>CM042139.1:44290893-44351065 GCA_023376005.1 Doryteuthis pealeii
ACACATATATGCTATTTTTAAAAAAAATTACTAGCAAGAATATATGCCCCGTGTAAGTATTTTAATTTATTGTAATTATTGAAGTAAGTCAGTTAGACAGTCAACAATTGGTTTGAGCAATGTGACTGGCCAAGCCTAACCATGAAGTTACTAGTTCTCCAATGAACCCACTATAACAGCTTAAATAATTACTGCCACTACTGCCAGGAAGAGTCCATTAAGCTGGGGAGGTGTTTGACTGTTCCACTGTCCAATAGTTAACAATCTGTAACAGTCATTTCCAGACTGCAGGTTCAATCCTGGCTAAGGGTGAAAGTAACACAGAATAACAATTAACAGTATTCTAAAGTAATAAAATATATTAAATTAGAAAGACTAACAAAAGTAAAAAAGAATGTATATAAAAAGATTATGGTTATTTTAATTGGTTTCTATAGAAAATCATTCATAGGATTAATTTTAATACAAAAACGTGGAAATTAAAAATGTTGATCAAATAAAACTAAATTCTGATAAAAAGTAAATATACTTACTTGTAGTATTATGCATCAAGATGTTTAATAATAAACATTTTTTAATAAGAATTTATGAGTCTCTTTCTCATCATGAATGTATGTAAATATATAGAAAATATGAAAAAAAAAACAAGGTATTCAGAGTATGATTTAATCATAGTACAAATGACAATGTTAAAACATTTCAGTTGGTATATCAAATCACCATTAGGGTATTATTAATATGTGATATTGTAACTCCTGAATAACATACATTTGAAAAGAAAAGAGACAAAACTTTGCATTTTATACCTGTTAGCGTTCTATTTCAAAAATCTTGTTTTTTCATTTTTTATATATTTACATATCGTCAGATTTATTTTCCTTTATAAATATATATATATATATATATATAAAAACAAGTTCTAAAAAATTCATATAAATTCTTTTTTTTTTTAAAGTGTTCAATACTGGCCAGTAAAGTAGGATAAACCTAAATTAAATTGTAGTTCCCTTACCTCTCTTTGACTATACCATTACAGTCCATTTCATCCATTCCTTTTCAGGAGCATGGAAAAAAAGCTGTTCTCATCTGAGGATTGCATTTTTTTGTAGCCTCCAATGGAATGCATGAAACTGACTGTGATTGGGCAATCAAAGAAGGTTAAATGAAGTACAATTTATTTTAGGTTATATATATATATATATATATATATATATTGTATTGGAGAAAATAAAATGAAGTGTTCAATTACAAGTGTAAGAGCTGTATTTATTTGTTATAGTACACTATAGAATTAATAGGCATCTGTTAGCATTAGTTTCAGAGCAGCATATTAGCCACCTATCTTTAGAACAAGCATCTAATAAAACCCTGGGCACATGTCTTGAAGATAAGTGGCTAATATGCTGCTTTGAAATCAATGGTAACTAATGGCTATTAATTGTATAGTACATTATCAAAAACAAATATATATATATATATATAGGGTGTCTATAAAGTCCGGCAACAGATTTAAAATGTAACAACAATGATGGAAGTCTTGTGGAAATGCAATAGTCAAAACATACATAACAAATAAAACTACTAGAATTGAACTTTTATATGGTTTTTACTAAATGATTTTATCATTTGTACAATGTGAGTTATTAAGTTTTCAATTTTAAGTCTGCTTCAAGACTTTATGAACACCCTTTATATATATATATATATA
This sequence comes from Doryteuthis pealeii, assembly GCA_023376005.1. Classification (NCBI taxonomy): domain Eukaryota; kingdom Metazoa; phylum Mollusca; class Cephalopoda; order Myopsida; family Loliginidae; genus Doryteuthis; species Doryteuthis pealeii. The sequence continues at coordinate 44,292,602 of CM042139.1, forward strand.
TATATATCTTATGCCACTTTTGATCAATATTTTATTCATGCAAAAAAAATTAATTGCAAAAATATTTTGTTTGGCATAAAAACAAAAATTTACTTTATATAAAAAGTAATATTAATAAAAATAGCAATCTCATTCCAGTAAACAAATCTGATAATGATATTAATAGATAATATTTTCTAATTGTATCTTATAATTTAGAAATAAAAAATGATGTTTTACACCATAAAATCACTTGCTGTTTGACTGTTTATGATAATATTATATTATCCAAAAACGATATTAGTAAACATTTCATATACAAATATAAATATAGTAATATGTATCATATATATATGTATAGATTAAAAAAAAAACATTTCAAATTAGATTTTGACACAGTCATCAAACAAGAGAACAAATGAAAAATCAACTGAGGAAAAAAAAATTAATCTGTCAAAAATATTTACTGAAACAAACATTTCCTTGAAATTGAAGAATAAAGATTAGAAAGAAAGAACAAACTGGAAAAGTTAATTTGTTGCAAAGCTTGCTGATTAGTAAAAATACATTCACAATTTTTTGTATTATCTCTTCAGGTTTCAGATTGTGATTATTGTCTGCCATTCAAGTGTTTTGAAGCTAAATTAATTATTTTTTCTTGGTGGAAAATGTGCAACAATCAGTCGACACACACAAAAAAAACCAATCTAATCCTTATTTGAATCTTTTATAACTTTTAAGTGATATTAGTAAATATATAAATATGATTAGTTAATTTCAACTTGATTTTTAATTTTTATGTTTCAGTGCAACATTTGTCTGCCACTGTTTTCAATGGATGACTTATGATATAGTATAATGGTTAGTGAGTTGGACCTATGAGATTGATTCTCATTTAGTGCCTCATATTTCTGGCATTGTGTTAAATCAAGCAAAGATTCTTATTTGGTGATCTATCCTTTGATTAATCTGTTACATCAGTAGATCATCTCATATAAATGATGACCAAATTCCTGAGACATAGTGAGGAAATAAAGTTTGAGTCTCACTGAGAGATTGTTTACTTGCTTCAGGAGACTGACAGTAAAAATACGTTCTGAGAGAAGAAAATATTAGTCAAGCCTTAATGAGAGTGATTTCATTTCTTCTATAATAATTAAAGTATTGTAGAAGCAATACTTATCATCACAGTGTGATTCCAATTACCATCAGATTGGCAAACAATGTAGAAAGAGAGCTGTAACTCAATAAGGAACCTGCATTGCTGCCAGCATAATACAGAATGGTGGATATTTATTTAGAACAATAACCACACTATAACCAGCAGCCAATCAGGTCTCAAGGAATAGGATCTGCAAAATGCAAGTATGGAATATTCCTGAGTGGAGAAATTCAGTTATGCTTAGTTGTTGTTGTATTCAGTAGTGCACTAACTCATACAATTCCACAAGTATCCCCCCCCACATAGGTAGGATTTACCCATAGTTAGGGGGAGAAGAAATGAATTCATATCTTTCCCAAGAGAAGTCTATAACTAAATAAATTAAAGGTAATGAACAACAGGAGGTTTTCTATTTTAGGTGATTCACATTTTTGTATTCCCTTTCCCTCACTAGACTATGATTAGGAATCTCCACAGATTAAGTTTTTATAAACATTGATTAGAAATCTCCACAGATTAATTAATTAAGTTATGTCTTTTATAAACATTGATTTTTTTAGACATTTAATGTTTTATGTTAAAATAGATGTCTAAATATAAATATTTATAAAGCTAAAAATTAGTGAGAGCAAGGATTAAATAATTTCATGTGTAAGGGGAAAAATCCATGATTAAAATCTTAAACCATGTAAAAGGATTTCTTTTAATCCAGAGAGGTCAGGAAAGGCCATCTGTTTTGGGCAAGCCAGACATATTCTAGTGAGAAACATGACAATGATGAGTATGTTTATTTTGATGAATAAAAAGTAAATATCGAGTTGTGAGTAATTAATCAAACTTATATATTCTTTCGCATAATTAATTGGGATACTCTACAGTGTTTCTAGCCTGTCTTATGATGAAGTGCTATCTTTCAAAAAGGCGATGTGATTCCAACTCTATGAGTGACTGATTGAGTGAATATAAAAAAAAACAACAACTAATAGATAAGTATTGTGCAAGATGGTGTCAGAAGAAAGTGAGAAAAAGTTTCAAAAATCATTCTTTAGCTTTTGAAAGCTTATTGTTCTTGAATTTTATTTTTATCCTTCAAGCAGTGATTTTCTATTGTTATTACTAAGCACCCATTGACAGTACGAATATCCTTATCTTGTTTTTTTTTTATCTTGATTCTATTGTTTCTTACAAGAATTTAGATATACCATTGTTCATTCAAATAAATATTGAACTGAATATGTGCACCTTTTCATCATTTGAAACAATGGTTCATGACATTTACTTGGTTGAATATTATTCTATAAAGGGTTAGCTGAAAAGTTCTTGGCCAGACCAAAAGTAGAATGACTTAGTTATGAAATATATGTATTATTCCCACAGTTCAGTACACATGGTACTTTGTTTCTCAAGTTTCTTTCAACTTTTTAATAAAAATTCAATTAAAACTTTTTATATGAAATGCAAACAGCATTGTTCAGAATTTGAACTCGGGTCATCATGTCCTTTTCTTACAATGATAACCATTACACCATGGGCCCTTGTTAGTTATATACTAAGTATAATATAGCATAAGTCTATATTTTAGATCACTCAATCAATATGTATGTAGTAGTAGTATAAGAATAACTTATTAATCAACTGTAGATAGAATTGATCAATCAATTTCTTTACTGGGAGTTCTCATTTAAAAATGGCAACAGAGAAATTGACAAAAATATACCCAAGTGTTTTAGGGTATATGACAATAAGTAGTGACCAGCCAAAGAGTTGTCTGTCAGATACCCATTAAAATAGGGAATGAGCCAAATTATTTGAATCTTCCCAATAACTAGAAACTGTATCCAGTATTTTTGTGTTCATATACAAGGCTTAAAGTTATGAGCAAGAATATGCACCCTTTGGGTGTAAGTATTTAAATTCTAATGTAATGAAATAAATTAGAAAGACTAACAAAATTAAATAAGAATGCATATAAAAAGATTACACTTATTTTATTTATATTTTCATTGGTTTCAATATAAAATCATTCATAGTATTGATTTTAATACACTGGAGAATAAAACAATAATGTTAGAGATCAATAATAATTTATCAAACCCGATTTTATTAAAACCAGTAGGCAAATTAACCACGCCATTTATCATGTAAACCTTTATTTCTTAGTGATATACAAGATTTGCAGGATTTTAAATGCACTAATAACATGGGCTGTTTTGAGGCAAAACTAACTCAGATTTTCATTGAAACATTGTTAATAAATAAGATTTATTATTCCATGTATTAATGATTTTGACTATAAATTAAATACACATTGATAAACCTATGCATTTCCCAAGAGTATTGTGATGTAAGCAGTGACATAGTTTTAGCTACAGACAAACAGACACCGAATCTCCATTATGATAAGATTTAATATGCATGAATTTATAGAATAGTTTTGGCAGCAAACATCTTCATGGCACTCCTTTTATTGATAGTATTAAACACTACTTGGATATCAATGAGAGATCTCTGTCCATTCATGAAAACCAGAGTACATAGTTAAGAGTAGTGAAAAGCAATCTGGCTATGAAGAGAGGATTGTGTAATACATTGCATAGCAGATTTATCAGCATAATTGAACCTTCAATGGACAGAGGCCTAATGTGTTTATCTACTGGCCAGTATGATAGCAATAAGTTGGGAATATCAAGCATTATTGGGTTATCTATGGCTAAAGATGTAAACATCAATATATTATTCCTTCACCAGTTAATGTTGTGCATTTATTTAAGTACACTAGGAAATTTAGCAAATGGTTAAATGCACAGAAAGGATGAACTAGACGATTGGTAATCTTCATTTAAACTGGCTGGATCAGGTCACTCAAATAGTTTGTAGCTTATGAGCAAAATATTTGAGATAAGGTTAATTTAGAAGGGTATAGACAATATTCTGTTGTGTTAAGATTAAATAGATAAATAAGGAATTATAAATCTGCAAGTGATAAGTTCCACAAAAGATTCTGCCAAATCTGGAACCATTAATCTATGAGAAAAACAAAACATATGTACTTACTCAAAGAGTGTTTTTTTTAGTAAAACCGATATTCCTCAATACAATTAAATTAGCATATGCATCATTTCTTTAAAACTATCCCTCCCAATCTATAGAGAAAAAGGAGCTATTATTGAACCTCTCATCTATGCTAGATTCCATTGCACATAATAAAAATTGATTGATGGGAAAATAAAGTCTTTAGGTCAGTGTGACATATTTAACTGAATGTTATGTATCTCAGGCAATACAACAAATTTACAAACATATCCGAGCTTCATTCAACTGAATTCTTTTTCTAATTTATTCAAGATTATGTTACATGATTAGGGGAATATTAATCATCATTTTCCAATCATCATAAAGTGACACAGTACATTATTACACATTTTTAGTTTTCAATTATTTTTTATTACATTTTTTTTTGCCATTATAATCTTATCCCTTTATCTACCACTGCCATCCACAATACACATGTCCTAAATGGTTGTCAAGCTAGTATCATATTACTGATCCTTTACTACTGAATGGAAATGTATTCATTTAATTCATTTATCTTTTTTTAAACTCTAAACTATTTTCTAAGAGCTGAATCTTTACTACTGAATAGAAATGTATTTATTTAATTCATTTCTCTTTTTTTAACTCTAAACCATTTTCTAAGAGCTGACGATCTTGGGTGTTTTTCATGTTTATGGTGCTCTGGTAGATAAAGAGTTAAAATTCAGAACAAAGAATTGAAGTACTATCTATAGGATTTATTTAGACACACAGATCAGTACTCAGCTGTATCATAAATTCTGAGAATACCAGTTTGAGTTGGTAGGTGCTTTATATAGGAACCTGGGATGTTTGATTATGCACCTTGGCCAAGCTTATTCTCTGGGTTCTGATTGGCTGCTAGTTGTGGTGTGGATGTGGATTCTTTGATCAATACATGACTATGTTATGTTATGGGAATTAGTACAGGGTTTGTATTTGGTTACAGCTTGTCAGCCTCTGTCTGTCAACTGGATGCTAGTTCAAACCTTCTTGTGAAGGTGAGTATCATATCTTGATTCTACACTTGTTTGGAATTCATCTATGAGTCAAACAATTTTTTTTGAAAATCAAATAAGAATACTTCAAACCAAATTTTGCAAAATACATCTTTCTGATGAAAATGGAAAAATCAGCAGTGATGTCATTTTCCTGGGATCATTGAAAATTTTGGGACTTTCAACATCAGATTTTCTCTCCCAGATGACCCAATCAGGGTTGACCAGACCCTGATTCTCCCCACAGCAACAGAAACAAGAATCAGTTTACAAAATGATATCAATTTTTCTGAAACACCTAGTATATAGATATTCAAAGGAATCAGTTATCTGTACAGAACTTTAAAATGTTATCTTATTCTGATATGTAAACAACAGATTGGAAGGATAACATTTTTGGAAGAGCATATCATGTTTAATTTAATATCAGTTATATCATGACATGTTATAATGGAAAAATAGTTTTTATAATGGTTAATTAAGTTAAGCAACTTTTGGTGTGTTTATAAAAACAAGCTTGTTTCTCATTATACAAACAGACCAAACATTGTGATATCTAATACTGAGTTGCACACTGATATTTGTCTGTATCAATTGTAATTCATAGACTTAAGATATAGAAATGTACTGAACTATATAAAGTTTTAGATATGAAAATATCTACTAAGAATGTTTTCAGACCTTAGTCGTATTAAACATGAGTTCAAATGTTGTCCAAAACTATTTCTTGTGGATATTTCAAAGATTTAACAGTTTTGGATTAGACTTAAACTTGCATTGCATATTTTGTGGGCTTATTATTTCATGTGACAATGTCTTAACTGTTTAGACTACCAAATCTCTTAGAATAACGCTGCTTACTTTATCTCTAATCTTTTTTCTACTGTTTTATTTTTCTTATAACTTTATTTCATGCTTTATTACCAACTAGAAGTAATACTTGTAAAATATAAAATACAAGTTCAAGTTCTGATCATATCCTATGGTCTAGTTTCAAATTCGTGAGGTTTTATTTAAGAGTAAAAGAATATATTGTTTAAAATATGATTTGGTTTGGTTTGTTGGATTTTACAGCATGTCAACCCTTGTTGGGTTATTTTATGCTGAAGATGTTTTGTTCTATTAATGCTAGATGGGTATTCAAATTTCTTTTAAACTCATTTTCTTCTTCTATTCAAGCCATAGATGGGCCCCTAACAGGTACTACCACTAAGGGCCTAAGTTGAATGGAATTAAAATGTGGTACATCTAAAATTAAATGGTCCAAAAATGAATGCCAATCAATTTATGCTTTAAGAGGTTTCGGGATTAAAAGTTTACTTAACATCAGAAATATTAAACTTATTAGTAAAGAAATTAAGTTTTTAATGTGTCTATCTTCGAAGTGCAGTGGTACTGAAATCTATTAATAATGGAGATTTGCTTCCAGTTTTTGTCTGTAACAAAAATTATGTCACTGCTTATGTCACTACCCAAAATCATCATAACAGAATAAATTAACCCAAAATTTGAACATGCAACATTAGACAGTCCTCATTGTTTTTTAAAACAAGTTTTTATAAATAAATGACTGGTATTATATAACTATATATAGTTTGTTTTATTTTAATACATATTTAAAGTTTACATTTCAAATCGTTTTATTTTTTAATCCTTTAATGAATTTGATGATTTTACATACTTAGGGTACAAATTCGCTGACATTGAATTTTTTACTCCCACCCCTCAGGCAATATGTTTCAAAAATCTATTTTTACATCACCCGGAGGGTGTTTTTTATTTTGTACTAGTCAAATGAATGAAAGTACTCTTCATTTACCTCTTATGTTCTGAGAATTTGCTGAAAATTTCTCATTCCAACAAAAAAGGAAATTTCTTTTTTGAAAGGGTTAAAGAATCTTAAGAAGTGATGTAACAAATTTATTGACCTGTTGAATGAATCATCATCAGTATCATTATCATCAAGGTACGCTGACAGCATCGATGCATTTAACTCTCTCACTATCCATCCCTATTGGCCATCATGCTTGCTAATTCCTCTGGTGAGTCCATAGGAGAATGTTGCTTATGGGTTTGTCCCTGCTTCTCCAGTAGTACCCAGAATGTTTTGCTCACCTTTCTTACTTAGATGGTTTGCTAGATGAGGTAAATGGTCATACAGGTCCTGTTCTAGGATTTGTTCAAAGCAGTACTTAGAATGGCATAACATGCACATTGTTTCTGCCTCTAGCTTATTCTCTGCTTGGTTGAACTGAGAACTTTTCAGTTCCACCTTAATGTTAAAAATCTTATACAGCCCAAGAAAATAACTTTTTTTTTGTATAGCATAAGTCACAAAAATAGAAAAACTCTCTGGTTAATATAAATCTCTTGTATTTGCAAAATTATACCCAATCTAGAATAATAATACTATTTAATGTGTAATGTATTAGTGTCACAAAAAAATGTTCACAGAGGGAGAAAACAAGGAGAGGAAACAACTAAAGAGGAAGAAGAGGTATTAATACAATTAGCATTCTTAATGCATGACTACAATAGTAACTAAAAGAAGTGTAAATAGTCATCAGGTTACACTTTAATACAACATACTCTTTTTTTTATTTAATTGTTCATCCTCATGTTTATTATTATCTATACTACTGTTACACGTGCCATGTCAGTGTGTGCATATGTTACATATAGATATTTACAGTGAAATATAATAGAGGTAACAAATACTGAGAAGAAAAGAGAAGTCAGGCAGAAAAAGGTTAGATAAGGAATTCAACTACTATTCTTTTTGCAGACATTAAATATTTTGTTTTTAGAAGTATGTACTAATTCACTATGAGTAGAAAGGTAAAGTCAGCAGAGTGTTAGTATCAGCCAGCCCTTTTCATTAGCACTAGACTAAGGAGATTTTTTTTGGGGGGGATGTGGGGTGGAGCACCACACCTACTATCAAATTCTGTTGGTGCCTTTTTAAAATTATTTGAATGGTAGTAAAATTAGTTATTTAAAAGTTTTAGATTTCTTGCTAAATGCATCATTTTGATAACAATTTTCAATTTTGTTACAAAAACAAAAAGTCACAGATATGTTATTCATTTGAATTTACCCAACCCCTCCACTGGTCAATTTATAAGAGGAGTGAAGCTGGTTTGAATTCAGAGTTTTCCTTCTCCTAGTTTGGTTGCCTAACTCAGTTTATCAATCATTTGATGTCAAATAAAACTGCAATGTCCTGAATAGTAAGGAAAGTTGGCAGTGTGGCCTTTTGTCAGTATCAGCCAGACAACTAGGGAGTCTATCCCATTTTTACTAGCATTAGACTAGGCAGAGTTTTTTTCTTGCTGAAGTGTAGTGCCCAACCTACCATCAGTTCCCGACTTTACTGCACAGATCAGATTACCCAAGCTGTACTACTCATACACTGAGTTGGAAGGGACCGGTATTGAACCTGGAATCTTGCAATTTCTGGGCAAATGCTTTACCAACTGAGCTAAACTTTCAATTTTATCAAGATTAAGAATATGGCTAATATAGCTGGGTTATAGTTACATGTACAGATCAATACATGTACAGATCAATACATGTACAGGTTTCAAAGTAAGGGGTATATCACCTACAATTAGACCTCCTATTAATACACTGAATATCCTCTTTGGGGATTAATACGAGTTTGTACTCATGCATGCATATAATTTTTTTCAGTTGGTATATACCATCCTGAAATATATTATTCCACAGGAAAGACTAAAGAATTTTATCAGAATGTCCACTAACTCGAAAAATGCACATATTGTGTCCAGGACAAAATCTGCATTGTCCTTTAGGTTAATATTTTCCATCAGTGTATTATGATCATATTTATTAATAATTTAAAAACTCTTTGTCATTCCAAAAGGAACTAATTATAAAATCAGGTAATTGATTAATATACAAGAAGTATGCTTGTGTGTGTTTTTTTATAATATTCTTAATGACACCAATATTTAATCCCATCATCCTGAAAACATTTTAGCACAAAGTAAATTTTATAGATTCTAATATTTGCATAAAGATTGAAGGAGTGTTCAGTTTTCTTAAAAATACATTTTCCATATCACTATTCCTCATTTTTTTAAAAGGCTTTACAGAAATATGACAAGGATTTTATTTGGAATCATCTGCAAATTTAGAAAGAATGTAAAGTAAAACTCATCTTGGCTCTGTAAATGTCCAAGTAATCATTTAAACCTAAATTGTAGTTTGAAGAAAAATGATCTAACTAAAATTGGTGCTACGGTTTACTTTGGGTTTTAATAAATAGTATTACAATATCATTCATATTGTTTTTAGTATTATGCTAATCTATCCTGTTGTTAGTCATACTTTTTCCACACTATCAGGAATAAATACCAAATGTAGAATCAACATCATAATCACCTTCACGGGAAGAGTGTAACTAGCATCTAGTCACCAGATAAAAAAGGAACTGTAACCTATGACAGGCCCTGTACTAACTACCAGAACATTGTCATGTGTTGGGTATATATGGATTAAAATAACCACACTAAAACCACCAGCCAATCAGAATCCTGGGAATGAGCTTGGCCAATGTACACAGTGGAATAGTCCAAACTGCTATATAAACCACCTACCAACTCTGGATTCTCAGAACTGATTCAACTTGTAACACAGCTGAATACGGATCACCCGACACAAATTTCTACACCAAAGAAGATATTGCACCCTATACAAGTATGTGAGTTATCAGATATTAATTAAATAAAATCTTTTAAAAAAACATAGTATTACTTTTTTTTAATTACCATGATTAATTTTTATAAGGATATTTAATATTTCAGTGATTTAATGTTAGTAATTTGTTGACTATTGGCAGGGCGGTATGCACATTTCATAGCTAATTTGCAGACTGAGGTTTGCTTTGATTTTAATCACTTATGAACGCCTGACACTTTATTGTGATTAAATGGACAGAATTGGTCAGCTAGTTAGGATTGAATGAGAAACACTTGACCACTGGTTGCCAACTTAGCTCTGCTTGCTGACAGCTGATTGTGAAATGTCTTCTTATCTCAACCGAACAGCCACTACAAGAAAATCTCTACAAGAGGAGGAAGAAATTCAGAAGCAGTCACGCAGACACAGAAGAGGTGAATCTGGTTAGAAAACAAAAGAGAATCCTTGGATGCAAATTCATACCTGAAAGACTGGCATTTGGAAGGGGATCTGGAATAAATAAACATGTCACTCTGTTATAATCATGGAAAAAAAAAAAACACACAAAGAGATCAACAAATTTGTGCTTGCAATAATCATGGAAACAGTTCAGAAGGAAGCAATGATCTGAGTGAGCGGGAAAAAATGAGGTAAAATAAGAAATTATTAAATAGAATAAAATTACAACACATTAAACACAGAGTCTCAGGGTAAACGAGCAAATGTACACATTAACAAGACCTCATAGACTTTTTAAAAGATGTTTTGAAAAAAATAAAAGTTTTTATGTCTGTTGACACTTAAAAAATTACTAACTTTAACCTTTCACTGTTTTAAAAGCCTTGTGACTCTCAGTGTTTCTTGTGATATGTTTGAGGGCCATATGTGACTCTCAATGTATCTCTGTGTAAGAAGACACCTCTGATTTGTTTTGAATTTTCACTCAGAAACAAAACACAAGTGCATATTTTAGCGGGATGTAATATTCTTTATATATCAAAAGACAACGTTGTATTACCACTTTGGGTCAGAATGGACCTGAATATAATGTCAATGAAGGAGTACTCTACACTCCCTAGAGCTGTTAAATTGGAACCTCATCACGAGATGCAGTTTAGGATGTTTTGTATTTGAAGAGAATAATATGAATGTTTATAGTTCGGAAATTATCATTTTTTATGTTTTTTTTAAGTGAATAATTTGAGTACACATTGTAATGGGACTTTTAAGATGTTATGAAAATCTTATTAAAAGGAAAATAACAATTACAAAGCCTTGACTATTATTGGCAAAAACAAAATTAAAATCTAAGTTTTCCAAAGATGAAACATTTATTTCTCCATTGATCATTCAATTATTTGTAATGGGGGAAATGTTTATATGCCATCAGAAAATATTGATAATGATTTTGGATAAATTGTAGACAATTTGTTGATGGGAATTATTTACTCATTTAAAATGTTAATTCTTTTCACACTCTCTTTAAAGCCTTCATTTTGCTGTAATCTATTTTAAATATATTTTCATAGCCTTTAAGCTAGTTATATATAAAATCCAATTATTTTGGATTTTTCTATATGTTTTTTTATATATAATATGTATATATATATATATATATATATATATATACACGAACCCCTCTGCATGAGTAGGATTTGACACAAGATCAATTTCTTAACAGATTAACAGATTTTAACTTTCTCCTAAAGTGGTTGCCTAACCAAAGTTAAAGAGCCCAGTCCACCCTACATTTACCCATAGATAGAGGGCGGATAGTTGGATGCATACTTTTACTTAAATTTGATTATTCCTTATATATTAGAAATACTTAAATATAATATTGAAACTGATACTTGTCTTGAGGCAATCTTTTTACACATTTGTAAATAAAGAAGAGAGGCTATAATTAGAATCTAATAATTATCTCCTTCAGGCATTACAGACAAAATATAGATATACAAATAGACCTTTTTTTCTTTTTTTTTCTTTAATATATAGAAGATTAAATGCTATCTATCAGCATCCAATTGATAATGCTAAATATAATGGGATATTTTTATTCCCAATGTTTCGTGTCCGCATCGTAGTTGTTGCTTTTTTTTTTTTTAGGATTTTGCTTTACATGTATTATCGTCACTTTTTTTATTTTTCATTATTTTTTGCAAAGCAATCATCAGAAATTGTTGAGTGTTTGTATGCTTAACCTCCTTCCCATTCCTTTTTTTAAAAAAAAATTGGTGAAAAATAGTCAGATTATATTGATATCAGTTTCAACAACTGAAGGTGAATAAAATATAAGAAAAAAACATTTTTTCAGCTTGTAAAACATGGTAAGTTTAATGTCATTTTAAATGTCACAGATTTTAGAAGGATGTGTATCTATTAATGGAGTGAGGCTTAGCTGGTTCCTCGACTTGAATATGAGCCAACTATATAATTAACATTGGCACATGGCAGTCCGAAACATCGGAACTTGCAAGAGGACTGACAATCTGAAGAATAAGAGAAATATTCTTGTAGAGGTATAACCATTTGAATTTTAGTTATTAGAGTCAGCTGCAAGTAAGAGGTGGAAATGTAACTGTGGGAGAACTAAATGCCAGGAATATCCCAAAAGTGTAGCAGATCTTTCTTTGAAACTGATGGGATTTCACCAAAATTAATATTTTCTCTGCCTGATCTAACAATATCTTTGATGGTATTTTTTGGCACCATCTTCTACATAAGTTTACCTGATGTGGGAATTGGTACCAAGGATTTAAAAAAAGTTAATATCAACAGTTAATTTTATTGATTTTACTGATAAAATTTCTATCCGAGGAAAACAATAACTTCTTTATTAGATAATTTAAAAGTAATATTAATTAAAAGAAAGAGAGAATTTAAGTAAACGGCTTTAAGTGAAGCGCTTTTGAATTTAATTTATATAGTAAAGATTAAATGCTATGAAATATTAACTTATTTGGTTGAATATTTTAAAGTCCTGTGTTCATTTTCTTAAATATTCTAAAATATTTCTTAATATTATCATAAGATTTTTCACCATTTACAACTAATCTTATGAATGTTTTTCTAGTTTTTCTAAAATTATATATATATATATATATATATATATATATATATATATATACATAAATTTGGGCAGCCTATTTTCATTCAGACAAATTTGTTTAAAAATAATATAATTCTTAATGTTTCAAAGTTTTTTCTTTTTTCTTTCAAGTTTCTCATTAACACCTTTCAAGATGATAACATCAAAAAAATTGTCAGAAACCTTGAAGGAAAAAAGAAAAAATTTGAAAACAATATGGATTCCATTATTTTTAACAAAATTTGTTTGAATATATATATATATATATATATATATATATATATATATATATATATATATATATATATATATATATATAAACACTTGTTATAAAAGATTTTTTTTAATAATTGTTGTAAAATAGTTATTCAACTAATTCAGATTTCTATCTTAATTTCTGTGCAGGTGACGACTATACAAAGGTGAGAGGAGTGCAAATAATCTTTTTTTCAACAAAAACGTCACTCTATGGATAATATTTCTAAAATTGTATGTTACTGGAGAGGACACTGTGGATTTCTTGGTGACAGATAGGAAATCGTAAACTTCTTAATTTTTACTTTCACCAAATGTTCATGTTGCACTGGATCAAATTTTACAAGCAGGTGAACAAGCTCCAGAAGATTCCCTTTATTTTCATTTGCTTCCTCAATTCAAATGTGCCTCCCCATAAATTGTGCTGCCTGGGGTGAAGTACCCTCCCCACTGCCCTCTTCGTACACAACTGCTGCTAGCCTAATTCACTAATTATTACCAGAAATAGCAAGTATAGTAACTATCAACTTTTTTGGGGTCATTAAATGCTGAAACCAGCCATTTTAAAAAACGTTTCTATGTTTCAAGTTCTTGATATTTTCAAATTGGTATAAATAATTTTCATTAACTTCATTCGGTTTGGTTTATTGGTAAAATAACCATGTGGGTTATTTAATGCCCAAAACTGTTAGAGTGCTCATATCATTTGCATTGAAATATTTCTTTCTGATTTTAACATGTTATTTAATAGAGAATTGAAGCTCTGTGGACAAATTTATCAGTATAATAAACAAGAGATGAATAAAGAAAATAAGATATCAGACAACAAAATAGAAATTAAATTAAGTAGTGTTTTTGATTATGAAAGGTAAAATATATAAATCTTCAAAAAGTAGTGTATGTATACATGCAAATATACATCACTTAATATATAGATATTTCTGCACTAGATAATATATATCACAGTTAAAATGCAATGATATAGGCATACCAATACACTATACATCTGAACATGAAAGTATCATATACATATTAATATATATATCTCTCTCTAATATATATATATATATATATATATATATATATATATAATATATATATAAGATAAATGTGAATTATGTTTTATTATGAGTTTCTGAAGATTAGTTTCTATGTAAAGGCATTTTTTTCTTAGCCCAGGAAATTTGAGAAAAAATTATTTGTCAACTGAATTCAATGGTTTGTGATAGATGAAATAGCAAATCTTTCTGACATATATTTTTATAAGCAATTTATTTAATTTGTCATAAAGAACATCTTTAATCAGAAGATCATCAATTTTGTCAGTCAAAGAAGAAGATTAATAAAAACTCTCAAAACTTGTTGGCAGTTTTTGAGATTTAAAATGATGTGCAAAAGCAGACACACCAAAAATAAAAAAAATTGGTAATTTGTAAATACTGGAAAGTATGTTAATGAAACTGAAATTACACTCATATATATATATATATATATATATATATATATATATATATATATATATGTGTGTGTGTGTGTGTGTGTGTGTGTGTGTGTGTAAATATTCTTTTTTGATTCTGAAAGTCATATGATCAAACAATTTATTGCAAAACAATCAAAATTTAACTTGTCATTCTCAACTGAAGAATATATATATATATATATATATATATATATATATATATATATATTTCTTTATTTTTACGAAGGATTGATTAACTTATGTTAAGTTTAAAGTTCTTTTCTTTTTGTTTGTAGTGACCTGTAGTAAACTTTGTCATTAGTTTTGTAACAGCATGAGAACTAGTTAAGGAATGAGCCTGTCCATTCAACCTTATGGACCGATTCTAAATAATTCTGTTTACTAAATCATGATAACTTGAAATTGGTGAATAAAGATAAAACTACTATTTACAAATGAAAGAATAATTTTTGCCAAATTTTTATTAAAAAGAGGACAAAACATGGAAGTTGGATTTCTTCCTTCCAGCATTCTGATGAGTAAAAAAAAAATCATACAAAGTTCAACCTTTGATATATGTCATTTATCTAATGACTAGCAAGACCTGTGGATATACCACAGTATGATTATTTAATTATTACAACATTTGATATGTTTACTTAAGAGCTATTGCATATAGTTCAATATGTAAAAAGTATGATAATCTTCGTTTAACTCTCACATTTTTTTTCTTTCTTTCCTATTTTCATCTTTTCATTATGTTCAATTGAAATAGATTAGCATTATCACTCCTGCGTGCTCACCCCTTTCTTTATTTTTCCTTTACTCTCTTTCCTTCTTATATTTTTCTGTGTAGTATATCCTTTTTCTTCCCATTCATTCTTTATAATAAAAACAGAATAAAATAATAAGTAATAAATAAGAATTCAGTGGATACGCCACACCAGATAATAATGATTTACATTTTTGCATCTCATCTTGGATGATTTGGATGGTCTCATTTTTAACCAGAGGGTATTGCAAGATGATAACCGTCAGAAGATTAAGGAACAAGAGTATTAATATATAGATTTTATTTTTGAAAATAATTTTGAAATGTTTATGGATTTGCTGCATTTCTGATTTGCAAAAAGTTAAAATAAACAGATTGAAGGACAAGAAAGATTCTATTATTGGACATATCAGATGTTTAATTGTACAACTGATATATATATATATATATATATAATATATATATATATATATATTATTATATATATATATGTGTGTGTGCGTATGCTTGTGTATAGATATATATATATAAGTATATATACAAAATCCTCTTAAAAACACTGTTAGCTTATAAAGGTATACTTGTTAGTAATTCAATTTTGATGCACAAAAATTCTAATTAGTTTTGTTAATAATTCATGATTTATTTACATGTTCATCAGAAGCTTATTTATAATATTTCAGTGATCTTCGTTTTTTTTTGAATAAGTATACAGCAAAGTGAAAGGTTTCTCAGCGTCGGCTTCGTTGCTAGATGAAACCAATTCACTCAGACTCTCCATTGCCTCAAGGTAATATTTGACCTTTAAACTCCAAAATGCCATTTTTCTGTCTCAACAGAATTCACCAACAAATTTACACTCAATTGTATTCAAGTGGACATAAACATTAATGATACAACACCTTTTTCTTTTTAAATTCTATTATTTTCACTCAAATTTCTGTCTGTATTTTTGAGATGAGACTTGATGTGAATAATTTTGATCTTTCAAACCATTGTCCTCATCTTTGTTGTGGTATGTATTTTTTTTTCAAATGATCATGAATCATCTCATGGCCCATTTCAGAATGATAGACATGCAAAAACAATGACATCATTATTTGAATGAGATCTTTAAAAATTCTATGACGCCTGTTTGATCAACAGTCAAACTATTAAAAATTATTTTCCTGGTGTGGTTATTACTATGCTCAGATAGATAGTGAAAACCTGAGGATACACTACCTAAAATGTTGTATACATACCGCAATAAAGATGAGGATAAATGTCCTGGTGGGGTTAGTATTGTGCTCATAGAGAGGGAAGGTCTAAGGTTACAGCAGCCAAAATGTGTTTATACATACCACAATAAAGATGAGGACAACAGTCCGAAAAATCAGAATTATTCAAATGATTTTCTTTATAAACATTTTGATTTAATATATATCCTGTCTGCCCTTAATTAATTTTTTCTTAACCATTTTGTAAAAGTACGATGAGAGTGAAGAAATTAAATTTAACAAACTCCTTTTTTGAATCATTGAAATATTTAAATTTTTCAATGTGAAATGCCAAATTAAAAAAAATTAAAAAACTGTTTTTCTATATTGTGTAGGCCCTCTGTGCTTTGGAAGAGTAACCAAACATATTTTCCCTATATTCACTCTTGTGCTTTTCTAACCTTATAAAATATCTATAAACCTCATATTTGCACTCGTTATAGTCATTGTCATAGAAAATGGACAGGGCTGTTTGCATTTCATATAGTGTTAATCCTCTTGGGAAAAGTATGTAACTGGGGAAATTCAATGTTATTTTTTTTTTTTTATGCAAATTCTATATTTTGGAAACTTGTATCAGTATATCAAATGGTTTATGGCCTGATTATTAAAAAAACATCTAATGTTTAAAATAAATAAATTTTTTCAGTATAATTTCTTTTCTTTTCAGCCCAATTAATTCAGTGGTAAATATTACTCACTTGAATTGAGTATCAGACAATGAACATTTTAGATTTAAATTCAGTTAATAAAATTATTATGAAAAGATGCATTCATTAAAAAAAATTAAATGTTTTCCATCATTATAGCGAGGACAATTGATAAATGTGTATATATATATACACACACACACATATATATTTATTTATTTATCTATTATGTTTAGAAGTTAATACCAAAAGAACATCTATTTCTTAAAATCTTTACAGTGTACAATACGCAAAAATATTGTGCAAAATCACAATATATTATCAATTACAAAAAATTTAAGGCAAATTGATGACTCTTAATTTCAAGTCTTCAATCATCATATCTATTTATTCATTATGAAGTACTAAACAATTAAAAAGCATTTGTTACCATTGGTTTCAAAGCAGTGTATTAGCCATCTCATCTTCAGAATAAATTGATTTGTCCTGAAGATAAGTGGCTAATATGCTGCTTTGAAAGCAATGATGACATTTTTTAATTGTATAGTATTTCATTATAGATAAATGTGGCTCTTACACCTGTACCTGAGCACTGTATTTTCCTTTCTCCAACACTATATATATATATATATATATATATATATATATATATATATAAAACCAGGAATGTGTTCAATGTCTTAAACTATGAAAATAATATTCTATGCTATAAATAGTGAAAACAAAGAAAAATTTAAAGAAGCTATAGATTAACAATGATAATTCTGTGTTCTAAATGTACAAACAAACTTGTGAAAATGTGAATCTTCAGAAAGTCCAGTTTGCGATGAGTGAGAGCAATGTGGAATCAGAAACATTATCTGCAATATCAGACGCCATTGTTCTGTACACTTGAGAGTCTCTGTTAAGGAGGCAAAGTTTTCTTCATCTGTCTCTGGTCCTGTCTGACAAAAGCACTACCAATCCTCTCAGCACCATTAATTCCCTTTCGGCAAAGTTCCAAAACCAAAGAATTGTACCATCTCCACATTCAGTACTTTTGGTTAAGATTGCTAGAACCTATATTTGATTGGTTGTGCTCTTGGGCAAAGCCAAAGGGCTTAACCTCTCAAAAGTAGGTAGGGTATAGAGATAGGCCCTCAGGGGATGAGTTTTGATGATACTTATTCAATTTAATTTGAAGTTCACTGACAATACTGACAGCAAGTAATCACAAAACCTGTGGGAGGGAATTTTATAAAGTATATATGTGGTAAAAATAGGATTTTTTCTCTTTACTCTTAAAGACGAATATTTTTAAAAATAATAGAGCAAGTGCTACTTGATATTTTTTGCAAATAATTCTTTGACCAAAAGAACAACCTCTGACATTTCTTCAGATTCACAAGAATAGCCAGAGTGATTCTCTTATGTCACACATTTATTGAAAAAAATGTTTTTTCTTTTTTTAGACTATTCTTTGACTAAAAGATTTCACTGTCTGGGAAACTCTAATATTTTCCTCTTTTATAGATTTCAAAAGGGGCTGCTTTAGCTTAGTCAATTGAGCATCCGCCTAGGAATCACAAGACTTGTGGTTCGGTGCCAGTCCCTGCCAACCCATGCATGAGTAACACGGATTAGATAATTTTATCTGTGCAGTAAAGTGTAGAGCTGATGGTAGGTGTTGTGCACCAACTCAGCAAAAACAATCTCCCTTGCTGATACTGACAATAGGCCACTCCACCATCTTTACTTACTTATAGATTTAAACAGTTATTTTCAACAGAATGTCTATAAAATTCAGCATATCAAAGTCCTTAGCTAAGCAAAAAAAAAAAAGAAGCATTTATTTTATATAAACATTTTTTCATCATTTTCTCTGTCATTGCACTTAATTCAAAGTGAATATAAATCATATAGATCAAATATTATAAAGTAAAAATTTAGTTGGCTGGGCTGTTGTGTATCCCTGGACCATGATATAAGGACACCTGAACTATTATTTAGATTACATAGAGCAAATCATGAGAGGAGGCAGCCAAGATACAGATTGGGTTTACCAATGGAAAAGATCTGATGCTGCAAAACCCAAAATCTGTAATGAAGCTGGCAAGACATCACTGAGGATCTCCTTTACTGCATTTTAATGTTTAACAAGATTATGGCGGCACTTGAAAATTAATTCATTTCTTTGATTTAATAATTTGCTTGTATTTTTATATCTAATTATGTTTATTTTCTCCTCCAGGCAAAGGTTACATCTACTTTTAAAGCTTCTGGGGCTAGTTGATTTCTTGATAAACTTGTGTCAGGCTACAAATTTATTGATCAACCGTTATCTTTAATAAAATTAAATCTGGTAGTTTATATATAATGGTTTAAGGGTTGTACAATAACATCTCAATCTGAACTTTAAGACACTTCAGGAAGAACATTTTGAAAGGGGTTAAAATTAAAATAATATTTGAGTGAACGTGACATGAGATGTCTTGTGTATATCTACTCAACCCCTCCACCACAATGTGACATTAAGTAAATTTTTTTTAAAGTTGAGAACAATTCTCAGGCCTTCTGTCATGTCTGTATTTACCCAATTCCTCTAACACAGGCAGGATGAAACACAGTCATTTTTTAAAGCTGGGTTGACATCAGTTTTCTTTCTCCTAGACTGGTTGCCTTACAAAAGCTAAAGAATCAGTCTTTCCTACTACCTACCCACAGCTAGGTGAGAAGAAATGGATTCATGCCTTTTTTAATTGCAATGTCATAAAGTGAAATACAAATAGCCCAAGTCTGAAGAGAAATGCCATGATTTGAACTCAGGTCACTGATTCCATTTCCTAAGACAATAACCATTATTCTAAGTTCTTCCAATGTCTTATAATGTTCTGAATTCTTTTGTACTAGATGTTTACTGCTCTTCACTGTTGATTTGGTCTGTTACCCAGGTTTTCTGAAATAGTCAAACTTAAAATGCCCAGAGATAGTGTCTCAGCAAGTGGTCAGGTCTCAGGGTTCAGTGGGTTAAACTATTAGAAACTTCTTCATTACTGTACTCTACTTCCATTCAAAACTTGGCTGTACAAGCAATAAATATACCTGTTTAGTGTTGCTAAGTACATTCATTTTGCTACACTGAACAGGCTACTAACATTCACAAGTAGCATCTTGACACACAATACCACGCAGCTATACACATAAGTATTCTACTGGCCTTTATAACCTGGTAAGATCTATTCTTCCTCCAACAGGTCAAACAATTAACCAACATATCTATGAGAGATTAAATGGAAAGATTATGTATCTTGAGGTATCAAGATTAAACTCTCATACTTGGTTGAATGATTTTAACAGCATGTCAACCCGTCTAGGGTTATTTTATGACGACAATTTAGGGAATCAGGTTCATTGTACATTCAGATTTTTTGTATAATTGTTTATTAAGGGTTTTTGTACATAGACATATTTTATATAGCATACAATAATTTGCACATAGTTTCAAGTATTCTTATCTAATAGTAATTATTTTATGGTTTCAAGTAATTATTTTTATTAATCATAGTTATTTGTTTGTTCACAGATATATGGTTTTAAGTAAATAATAATAATCCTTAGTAAACAATTAGAAATTCAAGTAATTCTTTTTAATATAGATAGAATTCCAGTTATATGGCATTAAGAATTCCAATCGAATATAAATGAATTTTAAACAGATTTATTTGGCCCATAGATGGACTACCACTTCAAATCTAGATGAAGTGGACTTTTAAATTATTGACCTCTTTGAAAATCTGAGACCAGTTTTGCTATTTAGTAAATTTCCTCATATTGGTAAGATGTGACTTGAACTGGGAATCAAAACTTGAGGTCTATGGTTCAATTTTTGATACCTGCATTTACCATTCAGTTAGGAAGGATTTATTGCTTTATGCTCTAACTTAGAGGAATGTATTGCTCTAATGACAATCTTGTTAGTATGTTCTATTTTTG
This sequence comes from Doryteuthis pealeii, assembly GCA_023376005.1. Lineage (NCBI taxonomy): Eukaryota > Metazoa > Mollusca > Cephalopoda > Myopsida > Loliginidae > Doryteuthis > Doryteuthis pealeii. The sequence continues at coordinate 44,313,975 of CM042139.1, forward strand.
CTGAATTATATGTATGTATATATATATATATATATATATATATATATATGCTCAGATATTGAAGGAGACACTGTAGTGTCCTTGGTTATGACAAGTTATAATCCTTGGTTGCACATGTGCATGCATACAATGTGTGCATACTTATAGTTACCCTTGCTCTCTTTAACAATAGTTATGGCAGCAAATGGAAATATATCTCAAGGATCCAAGTTGAGAAGTTGACCACATATTTTGACATGGAGTGTGGGAATAACCCAAAATGAAAACCTACATTATTGTAGGAGTACATTCATTGTCAACAAGAAAAATGTTACAGATACTCCAACCATTATTCTTAATAATAATAATGATAAATATATATATATTGAAAGTTTATGTTCAAATATACAGAAATCAGATCTTTATCAGCATGAACATACTGACCCCACTCTTTACAAATTGAACTGAAAATTGTTTTATTAAATCAATTAGTACAACATTATCATTCAGTTACAAATTGAAAAGAAAATGTTATTTTGATCACAGAGTTTCAATGCTGTTGAGTTTGGTTATAAATAATACTGTATAATATCTATTTTTATTGTATAATATTCCATGAGAAACAATAAAATCTTGGTATATTTGGTGTAGAAGAAAGCATTTTTTAATAATATATATATATATATATATATATATATATATATATATATATATAAACCAGTAAGTATCAGGTGAAATAAAGAGCAAAGGACAGTAATAAGTTTCAATGATATACATTTCTATAACTAATTGTTGGATTATCAAGAGATAAGATGTACAAAAATTGGCACTTATATTTATAGACTTCCCCAAACCAGCAGCTGGCACTGCCCAATGAAAAACAACATAGAATGCACTTATGATCATTGGTAATTGTCTTGAAATCAGAAATAAATGGATTTAAAACCAGAAGGAACACTACAGATGAGGATATCTGCTCAGACTACACGATTTTCTACTGAGAATTTCAAGGAATACTTCAAACTTTATGCCACAAGGAATATCCACTGAAACTACACTCAATACCGACTTAGATTTACCATCTGTGGAACTAAAATAAGTAAAGTCGTCGGGATGGCCTAAAGTTGGTATCAGACAGACAGCAAGGGAGTCTGTCCCCTTTTCTCTAGCGCTAGACCAAGGAAATTATTTTTGTGACTGAGATGGAGTGCCCCACCTACCAACTTTACTTCACAGATCACTGTGCTACTCATACACTGAGTTGGTGGGGGCTGGTATAAAACCAGGAACCTTGTGGTTCCTAGCCAGACGCTCTCCGACTGAGCAAAACCGACCCTGAAAATGCCTAAAATGGCGACCAGGATTGTAACACTAATATCAAAATTAAAGTCAATAATATTCTTTAATATGTTTCTAGTCATAAAAAGCATGACATTATTAAAACTTATTATTTCCCTTTACTCTTTATTTCACTTGTTACTTACTGATTTACTGGCAACAAAGAACAGTTGTAGATGTGCTATTATCTTGGTAATTAATTATGCATTTCAAAACAGGTTTCACTCAATGTTTGTATGTAGACTTTTTATCAGGATAATTTTCATTCTAATCATTTTTGTCAAAAAATCCAAGAGTGAAATTATTTACGTGAAATCAAATAAATTTTGGTGCTGCACTTTTGTGGTTGCAACTATAAATTCATAGAGTAATAAAAAAAAATTCTACTTAAGCTAAGTATTTTGAAGAGGTCAATATCATTATAGCCATATAAAAGTATTTTTATATGGATTATTAAATGATAATATTTAATATGGAACTATTCCTGAATTGAGTGTTATAATCAAATTGAAAGTGGCTGGCTTAGTACACGTTTCATCTACTTTACAGATCAAACAATTTTTGCAAATGAATCTATTGATCTCATTGTTAGTTTTAGGGAGAAATAACTTATTATTTAGCTCAAAGTCAGGTGAATACAAAAGAGTCTTTTACATTTTCAGATTAAATGATTTTCATACAAAAAATCTCCTCTATCATTTACATATATCTTGATATATATAGAGTCTGTCCAGAATATTTTTTATATCTCAAGTACCAGTGATGCAGCCTTAGTATAATTTGGCAACTACCTAAGGGAACCTTGTTGCACATAAGTCAACAGATACTCCCCCAAGGGGTAATGCAGTCAGCAGTGAGATATCAATCAGTAAACTTGTCTATTGTGTGATAATTACCTTTAAAACGAATATGCATAAAGTATTTTTTTTTTAAATGTGGGAATTTATAGTTTAATGATAATGAGAGCTCTTGGGAATGATTGAGTGAGTGAAGCTGAGACAAATATACGATGGTGACGGTGAAGCCCAGATAAGATTTTGGTACTGGCACTCTCCCGATGATATTAAAAAATATTTTCCTAACATCTGTAGGGTTCATAGTTTAATTCTGAATCATTAAACAAAACTCCTCCCCCTCCCTACAGGTATTAAACTGCAGTATATAAGGGTGCACAAAATGCTCTCCTGGCTACTTGGTTTGAGAATCACATAGGCAAGAAACTGTCAGTAACAAAGTGCTATTTACCATGTCCATGCTACCCTAACTTATATGTATATATATATATATATATTCTGGTTGGGTGCAATATAGTAAGTTGTCTTATATATTAAAAACTATAATTTACTAATGTTATAACACATAGAGAGGTTTATTGCTTTGATGATATATTCTTTATTATGTTCTTTATTTCTTTTGTTATTTCTTGTTTTTGCATCTTCTAATAATTTTGGTTTCTTAGGGAGTTGAATATAAAGTAAGATCACTTTTTTCTTAAAGTGCCTAAACATTGCATAATAAATAAAGTTATTTTTGTTTCACTATAGCTGGCCATGTTTTGGCCTCTGAAAAGGTGCCAATATTCAGAAATTTTCACCCTGTATAACTGCATCAATAATATAAAATGTGCAAAAACACTTTCTTAAAGTTGTAGCTATTGTTGTCATAAATACGTTGTAGGAGTAATACTGTTTAGCCTCATGGGATGATGTTTTTCACAAGTGAAAACATGAACATTAAGCAAAACTTTGTGTTTGGGGAGATGCCTAATTATACTGGACTGCATAAAATGATTGAATATGGCTTTTCAAATAGATTATTCTACTTTGTTGTTCACTGGAGTGGTCTCTGGAGAGGATCAAGGGAAATGCTATGAGAAACATTGTAATATAAGAATAAGGAGCCATCAATCATCATATCAAATATGACAATGGGGAAAAGTTGGATACACAAGGAAAGTGACACAAGCCCCGAAGCAAAGAGTCAGATGAAAATTCAAAATTTTTGTTATAAGTCATAGACATAATTGACAAAAAAAAATCACATGTGCAGGTGATGACAAGAACCGAGAGTTAAATATATATATATATATATATATATATATTAGGGTATATTTTTTGGTTATTTTAGAATGATTGAGAAAATGTAGAATAGAAAGAAAATGATGAATATTGTGTTTTTAATCTTATTCATTGACCAATATTTGGAGGTTCATCCCTGTTTCTCAAAGGTTTAAGAAAGACTGACTGTTTCTTCTCTTATCTGTACTGTTGGGGTTACACAGTGTTCTGTCCAGCCTGGTTTATATATATATATATATATATATATATATATATATATATATATATACTCATCAGGTATACTGACAAAGAAGCATACATGGTCCCCATAACAACATCATATATATATATATATATATATATATATATATATATATATAAAATTCTTTAAAAAATACTGTGTCTTGAAAAACTAGAAATATCAGTTTAAAGACTAAAATGTCAGTGCCAATAAACTTATTAATATTCGTGTTCTTTAATTGTACATCTGTTATCTTGCAACACCCTCTGGTTAAAAATGAGTACAAATCGTCCAAGATGAAATGAAAAAAAAATGTAAATCCTGTTTATCTGGTTTTGCTTATCCACCAAATTTTTATTTCTTATGAGTATCTTCACTTCACTGGCTTTTGTCCACAAGCTATATAAATCAATGAAGTGGAGGTTCCTGTGGTTATTGTCATAGGAAATTGACACAAGTTCAAATCTGGGTGAGGATGGTTGCATTTCTCATAGCACTTATACCCTTGAGAAATGTACTAATCCAACTATTCTCTTTCCAGCTCTGATTAAATAATATAGCAGACTGTCCTTTTTAACCTTCAAATTCCAACCAGTCTAGGAGAAGGAAAAACTAAATTTAAACCTGTTAGACTCTGCTTAAAAATTGACCTTGTGTCACATCCTGCTCATTCAGAGGGGTTACTAAATACTTATATAACTACATAAAACTTTCCTTGGACTTTGAAATATCTTTCAGTTTCTTATTGAGTGAAAGGAAAAATGTAATGTCTTTAAAGTTCTGGCAATAGAAAACTGTCACATTCCAACAAACACCTACAATCCCTCCTTTAAGCTTTCTACCAAAGATAAACTTAGTATATATCTATATCTAACCCTTTTAATGCATTCATATGTAGATATAAAAGTTTTCAGTTTTCTTAAAAATTGGAACAGAATTGAAAAAGCGGAACAGATTCTTTCAAAATATCAACGTTTATCTTAAGACTTATCTCGATATCTATAAAAAAAAAATCATATCTTATAAAATGTTGGTTTTGTGGCAATCCAAGAACTGATTTCCGTTGTCATTGCATAAAATGTTGTATTATTTCTTTAGATACTTATGAAGTATAAAATGCCTGAAGGTATCTTATCATTTGTGTGACTTAAAAATAAAGAAAAAAACGAGGTTTGTTGTAAAAAAAAAATGTTAAAAAATTTGCTGAATTTGTAAATGAAAACATTAGGCTTAATACTGAGTTTCTATGCAGAAATTTTCACTTATCTAATATATATATATACATATATATATATGTATATATATATATATATATATATATATATTATATATAAAGTTAAATCAATTCAATAAAAATGAAGAATGAAGATCAACATTAACCAAAATATTACACACTATCTAAAAATCTATGTCTGTTCAAATCTATCAATCTAAGATTCTCTCCATATGTATATATAAGGAGCTGGTTTAGCTCAGGTGGTAGAGCATCTGCCTAGGAAATGCAAGGTTCCTGGTTTGATATCTCAGCACATGAGTAGCACAGGCTTGGTAATCTGATCTGTGTGGTAAAGTCAGGAGCTGATGATGCTCCACCTTAGCAAAACAATCTCTCTGATCTAGCGCTAGTAAAAAGGGGATTGACTCTCTCACTATCCAGCTGATACTGATAATAGGCCACTCCACCAACATATATTTTGTAGATGTTAGGGGTGCTATATTTCTAAATAGATAGTGTTCAATATCATTGATAGAGCATTTATACTTGTATTAAGGTAGCTCACCTATGCAATCTTTTGATCAATGTCTAATGCACTAAATCTAATGTATAAAAAGATATCATGTTTTTGCTACTAGACAGAAAATGTCAACAGTTATTAAACATAGACAATTTTTGAGGTCTGAAGATCTGTCAGGCATTGACTCCCAGTCTATCCTACCTTAACTCAAATATATATATATATATATATATATATACATATATATATATATATATATATATGTGTAAGAAGGTTTTATAGAAAAAACAACAAGATGTTTTTTTTCTATAAAACTTTCTTACATATTGTCGGATTCAATATCCATTTTTACCTTTCATATATATATATATATATATATATATATATATATATATATTGCTTTTGGTAAGTTCTTTTTATCTAGAAAGAAGATGAATGTACATTCTTGCATCTGAGTTGCAGTGCCACAGCTACCCACTTTACTGCACAGATTCGAGCCATGCTATTCATACATTGAGTTGGTGAGGGCCGGTATGGAACTGGGAACCTTGTGGATTCTAGGCAGATGCTCAACTGATTGAGCTAAATCGGATCAAAAATTGCTTTATCCTCTTAGATAATTTTAACACTATTATGTTGACAAAAATATTTGTATCAAATGCGATTTTTTTTTTGAGAAACATACAAAAATTGAATTATTATAATAAAAATATGAGTTCAAGTCCAGGCATATCTGGATTAAACTTTCATGGATAGAAAATTTATAGATGTATTTTCTATATAGAGCTTTTGTCATACCCATCAACCAAAGTAAACCCAACTTTTCCACCACAAACTTAAAAAAAAAAAAAGAAGAATGACAAACCAAAACTGTAACTACTAATAGGGAAACTGAGTGAATTAATAATGATTTATGTGTTTCTTCAAGAAAAATGAAAAGCATTGGGAACATCCTCTGGGCCCAATAAATAAGTCTAAAAAATTGATCACTCTATGATTTATTAGTCTAGAAAAATGGAGAAACACATATACAAACTTTCATGAAGTCTAACAGACGATTAAAACAAACTTGTCTATTTGTTGGGATGCACACAGTAACTCTAAGGAAATCTCAAATGTATAGAAAACACTTCATTTGTTTCTATAGAAAGATTCTGAAGTTAGAATGTTGTTTTTTTTTCATTATCTATGAATATTTTTAAAGGATTACACTTGAGAAATTCAGTGAATGATATCAACATTTTCTTTTTATATTCATCATCATCATGTCATGCCAGTAGCATGGATATCAATGACAATCACTCACCAACTGTCATTCATTGTTCTCAAGAAGTCCTCAGTGCAGCATCCAGTATCTGAACAGAGCAGCATTCTTGTGCAACTTTCATCTAGCTTATTTTCGAGGTGATTCATTAGGTGAATGGTGCAGCCATACAGTAGCACTGATACAACTATGACTTGGTTATTTTTTTTTTTATTTATCTAATAAGATTTATAACTTTTTTAGAAATAAGAAAAACATTATCTAATAAGTGTCATGAGACATAAATGATGTTAACCAATTTTGGTTTTTGCTAAGTAAGTGTATTGCTTATCTAATACCTGAATGATTGGATAAAAATTACTTGACAGAAAATGTCAACAGTTCTGTAATATATTAGACAATGTTTTTTTTTGTTGTTTTTTTACTTTAGTACAAGATAACATTTTGTAATCATCTCACCTAGTTATTTGGTTTTATACTTATGCACAGACAGGGGAAGGAGGAGACAGTGTTTGTTTTTGTTTCTTTACTTTTGTCAATTTCTTTAATAGAACAAAATGTTGTTCTTGTCTGTCTTGTTAATTGCAAAATCAACTTTGATATGCTGAATAAAAATATACTCAGCAACTTTTAACATTGTATCTTAAAGTTTTAAAATCTCAAAAGGGATAAAATAAAAGATGGATAATGCATGTAACTTATCAAATACAACATTGGAAATCTGAAAAAGGATTTATTACTTTTTGGATAGGAATATAAATAATAGAGTCAATATGTAGTTCTCCAACAGTATGACTAGCTACTTGAATAGTAGTGACAGCTACAAATACTACTATGAATAACCTCGCATATTCATATCTTTATATGTGTTCCATTGGACGAGTCCAACTATCTTGTGAAGGAAATATCTTCCCTTATAACAAAACGTTAATAAAAAATAAATTTTTCTTCTGACAGATAAAAATAAAGGCTTTAGAGTTGAATATTTGTTTATTTCTAACTAAATATGATAAGGAGCAAACTGACAACTTTGAACTAATATAGTAAAAGTTTGTGTTAATTACCTTATCAGTGATGGATACTCATTTTAAGTTGTTTTTTTTATTTTAATCATAAACATACAAATAATGTACAAAAAAAAAATTAACTAAAGTTTAATTTTCTCATCATTGAAAAAGAATATTTATGAGGTGTGATTGAAATTTAAAAAAATAAAAAACAGTGCTGAAAACTTAATTTTCAATTTTTAGTTTAAAAAATCTTATGGCACGAGAAACTTCTGACCACACCTGTTGTAACATAATTGATAGGTACCCTATTAATTATGTACAGTAAGTATAGCATAGATCAAACTAATGGTTAGTGGAGAGATACAGGGTATGTGAGTGACATGGGATGTAATCCTGTATTTGACCTACTCTCGTGGTTTGCCAGTGCAAATGTGGTACATTAGTTTAGAAAGTCAGTTTTGGCTGGTGACTAGATGATAACAGACGACCATGGCATTTCTTTTCCAAATAGCCAGAATTCCCACATGTTTGTTTGTTGGTCTGGGATTCATAAAAATAAAATAGGAGTTCGAAACAAAAAGAAAGTTTTGTCATTAATTAAGAACAAAATAATAACACAAGACATCTCAGATTCAGAATATAACAGCCACCAGCTCAGCCCAGCCCAGACCAGCCCAGCCCAAGTTAAGATGGCAGATAATCTACAAATTAATCTATAGAAAGATATAAAAGCTCCATGAAGAAAGTAAGAAGATTAGTATACAACACTATTATATCTGCAAAATATTGTAAGTATGATTATTTTACTCTTTGTGAGTTTTTCACACCAGTTCTGTTTTTAAAAATTTTTTTATTGAAGTCTGAGTAACAGCAAGTCTTTCTCAGGTTTTCAGGACTCTTCTAAGTATCCTAGCTAACTTAAGTAGTATTGTGGTCAAGATGCATTTAATTCTTCCTCAAATCTCCAGTTCATTCAGTCTCCTCTTCCTCATTATTAGTAATGGTGATTTTGTTGTTGTTGCATTTGTGAGAAATTAAATAAATTTAAGTCTTACTATGAAAATCTGTTTTGAGAATGACATAGATGTGCATAAAAGTTTCCAACATTTCTTTTTTTTTTTTCATTTAAAAAAGGGAAAGAAAAAAAAGATTTGCTACTGTATTCAGTCTCTTGCTTCTAGAAAAGAAGATGCTGCTTGCTCTTAGTGCACACCTAATATACCTGCAAAACATTATGAACATGGTTTTAGTCTTATTTTTATTTTTTTTATCATTTTTATTTTTATTATAATTATTTAAAAAAAATATTTTTATTCTTATTATCATTTTTATTTTTATTTTTATTATTATTATTATAATAAAGATAATTATTATAATAAAAAAAAATATTTTTTTATTATAATAATTATTTTTATTATTATTGCTTTTGAGAACTTGCTAAATACATTTTGGTTCTATTCCAGACGATGAGATCATGTACCATCTGTGAATGACATTGCTCCCTTCTGTTTTTTGTTTTTTTTAGTGTGCTTTTAGGAATTGATTGAAAAAGTTTACTTACCTTTTACCCTGAGTTGTACAATATGTATCAGCTTTTCTTGAGCACTGACTTGACATTCATACAGACCAGCGTGGTGGGGTTGAACATTTCTTATAAGCAAGTTCCACTGATTTCGTCGTTCGTTTCTCTCAATTGTTAGGCTTGGGTCCTCAATGAATGTGTACACACCTATTGTGAGAGGATGTTTATAGGGAAGTTTTCTCCATATCACCTGTAAAAGAAAAAAAAAAGAAAATTGATAAGATATTTGAATTATCCTGTTGATAATAAGCAAGTTCATTTTAAAGTAATTGTTACTGAAAAGAAAACTTGGAAAGGAATTGGATAAATTCATTTCACATATCAAGGTGATTGCAAAGACAAAGTTTAGCCTAATATTAAAGTGTTGAATTATATACAAGCTGTTGAAATTTGTACAAGGTTATCAAGTATTCAGCTGTGTTGCAAGATGAATCTGTTGTGAGAATCCAGAGCTGGTAGGTGGTTTAAATAGCAAGTTGGGCTATTCCATTGTGTACTTTGGCCTCATTTCCAGGATACTTGGATCCGTATATACCCAACACACGACTGTGTTCTGGTAGTTGGTACAGAGCCTGCATTCTCTTACATTCTGTCTTTTTTTGTCTGGTGACTGGATGCTTGTTACAGTCTTCTCGTGAAGGTGAGTAAGACATTGATTCTACACAAGCAACAAACTTTGTGTGTAGGAATAGTTGGCCAAGGCTAGACCTAGGCCAACTGGTAGGCCTACAATTTCCAGCTACAATAGTCAGCAAATAGTCCAGGATAGTATCAGATAATACTCAATTGTATATGGTATATGCAATATTGTGTTCAAATGATATTTATTTTTGTCACAAGTCTTCATTAAGATTATCATTATGTCAATTTGTTGTATGTCCTACAAAACTTATGTGTATTAATACAAAGAAGAAAAAAACATTTCAAGATTTAATGGCTACTTTAGGAAAAAAATACAATCTTTCCTTTTCACCAAAATAAACAGGATAGTAATTGGTTAAAAAGACTATAGGCTGATCTTTTTGTTTTCTAATCAAAACAATTTAATGGGCTAAACTGTATATTTAAAAAAAATTGAATTTTTTTTTTTTTGACAGACATGTTTTATGCTTGAATAGATAAAATAAATTGCCTTCATAAATCTATATGCATCAATTTGTGAAGAAAAAAAATCAGCAGAATTAGTGGATGACTAAAATGATAATTATTAGAAAAATTAAAAGATTAATTAGTTGAATGAAGTTTACATTTCAGGTAGAAAAATACTCAACTCATTATTTAATTAAATAATGAAACTGTATAAAAAGTTATAAAATGAAAATAGGAAAAGGGAATCTGTTTTTAGAACAATATAGATGGCTGCCAAAGACAGATAAGCATATTTTAGTTCATGTCCTCCGGTGACTTAGAACAATTTCTTCTTCTTGAATAGAAGCATTAGTCATGCATTAAAGACTTCTCTTATATTAATCTTTGAATTAATCTTTTAAAAACAATCTTTATTGTGTTTTACCTAAGGTTTATTTTGTCCCATCTCACTTTGTTTAAATTTAATTTCATCTTCATTCAATCTGTCATTCATTTTCATATTTTCTTTCATTTTCTTCCTACTTTTTACCATTCTTTTTATTGTTTTTTCTTCTTTTTTCATCATAACCCACTATTATATTCTTTCTCATTTAATCTTTTTGTCATTCATTTTTTTCAATTTCTTTCTCATTTTTTGTCATTATTCATTTTCCTATTCTTTCTCCTTCAATAGTTTTCCTTTCTTATTACTTCACACTTTCTTATTCTTTTTCCTTCAATTCCCTTCTGTCCCTTTTTATTTTGTTATTCATCTCTTTTATTTCCTTTCTTTGATTATTTTTCTATTTTCTTTCTTTTTTTGTCATTCTTCTCTTTAATTTTATTTCTTCCCCTTTTATCATTCCTCACTTTCATTTTCTTTTCGAATCCTGCCATTCTTTTCTCCACTTTCATTCTTTTCTCCTTCAATTCATCTGCCATTTCTTTCATTATTTTCTTGATCCTTTTTAATCTTTCTTTTCTTTGATTTAATTTCTCCTTTCTCTCTTTGTTCTTTTCTGATAATTTACTTTTTGTTATATCTTCTATATTTTATCATTTTCCTTCCACAAAACAAATTCAAAAATTCAAGAACAAATATTTCTCAGAATATTGAATGAAATATTTTAGTGAGCATAAAAGGAATTTTTCATGGAAATCCAGCAATAAAAACAATTATGGTCTCAAATGACATGAGATAAAAAAAAAAATGCTTAAAGCTTTTTTTTTTTCCAAAGCTACAAACAACAGCTGCATCGTTTGTTGAAAAGTCAACACATTTTAATTAATCTAAAATCTATTTGAGAAGATTAAATGTTAACTAACAGGACCTGTGTATATATCACAGTATGATGATTTAATCCTTACAACATTTCATATGTTTACTTAAGAGCCATTGAAAAATAGTTCAATCTGTAAAAAGTATAATAATTTTGATTTAACTCTCTCTCACTCTTTCCTTCTTTTCATCTTTTCATTATGTTCGATTGAAACAGATTAACGTCATTGCTTCTGCGCACTCATACCCTCTCTCAATCTTTCCCGTAAACTCTTTCTTTCTTATATCTTTTCTATGTAGCATGTTCTTTTTCTTCCCTTTCTAATAAAAACAGAATGGTCCATTATTAAGCTGAAGTAAACAACTCTCATAAGAAATAAGAATCCGGTGGATGAAAACCACCAGATATATTTTTGCATTTCATCTAGAATGGTTTGGATGGTCTCATTTTTAAGAGGATGTTGCAAAATAACAGTCATATTCTTTAAGGAAAATAAGTATTCTTGTATAGATTTTAGATAGCAATGCTGAATTTATATCATTTTTGTCTTTTGAGTCAGGGTTTTTCAGGTCTGTGACTTCTTTGGATAATCATACAAGAAGCAACTTTTTTTTATCTACTAATGTTTCTTGAAAAACCATGGTTACTCAAGAGGAATTGTTCTTTGTATTCTAGATTGTTAAAACCTATCATTAGTCTACTATTGTAATCTTATTTTTCAATTACAGTCACACATCCTTTTATTTCTTTACCAAAGAATAAAGATAGTTTCATTTGAAAGATAATGTTGTCTTCATGTTCATTAATTCTCTGGTGTTTTCCACCATACAACTCACTTTTTATATAAAAATTTTTTTTCAGAATAAGATTGACCCTTTAGATTATGTAGTAAACATTGGTACGAATATATAGCCAATCAGAATACATATGCTTGAACAGTCTATGCATTTGAAAAGATTTCTGATCAAATAAGGAATATAGAAGGTAAGTTAGCATTTGATAAACCAGACATGTATTTCTATCTGACTTTTGGCCCCGATGAAACCAAAAGCTAAATTTGGCTTATGTCTAATTCTTTACAATATTTAACCCCAAAATGGAGTTGAAAGATTTTCATTATTCTCAATTGAATGTGATACCAAATTTTCTCAATAGAAAAGAATTATGAATGGACTGAGTAGAATATCTTCTTCAGTGTCAACAAAAGCCAGGAAAACTTTGGAGCTTTCTTCACAGCATACAAAATTTCTTCTTCTCACAAAGAAACTCTGCAAAATAATCTCTGAAGTTTAAAAAATTCTAATAAATGTTTTTTTTGTTTGTTTTTACCTGAATCTCCGAGATGAAAAATTGAAATTATCATTATTACTCTCTGATGTACTCAGAATAATGTTGGTTGTTATTATAATCATATAGTAAGCAGAAATTTGAACTGAACTTTTTACTCAATTCAAATTGTTAAACCCGGGACAATGACATATAAGTGTTGGTTAAAGTGAATCTAGTTATCTGTTGGTCATGAGTTCAATATCTGGGTCTAGCAGTCATATTATTCTGATTCAGTGGAAAAGACAAGTAACATCTTCCTTCCTTATGCATGGCTTTCTGTGGATGAGATATTACTACCAAGGTATGTAAACTGGTATATATCATGGAATAATAACTATTTAGTGTAGATAAGAGTTAGCAATGGTCATAGGCATAAACATTTCTTAACCATGGAAATTTCTGCTAATACTCAAACATTAAGAATTTTCATAGCACATTTCTTTGATAAATGCCATATCTAATCTTATTAGAAAGCCGAGAGGTTTGGCTTTGAGGCAGTTGGTGTGTATGTAAGTATGTCCGGATAAAACTAAGAAAATACAATAATTAACAGCAAAGTTTATATATATACACATTAAATATTACAGGTTCTTGCTTTTTGTGCAAAAATGATGAAGATTTGATTTATATTTACAAGATATCTAAAAATCAAAATATACATGATGATAATGGATCTGTGAGACTAACTTTCTAGCAATTACACCACTTTTTTTAAAAAGAATAAACAGTTACCCAGCATCACCTGAGTAGAGGTGGGGGGGGCACCTCTACTCAGGTGATGCTGGGTAACTGTTTATTCTTTTTATTTAAATTGAAATAGATCACTAAGTAGGCCTGAGTCTATTCTAGGAGTAACCAGGTTTGAATTCATTTGAATTCAGAGATTTTCTTCTGCTAGACTGGTTTCCTAACCAAGGTTAAAGAGCCCAGTCTGCCCTACTATTTTACTCATAGATGGAGGGAGAATAGTTGGATCCATACCTTTCCTAAGGGTATTAGCACTATGTAAACTGTGGCTTTGTCCAGGAATTGAACTTGGGTCAACGAGTCCATTTTCTATGACTAATTAGTACACCACCGCACTTCTAGTTCAATATAAGATAAGTATGCTTTATTTAGTCAGCTACCCTGATTTACTTTAATTACCATTAACTCTTATTTGAAATTTAGCAAGTTGATGACATTATTTAGATCATATCCTTCTTCTTAAATTTCATCCAATGAAAACACACTGTTAGGCAGCCAATAAAAACACACTGCTAAGCGGCCAATGAAATATTTCTTTTTTAGCTCTCACACTATAACGCAGACAAAGGCTATCAACAACAACAACAACAAAAAATGGTTGTATGTATGTATATTTTAATTTCATTGTAGCTAACTCAGACTTGTTTTTCTTGATTTCCTTTTGTTCTTTGTGGCAACAAACCTTGAACAATGTGAGTAGTTCAGCCAATAACTTGATTATACAGTCTCCCCCGACACTGCCTCACACACCGAAATTTCTGTGATCATTGAACCTGAATGCAGTTCTATGGTGATACTTAGTTAAATCTGGCATCAATGGTCAGAATGTTATTTGAAGTAATGCAAGACACAAGAAAAGTGAGTTGATTGAGGACATTGGCTTCAAAGAGAAAATGGCTAGGATTACACTTGAATCCAAATTGTTATTTTCTACAAGATTCTAATGTCATATCAATTGCTTTACTTTTACAACGCAAAGAAATTAACCAAAACCCTCAGGATTTATAGCCTCATGTTACAATACCAAACATATGTTAGTGAAAATGGTATTATTTCTATTATGGTAATTTACCACACATGCATGAACTCTTCCAACTATAAATAGCAGCAAGTACTGTGCTTGAGCGAGAGTCAATATTCCAGTGGTATGCTCGGACAGCCTCGCGAGTAACCTTCTCGTTTGTATATGTTTGAACTACTGTTCTTTGTTAATATATTTGTTTAACTCATTTCCTCTCTTGTGTCTTTATCCTGGCACCTAACCAGGCCACAACAAATTCTATTAAATCCTGTATCAAAATAGGATATATAACAAGTTGATAAAAGACTTGAATTATGCTTGATCTTTCAAGTTAAGCAGGGTTATTATTATTATTATTATTATTATTATTATTATTATTAGTGTTTTTCTTATTAGTTCTATCTGGTGGTTTTTCCCTGGAGTCTGGGGGACAACAGGTCTCCTCATGCCTCCAGGACTCTTCCAAGTATTTTGGCCAATTTTAGTAGGGCTGTGGTCTGGATGTTTCCAATTCTTTCCATAATCTCCAGTTCATTTAGTCTCTTTTCTAGATTCTTGGGGATTTTTACAAGAATATAAATGCAATTGGTATCATTGTTACTTTTATATTCCACATCTTTAGATGGATAACATTAGCAATCTGAGGCCTGTGTGCCAGTTTAAGCAAGCTTAGACAATTTTAAGTTGAATGAAAATGGAAAACAGTAAAGGGAAATAGAAAAATCAAAGAGAGAGAGAGAAAGACATAATAAGTAGGTATTTACCCAACCCATTCAACATGGGGAGGATGTGACACAAGGTCACAAGTATGGGGCATTGCTATTCAATAGTAATGTATCTGTGAGACCATCTTGTTAACCATTACACCATAAGAGAGAATAATTTAAAAAAAAGAAAAATGAAGAACACTAATTTTGAAAACTAATTTTAGAAACCGAAAAATTAGTTAAACCAAAAAAAGGTCATTGTAATAACAAATGATAAGACCAATATACTTTGGAAAACTTTATTCTACTTAGAATAATTGGTACACTTATTGAGAGTTTATATAATCTAGTATTCAGTAGAGAGTTCTCCAAAGGAGAGGTAACTCAATTACTTATTACAGTATTATTTCATAAATAATAATTTTTTTGAAGTTCAACAGATATTTAAACTTTAATAATATTATAGTTCATTATTTAATGATAATATTATTTATGTAAATAAGAAAATGCTATTGAATAATGAAACTGCTTTATTTTGCAGCAAAAAATCTTAATATAATAATTGAAACTTTCTCCATCAATATCCTTCATATAATTTACTCATGTGCTGAGTTGGCAAATGCTGATATCAAATCTGGAACCTTGTAGTTTTAAAGTGGATGCTCAACCAACTGATCTAAACTGGCCCCTCCCAACACAGAAATTATTTCAATTGGAAAAGTCTTTTTGATATTTACAAAATTTAGCTTACGATAAGACAAGACCAAAAATGGGTGTAGAAGGGAAGGATTGCAATATACAAGTCTTTCAGTTGGGAACAAATTGCTTTGAAAATCAACTGATATGTTGGCAAAAGAGATTTCAGGTTGGGTCAGTAAAATGGTAATTCCAGTGGGGCATAATCCAATTTGGGTATTCTCCTTGCCTGCAAGTGTTCGCCTAGGTGGCTAGAGTATTTTAGCAGCAGCCCAGGAATTCTTGAGTTCTCTTTCCCTTGGGCCAGCAATGACTCACATGGTTTAGGGCGCTTGGCAACCTCACTCCCTTAAGTGGAGGATTTGGCCCCCAAACAAGCTATCAGTAAGCTGACATTCCTGCAGAAAAACTCTGGGCATCATTCTTAGACTAGGTCCTGAAATCTTCATATATATTTATGTATCTGTTGTCTATAATTTTGCTATGCCTTTTGTGATGAGTATATGTATTCCTGTAATTGAATGTATTTCTCTATGTTGCTCATGATTAAAAGTCTATGTTTGGTATATTACCTTGTAACTTCTTTGTTGGAATATTCATGTACTATATATACCCACACTTGGAAGGCTCAGAGTTAACCTTCAAACTATTATAAAAACAGTTACCCTGTGTTAATTTGGTACCCCGTATCAGGATGGAAAGAAAAAGAGAGAAAGAAAGGAATTTTTTTTTTTTGCTTATTTCAAAACTAGAAAGTAGTATGAACAAAATCCTTTTAAAAAATAATGTACACTTATATTTCATCAAACTTAAAAAAATTATCAAAAGTAGAAAATTCAAGAATTGGGAAAGAAAAGGATCGTGTTAGGTTTCATTTTGAATTAAGATTTTCAATGTCAAATCTTTCATATCTTGAAGAGATACTGTGTGAAATTTGTTATCAGTATAGAAATGTATTTAGGCATCATATAACAACGTTTTACAAGAGTATTCTTTTTTTTAATTTCAAATATATTTTGTTATTTGTGGATATTTAAAAGGGTAATAGTTAACAAGAAATGAATACAAATATTATGATACAATAAATAATTACCTCCTATAAAATAGGAGGTCAATTTAGGGGTCTATAATATGTTGCTGGACAGTCCAGAAAACCTTTCATAACCTTTAATGCTTCTTGTTCTCTTGAACAGTAGTGACATTGTCCTGAATCGCCAGGGAACAAGTAAAGCCACAGTCACATATTAGACATAAACTTGTCAAGTAAACCTTTTTCCATTATTTTGTCCCTCTTCTACATACTGCAGTTTCACTGAACAATATGTGTATAATTCTTTCAGGGACCCATTTGTGCATGTTCTTTTAGTAATGCCATATACTATATATATATATATTATATATATATATATGTTTATAAAATATCAAATGTTCTTGTATGTGTAGATTAACTTATCAGTCTATTCTTCCTGTTTGATTTAGTATTTCATAGATATACTAATGCTTAATTTGATGATTGATCTTTAAAGAGACATGTCAACTTGTCTGGGATTACCTATACCTACGAGTTAGGGGAATAACATTCATTGACATGTCATATTTACATTTTTTGTTGTAGCTTGTTCATTAGGGTTTTTTTGCCCACGTTGATCTATGCTGATATGGTCCTTGGTGAGTGGACGATTTCCAACTAATATTTTTCTTCACCTTCCATTAAGAAAACAAATAGTTAAAAATAAAAGATGAAGACAATAATAAAAACCATTATAATAAATATAAATTATAAAACCCCATCTTTAATTTTTTTCTACTTTTATTTTTATTTAAATATATCATAAATATATTTTCGAGTCAGAGTGGACATGAGAGTAATGACAATGAAGACAGCTACAGAACTGAGCTTCACATTACAAATGCAATTTAGTGCAATACCCAAAGATTCTCTTATTTTTATGGGAAAGATGTCTTAACCACTTTTAAAGGGGGATACAGTCAGCACTATTATGAGGCCCTAATGGAGGGGGGGGTGAGAAGAAACTAATCTACTATTGCAAGAAAGAACATAATTTTAAAAAAATTGAGATAGATCACTAAGTAGACCTGATCTATTCTAGTAGTGACCAGGTTTGAATTCATAGTTTTTCTTCTCCTAGATGGTTTGCCAACCAAAGGTTAAAGAGCCCAGTCTGCCCTACTATTTACCCATAGACTGGAGGGAGAGTAGTTGGATTCATATCTTTCCCAAGGGTATTTAGTGCTATGAAACTGTGGCTTTTATCCAGGAATTGAACTCGGGTCAACTTTAACCAGTACCGCATAAAAATGTTTAAAAAGAATGGATAACCTATGTAATTGAGAATTAGTAAAAATATTTTGGTTATCTTGAAATTTTGTGTTTGGTTAAAATTAAAATTCTTCAGCAGATTTTCAATTATTTTTTCTCTGGTAAAAAATATCTTGGCAATTATTTGGTTTTCATAAAGAATATTTAAAATTAAAGAAAAACAAAAAAGAAGAAATGATGAAGGAAAATAAAGTGACAGTTTGGATTTCTCCAGTCTGTAGAAATATATTCTGATAACTGGTGAATACGGTACTGACAAGATTAGAAGAGTGCTGGAAAAAGCAAGCAAAAAAGCATTGTTACAATATCAAATATGATTCTTTATGCTGTTACGGTTGGATTGATTTCATAAATTGAGATGGTACCAAATGAAAGAGGAAATGCCAGTGTTGGTTTTAACTCAATAAAGTGACAGCTGCAAAAGGAAAAGAATTTAAAACTGGAGCTGATATGTGTATTTTGATGAAGTAGAGAATCAAGGTCAGAACGCAATATCTGTAAAATTGGGCTTCTCTGAAAAAAGTCAAAAGAATGACGTAGTTATGAACAAAAGCAGGCTTGTTGTAAGAGACAACTAATGTCTCTAATGATTATCTAACGGGCTTTCCAAGGAAGTAGTTCACTAGGAACATTTTACTTGGGTTCTTTTAACAGTCTATGTTATTCTGGAAGATTTAAAAGCTGAATATATGTATGTCCATTTATAACACTGGTATGCGATGCTTTTCAAGGTTTGAAATATATAAATATATCTGATTTTAAGGCAAGTTTTTTTTTTAATGCTGAATCATTTATGAAAACACATTCATTCTAATTCTAATCAGAATCAGATTTTTAAGATACTGAACAGTTATTATACTTGTGACAAGTAAAATACACAGACTTTTTGAATACGTGTATTCTATGTACAAACTTGTGAAGTATTTCAAAAACCCAGACCGACCAAACACGATGAATTGGTATTTTTTGAATTCAAGCATAAAATGGTAAATCAATATATCACTTGACCTTTGGAAAAAAATCTTTTAATCAGGCCAGTGTTAATATGCCTAGGACTATGCACTTTCAAACATTTTATCTCCCATAGAGAGAAAAACGGCCTCACACTAAAAAAGGCAAATAATCGGACTACATTTCGCATTTCATCTGTACAGTTTGGATGGCGCTCGTTTTTAACAAGAGTGTGTGCAAATGATAACGGTTGTACAATTAAGGAACACGAGTATTAATATATGAATTAATATAACATTATTTCCACATTTTATATGATATCAAGAATTTCCAAAGTTTTTTTGTATACAATTTTAGTGTATATTGTTTATAGTTGGTTGGAAGAGACAAAGAAAGTTAACTTTTCGTCTACCTGTAGCTCTTCTGAAGTTCTGATAAAAGATTCGCACATTTCAGACGGTCTATGTTAAAACTGATTTCTATCTTTTCATCTTTCAATGTTTCAGCTGAAGCAGCCGACAAAAATTCTTAGGCAAAAGAAGAATAACTGCAGACAATGAAATTAGTAATTGGGGAAGGAAAAGCTGTGGTTGGAAAATTCTGAAGTTGGCTGAAAATCTGAAAAGATTACAGAGGAAGTAAGCAGGAAGAAAGCCAGAAATAACTGATTCCTGAATTGTTCCTTTGTTTTTATTCAAACAATAAAATTTATAATAGGAAGAATCATGAAATTGAGTTACCCTCTTAATTGGGAGGAAGGGAAATTAGAGGAATATTAAGTCATCTTTCAATGAATTAATAACTTTCCCAACAATTGGACTGTCTTTATTACATTTTCTCTAATTTGTCTATGAGATATTAAAAATAAGACACACACCATAATCCTACAAATAGCTATCACCCACATCTGTTAAAATTTATCTATACACCAAAATGCATTTTTTCACATGCAGCAGAGTATAAACAAAATAAAATATTTTTCCATTCAGTACATTCATCAATTTTTTTCTACATAACATCCATTTAATTTTATATAATATGGACAGAATGTAATGATAGAAAAAAAAAACTCTCTTCTCTCTGAGATCCTCCAGCATATAACTGACAAGATGTGGTCTCTATCCCCATTTGGACTGTGGTGGGCTAAACCCCCAGCTGCATGCTTATACATGTGTCTGTATGCGGCACCTTTATACACTTCATAGAGGTTTGACTCACCATCCCGGCATTTCCATGTATAGTACACATAACCTGAATATACTCTATGCCATCATAGAGATTTAGCCTTTTCTTCATATTAAAGCTCAAACTGTCTGCTAGGACCCTTTTCTTTAGGACTTTTGCTATCATGTTTTGTATTCTTTCTGTTTGTACTTTGCTTAGACAATAAAGTCTATTTGTTATCACACTTTTGATGGGATTTGTTCTACGTAAATGTCTTGCATTAGGTTACCCTCTCTTGGTAACCTGGTGCATTATAAGAAACAGGTTTTAGCTACTAAGTTAACACCTTTAATTCTTATATACATAGAATATATAGTTTATAGATGATTTTTCAGATTACCCAAAATTACTTGATCCCATTCAACTTTTTTTTTTTAATGTTTCTTCTATGAGTATTATTTTTCGGGCAAAGGGTTAAACACAATTTATCTTCTCTAATTGGTTGCATGACAAAATGTAAATGAAGAGAAAATTACTCATTTCATTCTTTTTAAATCAATTTAGAAGTTACTACTCATAATTTGGCTTCAACTATTTATCTATATTAAGAAGAGAAATGATAGAAACCGAGAAAATCCTTTTGACTTTATTTAACAGAATTGTTAATAATTAAGTTGAACATTTACACCATCTTTATAGAAAAAAAAAAGAGGAAGTGACTTGAAAAGTAATTAAATGTAATTTTTGTTCTGGAGTTCAAAATGAAAGGAAAGAGGTTAGCGAATCATGTTTCAATGTCTAAAAGAGCAATCATTGCAACTAATTTAACTGGAAACAACAACAAAAAATATATATAATAAATTTTTTGTCAAAGAGAAAAAAAATAAACAAAAAAAAACCGAGAGAAAATCTAACTTACACCTAAAAATCATCAAAAGTTTTCAGTTCTTCATAATACAAATAACTACAATATAATTTGGTTATATTATTTATGATTACAACTTTCACACTTATACGTTTTTTTTTTCTTCTTCATGTCAAATGTTCTTTACTTATTTGAAAACAAGTCAAGATAATTGCATCTTTATGGCATTACAGGATAATTCCCAGACAGTCAAAATACAAAGGTACTAAAACAAACAAAAAATTTTCTTTCTTTTTATCATTTTTATTTTCTATCTTCCTGTCCATTTCACATGGACTAAATAAACAGAAATAAGAGAAATTGGAAATTTATTTGGTTTAGAGTCATGTCAAGTCTGCTCTAATGGTAAATGATCTTTGTGAATTTTCTAATAGGAAACAGAAAAGATGATTTGAGTTTTACACAACAGAGTTTGTCTATGATTTAAATAAACTTCTTTCTTAGAATGTGTATTTTAGCAAACATTTAACAGAATTTTCTGTTACTTTAGTCACAAACTTGTTGGATTGAGTAAATATTTCCGAAATAGATTAATTTTTCTTTATACAAAGTAAAGACTATTTATCCAAGTGGCACAAAAATATACAATCATTTAACTATCTAATAGGAAACAAAAAAGATTTGAGTTTCACATAGAGTTTTCAATGATCTATATATAATACACGTGTTCCATAATCTTCCGACCGTTATCATCTTGCAATAACCTCTGGTTAAAGATGAGACCATCAAATCATACAAGGTAAAAATGCAAAATGTAAGTCCTGATTATCTGGTGTTGCTTAATTGTCCAATTCTTATTAATTATGAGTGTTGTTACCTAAGCTAAATAATGGACCATTCAGTTTTTATTATAAAGAAAGAAAGGAAAGTAAAAGGATATGCTACACATATAATAAGAAAGAGAGAAGAGTAAGGGAAACAGAAAATGTAATTGCATATAAAACATCATAAATACTTTAAAATAGGGAGTTATTTTTCAATCATCCTGTATACGTCACAATAGTCAATATGACCTAATATAAATGTTCATTGATTATGTGAAAAAAAAATCAGTAAGTTTTGTGTGTATAAATCATTTGGGCTGCAGTTAATGATTCTGTTTTTTATGAAAAGGAATTTCAGAATGATTAGTCTTTTAGATGAAGATGTATTTACATCTTTTCTTTCAGTTACCAACTTACATAACAAAAATCTATGAAAAAAACAAAATCAAGGTTCAAAGAATCATTCTTAACAAAAATCTCATGACTTCTGATTAGGAAATGGTCATCCAATAACAAAAAAAAATAGACTCGTTTATAAATCTTTGTATTATATTGTTTATACAGACATGTTCCTTAATCATCAATACATGACATAAATACATTTTCTTTGTAACATATTATTTTTGCAGATATACTCTATAATCATCATCTTTATTCAGGTTATAAGATTTTACATTATGGTATTGATCATACTGGCTACTCAAAAAGGAACATTGGAAATTATATACATATAGATAGATAGATAGATAGATAGAAAGAGGTGATGGATCTGAAAGTAGATCAAAGTAATATATACTGTAGCAAGAAGGGAGAATAACAGCCAGTTTGGATGGTTCCAAAGAATAAGAAACACATTAAAAGACAAAAACAAGAGATTAGTTTAGAGTTTTTGCTGTATAGATATAATGTTCATGGTCATTGTAAGAGATGTCTATCAATAGATTTTCAGATCTGTATATAATATATATATATATATAAAGCGAGAAAAAAGTTTAAATATAATTTATTTTCTGCTTGTTTTTTTTTGTCTTAAAAATGCTCCATAGATCTCCCTGCTGACTAAAATTAACATCTAACTACAAGAATCATTCAGTAAAAAACAAGCTTTCAAAAAACCTTGAAGAGTCACTCATGCTGAGTCGACCCAACAATTAAAATCTTTAAACTTATCTTCACTACATGCAAATAAAGATTCTGCTAATTATAACATTATAGGAGAAGAAAGAGAATGGAAACAGACAGGAATATACGTGTGATGTGTATTTTAGCATGGAAAGTTTTTTTGGATGAGTCAGCACAATGCCACATGACGTTTTCTTACTGGTCATGAGGCATCACGTGTGGAAGAGCAAGTGTGAGACGTGAGAGTATGGGGTCAGTTTGGAATGCTACATAATCTATTATTCACATATGTGTTATGGAGTCTAAAATTCTTTATAAATAGTTTGAGAGATAAACATGCTATCTCCTGTATTATAATCCACAATATTTAGAGACGTAGAAATAAATCCTCCACTGCAATTTATGTTTTAAAGAAAATTTTGCATTATTCAGCACAACTCTTTTGACAATTCATTATCAGAATAAGGATGACAGTAATATACATTATTATTAATACTAATAATTATAACAAAAACAATACTTGATCGTGTCATAACAATAATGTCTTTTACATCTAGGAATGGAAACTTGTAGAGCATAAGAAGTGAAACAAAGGATATCCATATAAAATGTTGGCCTTTATTGTTGGCTATTTCTCTTTAGTTGTGCACTTTAAATGAGTTCTCGCCTGGAGCAAGATCTTTTGCTTTCACAAAACACAAAACCAAATCTCTTTGTGATCTAATCCTTTTTTGTCTAGCCATGACAATGTGACTGACTTTTGAGCCCACAAAGCCCCAAGTCAGTGACTTATTCACAACTCAATACTTTATTGATTCAATACAAGTTCGGATTCTTTGAATCTTATGACAAGGTGACTTTTGTCTTCTTAAGGAACTTGAATATCAAAAACATACAAGGATGTTATGTGTATATTGAATTCTATAAACGTGTTTTATACTTATAGAAATATATGTAAAAATAGAGATATGACATCGGTAAATAGACCCCATTATTTTAGTAAGATCTTGCATTTACGACAATAATATGAATAAGAATCATTTTCCAGGAAGATAGGAATTGTGAAATTTCAGTAGAAGTCAAAGGTCAAATGATCTTGCATTAAATTCTAACAAAATTAAGAATATATTTTAACTATAAAAATTCACAAATAAAAGAAATGAAATGAATTCATCTTATTATCAGATCAACTTGCTATATCAGGTTGGTTGGCTGGCTGGTTGGTTGGTTGGTTTTATACCATGTCAACCTTGTTATTCAATGCAAAATTCAGTCTTTTTTTTCCCAAGCAATTGTATAGTTTTAAGTAACTAAAAATAATCATTTTTTAAACAATTCAAGTAACTTGTTATACTATTTCTTTGAAGTTTTGATAATCTGTATTATTTGGACTATTGCAACATGAAGGCTACTGAGTTTAACAAGAAACACCAGAAGAAAGCTGGAGGACACATAGGCTGAAATGTTGTATATATAACAATAAAGATAAGGACAATAGTCCAAGAAATCCAAATACTAACTAGTAATAATTTGCATACATTATATTTTTTAAATTAATTATTCTTATTTAATAATAATAATTTGTTTGTACACAGTTATTAGTATTAGATAGGAATATCGAAACCATATAAGTTTAAAATGTATCCAAAGATGTACTACCACTCTAGGTCGAAATGGATCTGGAAGTAATGGCATTAAAGAGTTTGATTCTAAAATGGCAATAATTTGAATGAAAAATATGACAACAATCATTGAATTGGTTTCAAAATTATGAGAAACCTCCCTACAACGTTTTCCAGCAAATGGAATTTTATATAAAATTCAACTATATTTGCTTATAACACAGCTAATGGAAGTAAAAATATGTTAATCAATTGTTATCTGGATTAAAAACATGACATTTTAATAGAAAATAAAGCACCATACAAAAATAACCCCCAAAAACATGAGAATGGAAACACATGTAATATATTGACTTTATTCTTAGGTCAAAGTTAATCTCTTGATATAAAATCTCTTTGAAAATATTTGGGCAGTTTTCTTTAGATAAAGAAGATATATTGACAATTTCCAAGTAGATAAAAAACAAAATAGGGTCCAGTAGATAATAAAAAGATCATGAAATATTTTGTTCACTTAAAACACCACTAAACTGAAGTTATGATATATGAGTCTTTTTTGCCCATAAATTATGAATAGATGACAAGGCTCTTTGGCAATAATACCACACCAATGTGATACTATGGTCCTTGAGGTTAACAAACTTCTTCCCATAATACCACTTTCTCCAATTCACATAAACTCCTCATGAGACAGTTGAGTAGTAACTACAGTCACTGAGATTAATCAACTTGCTCCTCCCATACCACTCACACCAACTTCTCAACAACCAATAGTGACAATCATACAATTCCCATAAACTCCACGATTCAATAGCAAAAGTGACAAAGTTTCATCACACTGAGATTAATAGGTTTCCTTACATATACAACATCACCATCCGATGCACTCAACACTGCACACTGCTGAAAAAAAGCAATGATAGAATATAATCAGAAATTCAGCCAGTGAAACACTCCAACACTTAACTAAATTACCTGCACCAACACACAAATATAACAGCACTCTTCTTGAGTATATCGTAATGGCTCTAATGATATACACATGGTAGATAACACAGAGAAATGGCTATTTTTCTATTCTTACTGTGGTATGGAAATTTGACATTTTCTCCTACAATTCCTAAAACAGGATGTAGGTAATGAAAAGAAATAGATTTTCACAGTTTTTCTCTTGGCTGAAAAGCATCCACTTATTTGACATTGGGAATTGCAAAAATGAAGAAGACAAAAATGATAAGCATTCTTTGAAAGAGAGAAAAGTAAAACACAGAATTGCTCTATTGTCTTTGGCATTTCTTATAAGCCAGAAAAAGCTTGTATACAGTTTAGGTCTTGGCATTCTTACCATGAAACAAAATATGCATCAATATATATATAATGTAGGTTTGTATATGTCTGACTGTATAGAAAATTCTTAAGATACTTGCATATATAAATCAACTCTCCAACAAAGCAATACATGCATAACTTATATAATATATATATATATATATATATATATATATATATATATATGTATGTATGTATACACACAGGCACTTTTATATATGCCTATATCTATACTTTGTGATGCTGAGACATCTCTAGTTACAAATAAAATCACAGTTGTAGGTATATGCATTCACACACTCATACATTATACCCAGCAATCTTATCTTGTGAGTTCAATCCTCATTATGTATTCAATTGTTATGACCTTATGGAAGTGAATATATATGCATGCTCAAAGACACACACACACACACACACACACACACACACATATATATATATATAATATATATATATATATATATATATATATATATATAATATATACATCTGTTTGTTGTATGTTTTTTATATTCTAAACTTAAATACCACACTTTAACAGAATACAAGACTGAGTGTTAAGCTTTATGTTAATGGTGTTAATAAGAGAACACATTGGATTGGAACTGCTATTAAACCTTACTGAGTAAACACGGTTCTGTATTTATATAATTGAGACACAGGAACCAAGTTAACTCATTTGTGATATTCATTATTTGGGTACTTTCCAGAATTCTTTGCATATTCATATTATGTACTACGCACATTTTATTTTACTGGCCAATAGAAAGAGTTTGCTAGAACTGATTTGCATATGATTAGCATTTTACATCACCAGTTTGTGGTGGTGGTGGTGGTGGGGATTTTCTTAAATTTTCAAATATAAAAAAGTGATTTCTTTGATTTCTACTTGGGTAATTCTGAATCTTTAGAGCAAATTTGAAGGGTTTAACCTTGAAAAATATAGTTTCATTTATGATGTTGAATTTAGTGACTATTTGTGTAATGATGTGAAAATGTTTGATTGAATATGAAGTAAGGTAGATCTGAATATTGATAAAAAATGTTTTAGATATTATTTGTATATATAACTTCAGTACTAGGGGCTGGTCTGTTTCAGTTGGTAGAGCATCCACCTATGAATAGTAAGCTTTCTGGTTCAATACAGTCCCTGCCAACTCAGCGTATGAGTAGCCCAGATTGAAAATGGATTTTAAAATATTTTAGTTTTAATTTGTGTACATAACTTGAGGATATCAATTACAGCCAATCTTGAATTAATTCAGTATATCTATTTACCAACCCTCTGCATGAGCAGGATGTGACACAAGGTCAATTTATTTAATGGAGTTTAACAGGTTGAATACAGTTTTCCTTCTCCTAAACTGGTTGCTGTATTAAAATAAAGAGCCCAGCCTACAGTATTATTTACTCATAGCTAGAGGGAGAATAGTTGGATGCATTGCTTTCCCAAGGGCATTAGCACCATGTGAAATGCAAACAGCCTCATACAGGATTTGAACTTGTGTCACTGTGTCCATTGCCTATGATGGTAACCAGTAGACCATTAACACATCAGTTAATTCATTATATTAGTGTGCAAAAATATAATCAGCACAGTTAATATAAAGTGATACTGGCCATCAGAATGACTGTTTACAAGAAGTTCATGGTAAAAATATCTAAAAAAAATTCAAATGATTTCAAATTAATCTTGAAGAGGCTTTAAAATAGGATTCTCTGAGTACTGATGCGCGCGCACACACACACAACACATATATATATTATATATATATATATATATATAGTAATAAAATGGTTTTGGAACTAACTCATATGTGCAGTTACTTTTTTATTACATATTTCACTTTCTGTTTCTCTGTCTAGTACTTATGTCTGCCTACTAGTATTGCTTGGAAGATTTAGACACATCCAGTATTTTATCAATTCATCAAAATAGATCCATATACCGACTGACAAAATCATATGACTATCCACCAATGCTTTACAACACATTATATACATATTTATACAAGCACATACCTACACACACAGTTTCCTTAGTGTCGAAAACACTATTTCCTAAAATAAAACCTGAAAGTTTAAACTACATCTTTTAGGCTAAATATTACATTGCTTATAAGCCTATATGCATGTGGGGGTGACGTTTAGCTTAGTTGGTAGAGCACCTGCATTAGAATCATACAGTTCATGGTTTGATACTGGTCCCCACAACTCGGCGCATTGGCACAGCTTGAATAATCTGATCTGTGTGGTAAAAGCATCTGGGAGATGACGGTAGGTGTGGTGTTCCACTTCAGCAAAACACTCTTCCTGGTCTAATGGTTATGAAAAGGGATAGACCCTTGCTGTTCAGCTGATACCGACAATAACCACCCACAGTTTACTTACTTATGAGCCTACACCTAATTATAGAGAAGCATTTTGATACTTTATCTTCAATGGTTGGAAATACAATATATCTTAAGTCATAGTTAATTTAAGTCTAGCTCAGCTATCATTATCATCACCAAGTTGCACTGACAGCATGGATTGCCATGACTTTCTTGTTACCCATCCCTATAGGTCATTGCTCTGGTAAATCCAGTATCTGTTAAGAGCTGATCAATGTAAGTTTTTGATGGTCAGTCTACACTGGTGTTTCCATGTGTAGTTGTCCACAGGAGAATGTCACTTATGAGTTCATCATTACTTCAGCAGCAGTGTTCAGCATAAACTGACAACAAAAATCAAAATATTACTTTAGAATGTTCGTATAACATTAATATGGGACATTTACCCCAAGGACAGTGGTGGAAGTGAACACCACCTATTGTAGGATTGTTACAATACATATAGATATTAGATCTGCTACCATCTTGTGGTTTACATGTATTATTATTAGGTGAGCTTAAAGTTAATCTGTAGACATCCTTGACATGAATAGAAGATATTACATCCTTTGACGTAGAAGATTGTTGCAAAATCATTCTAGATTCTTTATGACATTTTGCATGGGGTTGGGGTTATTTTTTAATACACATTTCTTCAAGTTGTATGCAACAGGTTGTATTGGGATACATGGTACCAGCAGTAGAGCAGGTGGATTTCTGCTTTTTCAAAGGTACAAAGTAAACCTTAGATGGAATTTGAACTTAGTCAACTAATATCATTTTTTGTGTGCTTAAATGGTTTGGCCAATTCTAGTACTAGCCTTGTTGGCTGGGCCAATTCTAGTACTAGCCTTGTTGGCTGGGCCAATTCTAATACTAGCTTTGGTGGCTGGGCTAATTCTAATACTAGCTTTGGTGGCTGGGCAATTTAATACTAGCTTGGTGGCTGGGCCAATTCTAAGTACTAGCTTTGGTGGCTGGGCCAATTTTAGTACTAGCTTGGGTGGCTGGGCCAATTCTAGTACTATAGCTTTGGTGGCTGGGCCAATTCTAGTATTATAGCTTAGGTGGCTGGGCCAATTCTAGTATTATAGCTTTGTGGCTGGGCCAATTCTAGTACTATAGCTTTGGTGGCTGGGCCAATTCTAGTACTATAGCTTTGGTGCTGGGCAATTCTAGTACTATAGTTTTGGTGGCTGGGCCAATTCTAGTATTATAGCTTTGGTGGCTGGCCAATTCTAGTACTATAGCTTTGGTGGCTGGGCCAATTCTAGTACTAGCTTTTGGTGGCTGGGCCAATTCTAGTACTAGCTTGGGTGGCTGGCCAATTCTAGACTATAGCTTTGGTGTCTGGGCCAATTCTAGTATTATAGCTTAGGTGGCTGGGCCAATTCTAGTATTATAACTTTGGTGGCTGCCAATTCTAGTATTATAGCTTGGGTGGCTGGGCCAATTCTAGTATTATAACTTTGGTGGCTGGGCCAATTCTAGTATTATAGCTTTGGTGGCTGGGCCAATTCTAGTACTATAGCTTTGGTGGCTGGGCCAATTCTAGTATTATAGCTTTGGTGGCTGGGCCAATTCTAGTATTATATCTTTTGGTGGCTGGGCCAATTCTAGTATTATAGCTTTGGTGGCTGGGCAATTCTAGTATTATAGCTTTGGTGGCTGGGCAATTCTAGTATTATAGCTTGGGTGGCTGGGCCAATTCTAGTATTATAACTTGGTGGCTGGGCCAATTCTAGTATTATAGCTTGGGTGGCTAAGTAAACCTTAGATGGAATTTGAACTTAGTCAACTATATATCATTTTTTGTGTGCTTAAATGGTTTGGCCAATTCTAGTACTAGCCTTGTTGGCTGGGCCAATTCTAGTACTAGCCTTGTTGGCTGGGCCAATTCTAATACTAGCTTTGGTGGCTGGGCTAATTCTAATACTAGCTTTGGTGGCTGGGCTAATTCTAATACTAGCTTTGGTGGCTGGGCCAATTCTAGTACTAGCTTTGGTGGCTGGGCCAATTTTAGTACTAGCTTGGGTGGCTGGGCCAATTCTAGTACTATAGCTTTGGTGGCTGGGCCAATTCTAGTATTATAGCTTAGGTGGCTGGGCCAATTCTAGTATTATAGCTTTGGTAGCTGGGCCAATTCTAGTACTATAGCTTTGGTGGCTGGACAATTCTAGTACTATAGCTTTGGTGGCTGGGCAATTCTCAGTATTATAGCTTTTGGTGCTGGGCAATTCTAGTATTTACTTTGGTGGCTGGGCCAATTTAGTTACTAAGCTTTGGTGGCTGGGCCAATTCTAGTATAGCTTGTGGTGGCTGGGCCAATTCTAGTATATAGCTTTGGTGGCTGGGCCAATTCTAGTACTATAGTTTTGGTGGCTGGGCCAATTCTAGTAATTATAGCTTGGTGGCTGGGCCAATTCCTAGTACTATAGCTTTGGTGGCTGGGCCAATTCTAGATACTAGCTTTGGTGGCTGGGCCAATTCTAGTACTAGCTTGGGTGGCTGGGCCAATTCTAGTATTATAACTTTGGTGGGCTGGGCCAATTCTAGTATTATAGCTTGGTGGCTGGGCCAATTCTAGTACTATAGCTTTGGTGGCTGGGCAATTCTAGTATTATAGCTTTGGTGGCTGTGGGCCAATTTCTAGTATATCTTTGTGGCTGGGCCAATTCTAGTATTATAGCTTTGGTGGCTGGGCCATTCTAGTATTATAGCTTTGGTGGCTGGGCCAATTCTAGTATTATAGCTTTGGTGGCTGGGCCAATTCTAGTATTATAACTTTGGTGGCTGGGCCAATTCTGTATTATAGCTTGGGTGGCTAAGTAAACCTTAGATGGAATTTGAACTTAGTCAACTAATATCATTTTTTGTGTGCTTAAATGGTTTGGCCAATCTAGTACTAAGCTTGTGTGGCTGGGCCAATTCTAGTACTACCTTGTGGCTGGGCCAATTCTAATACTAGCTTTGGTGGCTGGGCTAATTCTAATACTAGCTTTGGTGGCTGGGCCAATTCTAATTTACTAGCTTTGGTGGCTGGGCCAATTCTAGTACATAGCTTTGGTGGCTGGGCCAATTTTAGTACTAGCTTGGGTGGCTGGGCCAATTCTAGTACTATAGCTTTGGTGGCTGGGCCAATTCTAGTATTATAGCTTAGGTGGCTGGGCCAATTCTAGTATTATAGACTTTGGTGGCTGGGCCAATTCTAGTACTATAGCTTTGGTGGCTGGACAATCAGTACTATAGCTTTGGTGGCTGGGCCAATTCTAGTATTATAGCTTTGGTGGCTGGGCCAATTCCTAGTACTATAGCTTTGGTGGCTGGGCCAATTCTAGTACTAGCTTTGTGGCTGGGCCAATTCTAGTACTAGCTTGGGTGGCTGGGCCAATTCTAGTACTATAGCTTTGGTGTGGGCCATTCTAGTATATACTTAGGTGCGGGCTAATTCTAGTATTATAACTTTGGTGGCTGGGCCAATTCTAGTATTATAGCTTGGGTGGCTGGGCCAATTCTAGTATTATAACTTTGGTGGCTGGGCCAATTCTAGTATTATAGCTTTGGTGGCTGGGCCAATTCTAGTACTATAGCTTTGGTGGCTGGGCCAATTCTAGTATTATAGCTTTGGTGGCTGGGCAATTCTAGTATATAGCTTTGGTGGCTGGGCCAATTCTAGTATATAACTTTGGTGGCTGGGCCAATTCTAGTATTTAGCTGGGTGGCTGGGCCAATTCTAGTATTATAGCTTTGGTGGCTGGGCCAATTCTAGTTATAGTGCATCTATAGCTTTTGGTGGCTGAGCCAATTCTAGTATTATAGCTTTGGTGGCTTGGGCCAATTCTAGTATTATAACTTTTGGTGGCTGGGCCAATTCTAGTATTATAGCTTTGGTGGCGGGCCAATTCATATTAAGCTGTTGGTGGAACTTCTAGTACTATAGCTTTGGTGGCTGGGCCAATCTAGTATTATAGCTTTGGTGGCTGGGTCAATTCTAGTACTATAGCTTTGGTGGGGGGCCAATTCTAGTACTAGCTTTGGTGGCTGGGCAATTCTAGTATTATAGCTTTGGTGGCTGGGCCAATTCTAGTACTATAGCTTTGGTGGCTGGGCCAATTCTAGTATTATAGCTTTGGTGGCTGGGCCAATTCTAAGTATTATAACTTTGGTGGCTGGGCCAATTCTAGTATTATAAGCTTTGGTGGCTGGGCCAATTCTCAGTATTATAGCTTTGGTGGCTGGGCCAATTCTAGTACTATAGCTTTTGGTGGCTGGGCCAATTCTAGTACTATAGCGTTTGTGCGTGGGCCAATTCTAGTTACTATAGCTTTGGTGGCTGGGCCAATTCTAGTACTAGCTTTTGGTGGGCTGGGCCATTCTAGTACTATAGCTTTGGTGGCTGGGCCAATTCTACATTTCCCAGAAAATCTTCCATGTTCCAATTTACACTTAGTCTTAACCATCTTCATTCCTTATAGATTTTAAAAAGTCAAATTCAATATTTGTTGTTAAAAATATTCTGTTTGTATTTAATTAAAATCTGAAATAGACGGAATTTCTTGTAACCTGATATTGATACAAATGAGTGAACACATTTTTTCTCTATGATCAGGTAAATTGTTCTCATTTTTCTTGTTCTTTTCTTCTCTGTGTGCATATGACTAGAAAGAGAATTTATTTAGAAAAAAAGAAAGTCTATATAAATATCCTAAGAATAACTGAGACATGTTCTTCATAAAGTTTCTGCAAGCAAATCCATTCTTCACTAAACATCTTGTAGATATTTTACTTTCATAGTCAAGATCAGCAGAAAGTTTATACGATATTTACTTTTCATTTATTTCCTCTCCTTTCCTAATTTATAAGACAGGCAGATACATTACATAGCCATGAACCTATAAACACACACACACACACACATATATATATATATATTCTATATATATATACTCACACACACACCACACACACACACACACACATATATATATATAGTTATATATATATATATATATATACACACATACTCACACAATCTCCCTCTCTCTATATATACATATATATACATACATACTCACCACAATCTCTCTCCTATATATTATATATGTATATATATAACAGATACACATATGTATATGCACACTGCATGAACACACAGACATTATATATATATATATTATATATACACACACACACGAAACATATATACATACATACACACACATGAACAGATTACATATTAAAGCAAAGGGACAAATATAGCTGTCTGTTGTAGACTAAAGGAAGTAGATGCCTTAGACTGCAAGGTAATGTTTTGTATCCATAATGGTTCCAGCTGTTTCCAAAACACCCGCCAGGTTATTCCAAAGATAACGTAAACAAACTACTGCAGTCTAAGGCAATTCTACTTCCTTTAGTCTTACAACAGACAGCTATATT
Source organism: Doryteuthis pealeii (assembly GCA_023376005.1). Classification (NCBI taxonomy): domain Eukaryota; kingdom Metazoa; phylum Mollusca; class Cephalopoda; order Myopsida; family Loliginidae; genus Doryteuthis; species Doryteuthis pealeii. The sequence goes on from CM042139.1 coordinate 44,348,059, forward strand.
GTCCCTTTGCTTTATATGTTAATCTGCTCATGTGTGTTATGTATGTATATATGTTCGTGTGTGTGGTATATATATATATATATATATAAATGTCTTGTGTGTTCATGCCAGTGTGCATATACATACTGTGTATCTGTCTATTATATATACAATATATATAGAGGAGAGATGTGTCGTGAGTATGTATGTATATATTACTGTATATATTAGAGAGAGGGAGATGTGTGTGAGTATGTGTGTATATATTATATATTATATATATTTAGGATATATATATATGTGGTGTGTGTGTGTGTGTGTGTGTGTGTGAGATATATATTATATAATATATATATATATATATATGTGTGTGTGTGTGGTGTTTATAGTTCTTTGTGCATGTAATGTTATTCTGCCTGTCTTATAAATTAGGAAAGGAGAGGAAATAAATGAAAAGTAAATATACTTATAAACTTTCTGCTGATCTGACTTATGAAAGTTTAAAATATCTACAAGATGTTTAGTGGAAGAATGGATTTGCTTTGCAGAACTTTAATGAAAGAACATGTATCAGCTTTATCTTAGGATATTTTTATTATAGACTTTCTTTTTTTCTAATATAAATTCTCTTTTCTAGTCATATGCACACAGAAGAAGAACAAAGAACAAGAAAAATGGAACAATTTACCTGGATCATTAGAGAAAAATGTGTTTCACTTCATTTGTATCAATATCAGGTCTACAAGAAATTCCGTCTATACAGATTTTAACTTAAATACAAACAAGAATATTTTTAACATAACAAATATTGAATTTGACTTATTAAAATCTATTAGGATAGAAAAGAATGGTTAAGACTAAGTGTAAATTGGAACATGGAAAATTTTCTGGGAAATTGTAGATTGGCCCAAGCCACCAAAAGCTTATAGTACTAGAATTGGCCCAGCCACCAAAGCTAGTACTAGAATTGGCCCAGCCACCAAAAGCTATAGTACTTAGAATTGCCCAGCCACCAAAGGCTATAAATTACTAGAATTGCCCAAGCCACCAAAGCCTAATAGTACAGAATTGGCCAGCCACCAAAGCTATAATACTTAGAATTGCGCCCAGCCACCAAAGCTAAAATACTAGAATTGGCCCAAGGCACCAAAAAGTTATAATACTGAGGAATTGGCCAGCCACCAAAAGCCTATAATACTAGGAATTGGCCCAGCCACCAAAGCTATTAGTACTAGAATTGGCCCTAAGGCCACCAAAAGCTATAATACTAGAAATTGGCCCAGTCCACCAAAAGCTAACTAGAATTAGGCCCAGGCCACCAAAAGCTATAGTACTAGAATCTGGACCCAGCACCAAAGCTATTAATACTTAGGAATCTTGGCCCACGCCACCAAAGCTATAGTACTAGAATTGGCCAGCCACCAAAGCCTATAATACTAGAATTGGCCCAGCCACCAAAGCTATAATTACTAGAATTGGCCCAGCACCAAAGTTATAATACTAGAATTGGCCCAGCCACCACAAGCTATCAATACTAGATTGGCTCAGCCACCCAAAGCTATAGTTACTAGAATTGGGCCAGCCACCAAAAGCATATAATTACTTTAGAATTGGACCCAGCCACCAAAGCTATAATACTTAGAATTGGCCCAGGCACCACCCAAGCTATAATACTAGAATTGGCCCAGCCACCAAAGTTATAATACTAGAATTGGCCCCAGCCACCAAAGCTATAATACTAGAATTGGCCCAAGCCACCAAAGCTATAATACTAGGAATGGCCCAGCCACCAAAGCTATAGTACTAGAATGGCCCAGCCCCACCAAAGCTATAATACTAGAATTGGCCCCAGCCCACCCAACAGTTATAATACAAGAGATTGGCCCAGCCACCCAAGCTATAAATTCACTTAGAATGGCCCAGCCACCAAAGTTATTAATACTTAGAAATTGCCAGCTACCTAAGCTATAATACTAGAATTGGCCCAGACACCAAAGCTATAGTTTACTAGAATTGGCCCAAAGCCACCCAAAGCTAGTACTAGAATTGCGCCCCAGCCACCAAAGCTAGTTACTAGAATTGGCCCAGCCACCAAAAGCGTATAAGTTACTAGAATTGGCCCAGCCACCAAAGCTATATACGAGAATTGGCCCAAACCACCAAACTATAAGTACTAGAATTGTCCCAGCCACCAAAGCTATAGTACTAGAATTGGCCCATCCACCAAAGCTATAATCACAGAAAATTGGACCAGCCACCTAAGCTTAATAATACTAGAATTGCCCAGCCACCAAAAGCTATAGACTAGATTGGCCCAGCCACCCAAGCTAGTACTAAAAATTGGCCCAGCCACCAAAGCTCAGTACTAGAAACTTGGCCCAGCCACCAAAGCTTAGTATTAGAATTGGCCCAGCCACCAAAGCTAAGTATTAGAATTAGCCCAGCCTACCAACAGCTAGTATTAGAATTGGCCCAGCCAACAAGTGCTAGTTACTTAGATGGCCCAGCAACAAGGTCTAGTACTAGAATTGGCCAAACCATTAAGCACACAAAAAAATGATATTAGTTTGACTAAGTTCAAATTCCCATCTAAGTTTACTTAGCACCCAAGCTATCAATGACTGAATCTGGCCCAGCGCACCCAAAGTATATAATACTAAATTGGCCCAGCCACCAAAGCTATAATACTAGAATTGGCCCAAAGCCACCAAAGCTATAATACTAGAATTGGGCCCAGCCACCAAAGCTATAATACTAGAATGGCCCAGCCACCCAAATGATTTAATACTAGAATTGGCCCAAGCCACCAAAGCTATAAGTCACTAGAATGTGGCCCAGCCACCAAAGCTATAGTACTAGAATTTGGCCAGCCACCCAAAGCTATAATACTAGAATTGGCCCAGCCACCAAAGTTAATACTACTTTTTTTTTTTTTTCTAGGAATTGGCCCAGCCACCCAAGCTAGTACTAGAATTGGCCCAGCCACAAAGCTAGTACTTAGAATGGCCCAGCCACCAAAGCTTATAGT
>CM042139.1:44356075-44378575 GCA_023376005.1 Doryteuthis pealeii
AGCTAGTATTAGAATTGGCCCAGCCAACAAGGCTAGTACTAGAATTGGCCAAACCATTTAAGCACACAAAAAATGATATTAGTTGACTAAGTTCAAATTCCATCTAAGGTTTACTTTGTACCCTTTGAAAAAGCAGAAATCCACCTTGCTCTACTGCTGGTACCATGTATCCCAATACAACCTGTTGCATACAACTTGAAGAAATGTGTATTAAAAAATAACCCCAACCCCATGCAAAATGTCATAAAGAATCTAGAATGATTTTGCAACAATCTTCTACGTCAAAGGATGTAATATCTTCTATTCATGTCAAGGATGTCTACAGATTAACTTTTAAGGCTCACCTAATAATAATACATGTAAACCACAAGATGGTAGCAGATCTAATATCTATATGTATTGTAACAATCCTACAATAGGTGGTGTTCACTTCCACCACTGTCCTTGGGGTAAATGTCCCATATTAATGTTATACGAACATTCTAAAGTAATATTTTGATTTTTGTTGTCAGTTTATGCTGAACACTGCTGCTGAAGTAATGATGAACTCATAAGTGACATTCTCCTGTGGACAACTACACATGGACACACCAGTGTAGACTGACCATCAAAAACTTACATTGATCAGCTCTTAACAGATACTGGATTTACCAGGAGCAATGACCTATAGGGATGGGTAACAAGAAAGTCATGGCAATCCATGCTGTCAGTGCAACTTGGTGATGATAATGATAGCTGGACTAGACTTAAATTAACTATGACTTAAGATATATTGTATTTCCAACCATTGAAGATAAAGTATCAAAATGCCTTCTCTATAATTAGGTGTAGGCTCATAAGTAAGTAAACTGTGGGGTGGGTTATTGTCGGTATCAGCTGAACAGCAAGGGAGTCTATCCCTTTTCATAACCATTAGACCAGGAAGAGTGTTTTTTGCTGAAGTGGAACACCACACCTACCGTCATCTCCCAGATGCTTTACCACACAGATCAGATTATTCAAGCTGTGCCAATGCGCCGAGTTGGTGGGGACCAGTATCAAACCATGAACTGTATGATTCTAATGCAGGTGCTCTACCAACTAAGCTAAACCGTCACCCCCACATGCATATAGGCTTATAAGCAATGTAATATTTAGCCTAAAAGATGTAGTTTAAACTTTCAGGTTTTATTTTAGGAAATAGTGTTTTCGACACTAAGGAAACTGTGTGTGTAGGTATGTGCTTGTATAAATATGTATATAATGTGTTGTAAAGCATTGGTGGATAGTCATATGATTTTGTCAGTCGGTATATGGATCTATTTTGATGAATTGATAAAATACTGGATGTGTCTAAATCTTCCAAGCAATACTAGTAGGCAGACATAAGTACTAGACAGAGAAACAGAAAGTGAAATATGTAATAAAAAAGTAACTGCACATATGAGTTAGTTCCAAAACCATTTTATTACTATATATATATATATATATATATATATATATATGTGTGTGTGTGTGTGCGCGCGCATCAGTACTCAGAGAATCCTATTTTAAAGCCTCTTCAAGATTAATTTGAAATCATTTGAATTTTTTTTTAGATATTTTTACCATGAACTTCTTGTAAACAGTCATTCTGATGGCCAGTATCACTTTATATTAACTGTGCTGATTATATTTTTGCACACTAATATAATGAATTAACTGATGTGTTAATGGTCTACTGGTTACCATCATAGGCAATGGACACAGTGACACAAGTTCAAATCCTGTATGAGGCTGTTTGCATTTCACATGGTGCTAATGCCCTTGGGAAAGCAATGCATCCAACTATTCTCCCTCTAGCTATGAGTAAATAATACTGTAGGCTGGGCTCTTTATTTTAATACAGCAACCAGTTTAGGAGAAGGAAAACTGTATTCAAACCTGTTAAACTCCATTAGATAAATTGACCTTGTGTCACATCCTGCTCATGCAGAGGGGTTGGTAAATAGATATACTGAATTAATTCAAGATTGGCTGTAATTGATATCCTCAAGTTATGTACACAAATTAAAACTAAAATATTTTAAAATCCATTTTCAATCTGGGCTACTCATACGCTGAGTTGGCAGGGACTGGTATTGAACCAGAAAGCTTACTATTCATAGGTGGATGCTCTACCAACTGAAACAGACCAGCCCCTAGTACTGAAGTTATATATACAAATAATATCTAAAACATTTTTTATCAATATTCAGATCTACCTTACTTCATATTCAATCAAACATTTTCACATCATTACACAAATAGTCACTAAATTCAACATCATAAATGAAACTATATTTTTCAAGGTTAAACCCTTCAAATTTGCTCTAAGATTCAGAATTACCCAAGTAGAAATCAAAGAAATCACTTTTTTTATATTTGAAAATTTAGAAATACCCCACCACCACCACCACCACAAACTGGTGATGTAAAATGCTAATCATATGCAAATCAGTTCTAGCAAACTCTTTCTATTGGCCAGTAAAAATAAAATGTGCGTAGTACATAATATGATATGCAAAGAATTCTGGAAAGTACCCAAATAATGAATATCACAAATGAGTTAACTTGGTTCCTGTGTCTCAATTATATAAATACAGAACCGTGTTTACTCAGTAAGGTTTAATAGCAGTTCCAATCCAATGTGTTCTCTTATTAACACCATTAACATAAAGCCTTAACACTCAGTCTTGTGATTCTGTTAAAGTGTGGTATTTAAGTTTAGAATATAAAAACATACAACAAACAGATGTATATATATATATATATATATATATATATATATATATATATATATATATATATGTGTGTGTGTGTGTGTGTGTGTGTGTGTCTTTGAGCATGCATATATATTCACTTCCATAAGGTCATAACAATTGAATACATAATGAGGATTGAACTCACAAGATAAGATTGCTGGGTATAATGTATGAGTGTGTGAATGCATATACCTACAACTGTGATTTTATTTGTAACTAGAGATGTCTCAGCATCACAAAGTATAGATATAGGCATATATAAAAGTGCCTGTGTGTATACATACATACATATATATATATATATATATATATATATATATATATATATATATATAAGTTATGCATGTATTGCTTTGTTGGAGAGTTGATTTATATATGCAAGTATCTTAAGAATTTTCTATACAGTCAGACATATACAAACCTACATATATATATATATTGATGCATATTTGTTTCATGGTAAGAATGCCAAGACCTAAACTGTATACAAGCTTTTTCTGGCTTATAAGAAATGCCAAAGACAATAAGAGCAATTCTGTGTTTTACTTTTCTCTCTTTCAAAGAATGCTTATCATTTTTGTCTTCTTCATTTTTGCAATTCCCAATGTCAAATAAGTGGATGCTTTTCAGCCAAGAGAAAAACTGTGGAAAATCTATTTCTTTTCATTACCTACATCCTGTTTTAGGAATTGTAGGAGAAAATGTCAAATTTCCATACCACAGTAAGAATAGAAAAATAGCCATTTCTCTGCTTGTTATCTACCATGTGTATATCATTAGAGCCATTACGATATACTCAAGGAAGAGTGCTGTTATATTTGTGTGTTGGTGCAGGTAATTTAGTTAAGTGTTGGAGTGTTTCACTGGCTGAATTTCTGATTATATTCTATCATTGCTTTTTTTCAGCAGTGTGCAGTGTTGAGTGCATCGGATGGTGATGTTGTATATGTAAGGAAACCTATTAATCTCAGTGTGATGAAACTTTGTCACTTTTGCTATTGAATCGTGGAGTTTATGGGAATTGTATGATTGTCACTATTGGTTGTTGAGAAGTTGGTGTGAGTGGTATGGGAGGAGCAAGTTGATTAATCTCAGTGACTGTAGTTACTACTCAACTGTCTCATGAGGAGTTTATGTGAATTGGAGAAAGTGGTATTATGGGAAGAAGTTTGTTAACCTCAAGGACCATAGTATCACATTGGTGTGGTATTATTGCCAAAGAGCCTTGTCATCTATTCATATTTATGGGCAAAAAAAGACTCATATATCATAACTTCAGTTTAGTGGTGTTTTAAGTGAACAAAATATTTCATGATCTTTTTATTATCTACTGGACCCTATTTTGTTTTTTATCTACTTGGAAATTGTCAATATATCTTCTTTATCTAAAGAAAACTGCCCAAATATTTTCAAAGAGATTTATATCAAGAGATTAACTTTGACCTAAGAATAAAGTCAATATATTACATGTGTTTCCATTCTCATGTTTTTGGGGGTTATTTTTGTATGGTGCTTTATTTTCTATTAAAATGTCATGTTTTTAATCCAGATAACAATTGATTAACATATTTTTACTTCCATTAGCTGTGTTATAAGCAAATATAGTTGAATTTTATATAAAATTCCATTTGCTGGAAAACGTTGTAGGGAGGTTTCTCATAATTTTGAAACCAAATTCAATGATTGTTGTCATATTTTTCATTCAAATTATTGCCATTTTAGAATCAAACTCTTTAATGCCATTACTTCCAGATCCATTTCGACCTAGAGTGGTAGTACATCTTTGGATACATTTTAAACTTATATGGTTTCGATATTCCTATCTAATACTAATAACTGTGTACAAACAAATTATTATTATTAAATAAGAATAATTAATTTAAAAAATATAATTGTATGCAAATTATTACTAGTTAGTATTTGGATTTCTTGGACTATTGTCCTTATCTTTATTGTTATATATACAACATTTCAGCCTATGTGTCCTCCAGCTTTCTTCTGGTGTTTCTTGTTAAACTCAGTAGCCTTCATGTTGCAATAGTCCAAATAATACAGATTATCAAAACTTCAAAGAAATAGTATAACAAGTTACTTGAATTGTTTAAAAATGATTATTTTTAGTTACTTAAAACTATACAATTGCTTGGGAAAAAAAAGACTGAATTTTGCATTGAATAACAAGGTTTGACATGGTATAAAACCAACCAACCAACCAGCCAGCCAACCAACCTGATATAGCAAGTTGATCTGATAATAAGATGAATTCATTTCATTTCTTTTATTTGTGAATTTTTATAGTTAAAAGTTATATTCTTAATTTTGTTAGAATTTAATGCAAGATCATTTGACCTTTGACTTCTACTGAAATTTCACAATTCCTATCTTCCTGGAAAATGATTCTTATTCATATTATTGTCGTAAATGCAAGATCTTACTAAAATAATGGGGTCTATTTACCGATGTCATATCTCTATTTTTACATATATTTCTATAAGTATAAAACACGTTTATAGAATTCAATATACACATAACATCCTTGTATGTTTTTGATATTCAAGTTCCTTAAGAAGAACAAAAAGTCACCTTGTCATAAGATTCAAAGAATCCGAACTTGTATTGAATCAATAAAGTATTGAGTTGTGAATAAGTCACTGACTTGGGGCTTTGTGGGCTCAAAAGTCAGTCACATTGTCATGGCTAGACAAAAAAGGATTAGTCACAAAGAGATTTTGGTTTTGTGTTTGTGAAAGCAAAAGATCTTGCTCCAGGCGAGAACTCATTTAAAGTGCACAACTAAAGAGAAATAGCCAACAATAAAGGCCAACATTTTATATGGATATCCTTTTGTTTTCACTTCTTATGCTCTACAAGTTTCCATTCCTAGATGTAAAAGACATTATTGTTATGACACGATCAAGTATTGTTTTTGTTATAATTATTAGTATTAATAATAATGTATATTACTGTCATCCTTATTCTGATAATGAATTGTCAAAAGAGTTGTGCTGAATAATGCAAAATTTTCTTTAAACATAAATTGCAGTGGAGGATTTATTTTCTACGTCTCTAAATATTGTGGATTATAATACAGGAGATAGCATGTTTATCTCTCAAACTATTTATAAAGAATTTTAGACTCCATAACACATATGTTGAATAATAGATTATGTAGCATTCCAAACTGACCCCATACTCTCACGTCTCACACTTGCTCTTCCACACGTGATGCCTCATGACCAGTAAGAAAACGTCATGTGGCATTGTGCTGACTCATCCAAAAAAACTTTCCATGCTAAAATACACATCACACGTATATTCCTGTCTGTTTCCATTCTCTTTCTCTCCCTATAATGTTATAATTAGCAGAATCTTTTATTTGGCATGTAGTGAAGATAAGTTTAAAGATTTTAATTGTTGGGTCGACTCAGCATGAGTGACTCTTCAAGGTTTTTTGAAAGCTTGTTTTTTTACTGAATGAGTCTTGTAGTTAGATGTTAATTTTAGTCAGCAGGGAGATCTATGGAGCATTTTTAAGACAAAAAAAAACAAGCAGAAAATAAATTATATTTTAAACTTTTTCTCGCTTTTATATATATATATATATATATAAGCAGATACTGAAAATCTATTGATAGACATCTCTTACAATGACCATGAACATTATATCTATATCAGCAAAAACTCTAACTAATCTCTTGTTTTTGTCTTTTAATGTGTTTCTTATTCTTTGGAACCATCCAAACTGGCTGTTATTCTCCCTTCTTGCTACAGTATATATTACTTTGATCTACTTTCAGATCCATCACCTCTTTCTATCTATCTATCTATCTATATGTATATAATTTCCAATGTTCCTTTTTGAGTAGCCAGTATGATCAATACCATAATGTAAAATCTTATAACCTGAATAAAGATGATGATTATAGAGTATATCTGCAAAAATAATATGTTACAAAGAAAATGTATTTATGTCATGTATTGATGATTAAGGAACATGTCTGTATAAACAATATAATACAAAGATTTATAAAACCGAGTCTATTTTGTTTTTTGTTATTGGATGACCATTTCCTAATCAGAAGTCATGAGATTTTTGTTAAGATGATTCTTTGAACCTTGATTTTGTTTTTTTCATAGATTTTGTTATGTAAGTTGGTAACTGAAAGAAAAGATGTAAATACATCTTCATCTAAAAGACTAATCATTCTGAAATTCCTTTTCATAAAAAACAGAATCATTAACTGCAGCCCAAATGATTATATACACACAAACTTACTTGATTTTTTTTTCACATAATCAATGAACATTTATATTAGGTCATATTGACTATTGTGACGTATACAGGATGATTGAAAAATAACTCCCTATTTTAAAGTATTTATGATGTTTTATATGCAATTACATTTTTCTGTTTCCCTTACTCTCTCTCTTTCTTATTATATATGTGTAGCATATCCTTTTACTTTCCTTTCTTTCTTTATAATAAAAACTGAATGGTCCATTATTTAGCTTAGGTAACAACACTCATAATTAATAAGAATTGGACAATTAAGCAACACCAGATAATCAGGACTTACATTTTTGCATTTTTACCTTGTATGATTTGGATGGTCTCATCTTTAACCAGAGGGTATTGCAAGATGATAACGGTCGGAAGATTATGGAACACGTGTATTAATATATAGATCATTGAAAAACTCTATGTGAAACTCAAATCTTTTTTGTTTCCTATTAGATAGTTTAAATGATTGTATATTTTTGTGCCACTTGTATAAATAGTCTTTACTTTGTATAAAGAAAAATTAATCTATTTCGGAAATATTTACTCAATCCAACAAGTTTGTGACTAAAGTAACAGATAAATTCTGTTAAATGTTTGCTAAAATACACATTCTAAGAAGAGAAGTTATTTAAATCATAGACAAACTCTGTTGTGTAAAACTCAAATCATCTTTTCTGTTTCCTATTAGAAAATTCACAAAGATCATTTACCATTAGAGCAGACTTGACATGATCTCTAAACCAAATAAATTCCAATTTCTCTTATTTCTGTTTATTAGTCCATGTGAAATGGACAGGAAGATAGAAAAATAAAAATGATAAAAAGAAAGAAAATTTTTTTGTTTGTTTAGTACCTTTGTATTTTTGACTGTCTGGGGAATTATCCTTGTAATGCCATAAAGATGCAATTATCTTGACTTGTTTTCAAATAAGTAAAGAACATTTGACATGAAAGAAGAAAAAAAAAACGTATAAGTGTGAAAGTTGTAATCATAAATAATATAACCAAATTATATTGTAGTTATTTGTATTATGAAGAACTGAAAACTTTTGATTGATTTTTAGGTGTAAGTTAGATTTTCTCTCGGTTTTTTTTTTGTTATTTTTTTTTCTCTTTGACAAAAAATTATTTTATATATTTTTTTGTTGTTGTTTCCAGTTAAATTAGTTGCAATGATTGCTCTTTAGACATTGAAACATGATTCGCTAACCTCTTTCCTTTCATTTTGAACTCCAGACAAAATTACATTTAATTACTTTTCAAGTCACTTCCTCTTTTTTTTTTCTATAAAGATGGTGTAAATGTTCAACTTATTATTAAGCAATTCTGTTAAATAAAGTCAAAAGGATTTTCTCGGTTTCTATCATTTCATCTTCTTAATATAGATAAATAGTTGAAGCCAAATTATGAGTAGGTAACTTCTAAATTGATTTCAAAAAGAATGAAATGAGTAATTTTCTCTTCATTTACATTTTGTCATGTCAACAATTAGAGAAGATAAATTGTGTTTAACCCTTTGCCCGAAAATAATACTCATAGAAGAAACATTAAAAAAAAAAAGTTGAATGGGATCAAGTAATTTTGGGTAATCTGAAAAATCATCTATAAACTATATATGTCTATGTATATAAGAATTAACGTGGTGTTAACTTAGTAGCTAAAACCTGTTTCTTATAATGCACCAGGTTATCCAAGAGAGGGTAACCTAATGCAAGACATTTACGTAGAACAAATCCCATCAAAAGTGTGATAACAAATAGACTTTATTGTCTAAGCAAAGTACAACAGAAAGAATACAAAACATGATAGCAAAAGTCCTAAAGAAAAGGGTCCTAGCAGACAGTTTGAGCTTTAATATGAAGAAAAGGCTAAATCTCTATGATGGCATAGAGTATATTCAAGGTATGTGTACTATACATGGAAATGCCGGGGATGGTGAGTCAAACCTCTATGAAGTGTATAAAGGTGCCGCATACAGACACATGTATAAGCATGCAGCTGGGGGTTTAGCCCACCACAGTCCAAATGGATAGAGACACATCTTGTCTAGTTCATAGCTGGAGGATCCAGAAGAAAGAGAGTTTTTTTTTCTATCATTACATTCTGTCATATTTATATAAATATAATGGGATGTTATGATAGAAAAAAATTATGATGTACTGAATGAAAAATATTTATTTTGTTTATACTCTGCTGCAGTGAAAAAATGCATTTTGGTGTATAGATAAATTTTACAGATGTGGGTGATAGCTATTTGTAAGGTATTATGGTTGTGTCTTATTTTTAATATCTCATAGACAAATTAAGAAAATGTAATAAAGACAGTCCAATTGTTGAGAAGTATTAATTCATTTGAACAGATGACTTAATATCCTACTAATACTTCCCTTCCTCCAAATAAGAGGGTAACTCAATTTCATGATCTTCTATTATAAATTTATTGTTGATAAAAACAAAGGAACATCAGAATCAGTTATTCTGGCTTTCTTCCTGCTAACCTTCCTCTGTATCTTTTCAGATCAGCAACTTCAGAATTTCCACCACAGCTTTTCCTTCCCCCATTACTATTTCATTGTCTGCAGTTATTTCTTCTTTTGACCTAAGAATTTTGTCGGCTGCTTCAGCTGAAACATTGAAGATGAAAAAGATAGAAATCAGTTTTACATAGACCGTCTGAAATGTGCCAATCTTTTATCAGACTTCAGAGAAGCTACAGGTAGAAAAAGTACTTTTGTCCTCTTCCAACCAACCTATAAACAATATACACTAAAATTGTATACAATAAAAACTTTGGAATTCTTGATATCATATAAAATGTGGAAATAATTATATCTAATTTATATATTAATACTCGTGTTCCTTAATTGTACAACCGTTATCATTTTGCAACACTCTTGTTAAAAACGAGGCCATCCAAACTGTACAAGATGAAATGCAGAAATGTAAGTCCTGATTATTGCCTTTTTTAGTGTGAGGCCGTTTTCTCTCATGGGAGATAATAATGTTTGAAGTGCATAGTCTAGGCATATTACACTGGCCTGCATTAAAAGATTTTTTCCAAAGGTCAAAGTGATATATGATTACCATTTTATGCTGAATTCAAAAATACCATTCATCGTGTTTGGTCAGGTCTGGTTTTGAATACTTCACAAGTTGTACATAGAAATAACACGTATTCAAAAGTCTGTGTACTCTACTTGTCACAGCTATAATACTGTTCAGTATCTTAAAAAATTGATCTGATTAGAATTAGAAATGAATGTGATTTTCATAAATGATTCAGCATAAAAAAAAACTGCCTTAAAATCAGATATTATATATTCAACCTTGAAAACATCGCATACCAGTGTTATAAATGACCATACATATATTCAGCTTTTAAATCTTCAGAATAACATAGACTGGTTAAAAGAACCCAAGTAAAATGTTCTATGAACTACTTCCTTGGAAGCCGTTAGATAATCATTAGAGACATTAGTTGTCTCTTACAACAAGCCTGGCTTTTGTCATAACTACGTCATCTTTGACTTTTTCAGATGAAGCCCATTTTACAGATATTGCGTTCTGACCTTGATTCTCTACTTCATCAAATACAACATTATCAGTCCAGTTTTAAATTCATTTTCCTTTGCAGCTGTCACTTTATCTGAGTTAAACAACACTGGCATTTCCTCTTCATTTGGTACCACTCTCAATTTACTGAAATCAATCCAACCAGTACAGCCATAAGAATCATATTTGATATTGTAACAATGCTTATTTGCTGGCTTTTCCAGCACTACTTACTATCTTGTCAGTAACGTATTCACCAGTATCAGAATATATTTCTACAGACTGGAGAAATCCAACTGTCACTTTATTTTCCTTCAATCATTCTTCTTTTTTGTTTTCTTTAATTTTAAATTCTTTATGAAAAACAAATATTGACACAAGTATTTTTTACCAGAGAATAAATAATTGAAAATCTGCTGAAGAATTTTGAATTTTAAACCAAAACAAAATTTCAAGATAACCAAAATATTTTTACTAAGTTCTCAATTACATAGTTATCATTCTTTTAAACATTTTTATGCGGTACTGGTTAAAGTTGACCCGAGTTCAATTCCTGGATAAAGCCACAGTTTACATAGCACTAATACCCTTGGGAAAGATATGAATCCAACTACTCTCCCTCCAGTTATGGGTAAATAGTAGGGCAGACTGGGCTCTTTAACTTTGGTTAGGCAACCAATCTAGGAGAAGAAAAACTATGAATTCAAACCTGGTCACTACTAGAATAGACTCAGGTCTACTTAGTGATCTATCTCAATTTTTTTAAAATTATGTTCTTTCTTGCAATAGTAATAGTTTCTCTCACCCCCCCCTCCATAGGGCTCATAATATGCTGACTGTATCCCCTTTAAAGTGGTAAGACATCTTTCCCATAAAAATAAAGAGAATCTTGGGTATTGCACTAAATTGCATTTGATAGTGAAGCTTCAGTTCTGTAGCTGTCTTCATTGTCATTACTCTCATATCCACTCTGACTCGAAAATATATTTATATATATTTAAAATAAAAATAAAAAGTAAGAAAAAAATTAAGATGGGGTTTTATAATTTATATTATTTATATGGTTTTTATTATTGTCTTCATCTTTATTTTTAACTATTTGTTTTCTTAATGGAAGGGAAGATATCTAGTGAAATCTCCACTCACCAAGGACCAATATCAGCATAATCAGACTGTGTGCAAAAAAAACCCTAAGAAACAGCTACACAAAAAATGTAAATATGAATGTACAATGAATGTTATTCCCTAACTCGTAGGTATAGGATAATCCCAGACAAGTTGACATGTCTTTAAAATCAATCCATCAAAATTAGCATTAGTATATCTATGAATACTAACATCAAACAGAAGGAAAGACTAGATAAGTTAATCTACACATACAAGAACATTTGATATTTTATAAACTATATATATATATATATATATATATATATATATATATGGCATTACTAAAAGAACATGCACAAATGGGTCCCCTGAAAGAATTATACACATATTGTTCCGTGAACATGCAGTATGTAGAAGAGGGACAAAAATGGAAAAAGGTTTACTTGACAAGTATGTCTAATATAGTGATGTGGCTTTACTGTTCCCTGGCAGATTCAGAGACAATGTCACTACTGTTCAAAGAACAGAAGCATAAAGGGGTATAGAAAGGTTTTCTGGACTGTCATGCAACATATTATAGGACCCCTAATTGACATGCCTATTTTATAAGGGAGGTAATTATTTATTGTATTCATAATATTTGTAAATTCATTCTTGTTAGACTATACCCTTTTAAATTCCTCAAAATAACAAAATATATTTGAAATTAAAAAAAGAATACTCTTGTAAAACGTTGTGTATATGATGCTAAATACATTTCTATACTGATAAACAAATTTCACACAGTATCTCTTCAAGATATGAAAGATTTGACAATTGAAATATCTTTAATTCAAAATGAAAACCTAACACGATCCTTTTCTTTCCAATTTCTTAGAATTTTCTACTTTTTGATAATTTTAAGGTTGATGAAATAAGTGTACATTGATTTTTAAAAAGGCATTTTGTTCCAACTACTTTCTAGTTTTGAATAAGCCAAAAAAAAAAAATTCTTTCTTTCTCTCTTTTTTCTTTCCATCCTGATACGGGGTCACCAATTACAAGTGGTAACTGTTCTTATAATAAGTTTGAAGGTTACTCTGAGCCTTCCAATGTGGGTACATATAAGTACATGAAATATTCCAACAAAGAAGTTACAAGGTAATAACAAACATAGACTTTAATACATGAGCACATAGAGAAATACATTCAATACAGGAATACATATACTCATCACAAAAGGTATAGCAATATATAGACAACAGATACATAAATATATATGAAGATTTCAGGACCTAAGTCCTAAAGAATGATGCAGAGTTTCTGCAGGAATGTCACTTACTGATAGCTGGTTTGGGGGCCAAATCCTCCCACTTAAGGGAGTGAGGTGCCAAGCGCCTAAACCATGTGAAGTCATTGCTGGCCCAAGGGAAAGAGAACTCAGAATTCCTGGGCTGCTGCCTAAATACTCTAGCCACCTAGGCGAACAACTGCAGCAAGGGAAGATAACCCAATTGGACTTATGCCCACCTGGAATTACCATTTTACTGACCCAACACTGAAATCTCTTTTGCCAAACATATCAGAAGTTTGGTCTGAACATGTGATTACTTTTAGAAAGACAAAAAAATATTCACACCATGACAAGGGTATAATTGCTTAAAGCATATTGTTTTAAAATGTTTCTAGTCTTTTGTTGCAAACAATTTTATGTTCATTCTGTAAGCTGTTCCATTCAAGACAACAACAACAACAAAATAGAAAACAATTCTTTTTAAAAAAAAATGACTAAGGTTGGTCAATAAAAACTTGTTTTTCTTTTTACAAATAATGATATATGAGGTTGCTTTTTTAACATTGTGGGTCAAAACTATAATTTTTATTATCCTAATATGATTTTATTCTTTTACTTTATGACATTTGGAAGCTTTTTAATGTACCTCCATAAATATGATTAATGTTGTTGCCTATACTTCAGGTTCATGACCTTTCTTCATGAGACCACAAAAGAAGTTTTAGCTTTTTATTCTATACTTTCTTTACACTTATTATACAAATGGGAAATTGAAGTTCCTTTTTAACATCTTATAACTTTCTTTTTCTCATAGATCTTTCTTAAGTTGATGTCTGTCGAAAGTGACAGTGACAATGTTTTCTTAGTTCAATATCTTCATTATTTATCTAGATCTTAGGTCTGCCATCACTGAAAGCTTACTGTTCTTCTAGGTCTAATTTGCTGATTGAATGGCTTTATGATTATTTCCCTCTCATCATAAATTGACTAATAAGAGAACAATAAATAATTTTCACTAACAAACGGCTCCATCTTTAAATCTTTCAAAGGAGAACCTTAAGATGTAAAATTCAATTCTATATATATATATATATAATAAATGAGATTATCTGCAGTAACTTTCTCAAAAACAAAAATGACAGTACTGGCTTGTTTATACCAATGGTGAAAACATAGTACTAAAGTTTGGGAGATTTATTGTTTTATTTTTCCATCTTTTATATTCATCAGCAGAAAAATAAAAATAGAAAAATCCTTTCCTACATCATCATAATCAGGACATGCTGATAGCACTGATTCCCTTGACTCTCTCTTTCTCTCACCATTTATCCCTATCTGTTCTTGATAAGTTCTTTATACAGCATTCAGAGTTTGCACAGAGCTGATGAATGTAAGTTTTTACTGGTCAGCCAAAATTGTTGTGCCGATGTGTACCAGTCCATCAGAGAACATTGCTTATGAATTCATCCTCAATGCCCAGCATTTCTTGCTCTATCTTACTCAAATGGTTTGTGAGATGGGAATTAAGTGGCCATACAGTTACTGTTCTGTTGGGTGTTGCTTCAGGATTTGTTCAAAACAGCATGCAGCATTCTTGTGTAGTTGCGATGTAGCCTTTTTCAAAGTCTGAGTGTTACAACCATACAATAGTACTGACATGGCTACAACTTGGAAGAATAAAATTCGTTTTAGGGCTTTTAAATCTTTGCCTAACAAATTTCCCCCATGGCTGTTCTAAATTTTCCAGGTATTTTTTACATTTTTTACATATATGATGGGATATTTCAGTTCACTATCTATTCACCTCAGAACGAATTCTATTCAAATAAAGTTCTATTATTATTGTAATCTGAGTCCTTCTGTTCAATTATAATGAGCTTACAGTCAAGTCGTGCAGAAAGCATCAGTCCCAAAAAGGGTTGATATGCCATAAAACAAGACAACCAACCAATCAATTATAATGAACTAACCATCAGATTTTATACTTTGCTTGGGTGTAGTATGTGTAGTCATGGAAGAGACACGTTGATTGGTTTAAAGTACGCAAAGAGTTAGTTAATTATAATGAATATTCAATACAGAAATAAAGAAGAAAATAAGGACTATGGACTGATAACTAAAAGAGAAAATAAGTGTCAAGAAAATAACTTATGATGAACACCTATTATTGCAGGAATTGCAACAAAATTGCCGCAAGAAACAACTATGACTATATAATTGTAAAAATAAGTTTGCAAATTAAATTATTGGCTACAGAATTTTAAGAAGATTCAAATTTCAGTTATCATGTAGTTGTTTGCTTTTTAGAATAAAGAAAATTTGTTCAAGAAATTTGATAAATTCAAAAATAAGTTTAAAATCAATGAATTTCTCATTATATGAAATATCAAGAAATATGACATTTGCATTAGAAAACATTTACTTTTACTGAAGTAATATGAATTATATAATGTTATACTGATTCAAATATTTCTAAAATATATAAAACCTTGAAAAATCATTTTATTCAACTCCATGAATATTTTATTCATCCCATTTAAATATATTTTCACAGTTTTACAAATATACTTTTAATCAATGAATTCTTATTTGATACTTCTGTTTTTATTATAAAGAAAAAAGGGAAGAAAAAGGACATACTACACAGAAAAGTATAGGAAAAAGAAAGTAGGGGAAATAAAAATAGAGGGGTTGAATGCACAGAAGCAATAATGCTAATCTGTTTCGATCAAACATGATGAAAAGAAAGGAAAAAAAGTGAGAGTTAAATCAAGATTACTTAAGAGCTATTGCAATATGTAAAAAGTATAATAAACAAATGAAACGTAATAATTCAATTATCATATGGTGGTATATCCTGCTAGTCCATACTAATGGAAAAAATATAATAAGAAAGAGTAGAGGAAAGATAGAGGGGGTGAGTGTGTGGAAGCAATAACACTAATCTGTTCCAATCAAACATGATGAAAAAAAGGAAAAAGAAAAAAGTGAGAGTTAAATCAAGATTATCATACATTTTAGATATTGAAGTATTAGCAATAGCTCTTAAGTAAAGAAATCTAACATTGTAATGATTAAATCATCATACTGTGGTATATCCACAGGTCCTGTTAGTTATTATTTAATCCCCAAAATTATAAATATTTTGGAATATTTGTAGAATTTAATATCTAAGTAAATCAAACTGAAGAGAAATTCTAAATGGCTAAAGAATAAAGTTACTGTTATTATTATTATTACTATTATTTATTATTATCATAATTATTATTATTTGTTACCATTATGGGGAAATAAGTTGAGCAAGGTTCTTGAGTTTTTTTAGCCAAAGGAAATGAAATAGAAAGGTAGAGACTTTTAAAACTTAATGTCTTACTGCTTCAGGGAGAAATTATCATTATAGATAATTAGGGATGATTATAATCATATCAAGAAATCAATTTAGTGTTTAAAAAGAGGAAATGTAATCAGTAAAGAGAAATTATGGTACATTTAAAATCTATGTATTTGTTTTCTTGTTTGTTTTTCTATCTCAGTCAGGATTTTTTACTTTTTGTTTTCCCCGGACATTTTTAGACATTTTCCGACTTTTTGTTTTGTCGTTCTAATACAAATGGTCAGTGTAATTTGGGACTTTAAAAAAAAATGAACTGATCAGAGTTTCAAGGCATTTTTCAAATTAGATTATATTTTTATGATAAAACTTTATTGAAAAATAAATTTGAATATAATTTCATTTTAATTTAATGCACTTGCAATGGCAATCATCATAATTGTGTTAATTTCTTTAAATTAGGAAAATAAATACATCCATTACATTAACTCATTTCTCAGAAGATTTATTTTTAATAGATATATTTCTCTGTCAAATTTATTGCAAACTTTATGCTTAAAAAGAGGCAAACTTAGTGTAATGGCTATCTTCAGAGAAAATGGAATTAATGAGCTGAGTTCAATTCCAATAATCAGGTAGACTTGGTTTTATATCCTTAATTAGGCAACCAGTCTGGGATATAAAAAAAAAGAATACAACAAAAAGCTCTGAATTCAAACTAGCTTTAATTAACTTAAAAATCATTGTGTTATGTCCTGCCTATGGTGGAGGGGTTTGGTAAATACATGTCAATATAATTTTAATTGAATTATACTTCTGGTGAAAATTGGCTTTTAATAATTTCTTGAACAAGTTTGTCTGTGATTTTAGAAGGGTTTCCAAGCAGAATCTTGATGTGTTCTTTCCACTTATATATATATATATATATATATATATATATATATATATATATATATATTATAATATGGTTAATTAACACCTGAAGAAGATGTCAGAAGATCTGAAACACGTATCTCAAATGAGAAATAATAATAAAAATTTAAAAAAAACCATAATCCATTTTGTGGACCTTCTTTCTTATAAAATATTTAATTTTCTCCCATTGGACCCATAACAACACTTTATATATATATATATATATATATATATATATATATATATATATATATATATATATATATGGAGGTGTAATGGTTATTGTTATAGGAGAATGAACATAGTTTCAATTCAAGGGTGTTTGCATTTCCCATAGTGCTAATATCCTTGGGGAAAAGTTTGAATCCAACTATTCTCCCTCCAGCCATGGGAGAATTTTAGGGCAGACTGGGCTCTTGAACCATGGCATGGCAACAATTCAAACTTTTAAACTCTGCTTAAGAAATTGACTTTATGTCACATCCTGCTTGTATGGAGGGTTTAGTGTGTGTTTATTATATATATATATATATATATATATATATATATATATATATATATAATGAGCCTTTTCTTTATAACTGAAATTTTTCTTCCTTTATCATTTGGGAGTAAGTCTTGATCTTGGTTCAAAAAATGTTTAGTTGTTTATTTGCAACAAAAGAATTGAAATGTACTGTGAAGTCAGAACCAACTGACAATGTTTTACCTACAACTCAAGGGACCAAACGTGTTTCTTATCAAGATTCTTTGCAATCTATTCTTTAAAGACTCAGACCGCAACAAATTATTAAAAAAAACAAATTGCCTGATCTGAGCTTCAAAAATTGTTTTCATGAAATAAAGCAAGCAGTAGTATGTGTATATATATATATATATATGATGACTGAAGAAACAGTTGAAAGCGTTCAGGTTGATAGTATGGGAAAGGTCCTATTTCAACTGGATCCTGGCCTTAGAAAGACTGGAAAAGATACAAATCAAGATCATGAAGAAGAAATATTCCTTGTTGTTTAATAAAACCTACCTACAATATATATATATATATATATATATATATATATATATATTCAAATCAAACCATGAAAATAAATAGCAATAATTTCAGCTAACAAGGGATATAGTTCTTGATATTGTATGGAGCACCTGCTAGGGGTGATGACCACTACGGTGGGTTGGCAAGAGAGTTATGAGTGTCCATGGTGCCAGTGCAAACTGATGATGATATGCAGAAATAAGAGGGATAAAACAAATCAAACTATATTCTCTGTAAAAAAGTAAAGTTGGCAGAGCGGTCTATTATTGGTATCAGCCAGGCATTGAGGGAGTCTATCCCCTTTTTGCTAATTCTAGTCCAGGGAAATTGATTTTAGCAGTGGAGTACCACACTTGCCCTCAGCTCCCCACTTTATAGCACAGATCAAATTACCCAATCTGTGCTACTTAGGCGCTGAGTGGGTGAGGACCAGCATTGAACCAGGAACTTTGCAATTTCTAGGTGGGCACTCTACCGATTGTATAAACTAAACAATTAAATTTTTAACAAAAGTTTTTATTCTTCAATAATTTTTACCTACCATTATGTGAGGATTTAAAAATTGGTGAAAGGGAAAACAGTCGACTCAAGAAATAATTAGGTTTGTTTTGATCAGACAAAAGGCAAAACTGACTGGCCTGAGGTTCTCTGGCCATTCAGCAATCAACCCATTGTGAAATTCAAGTGATTACTTCTACTTGTGATAATTATCTAGCAGACATCGAAATAAAACTGTATTCTTGACTTTCAATGGCATAAATAAACCTGATCCCTTATAAAAGAGTTCAAAGTATGGTGTATTCACTGATTATCTAACCCAGAGAAATCCTCCATAGAAAATGGCTGCCAGGAACAGACACTTATGTTCTTCTGTCAGATCTTTGCAAAACAGTCTTTTGGTGTTACCCTTCTCTCTTGGTGGATTTAGCTCAAGGTTTTAGACCAACTTATAACTTAGAAAATAAAACTGTCTGCTTGGGTCAATGATGAATGATAGACTTTTGAACAGTATAACAAAAAAGTACAAGCTGAATAATATTTATAATTATAATTAATACTTGTGTTCCTTAATTGTATGACCATTAGCATCTTGCAACACCCTCTGGTTAAAAATGTAAATCCCTACTATCTGGTGTTGCTTATCTGCCAAATTCTTATTTCTTATGAGTATAATCATCTCAGCTAAATAATGTACCATTCTGTTTTTATTATAAAGAAAGAAATGGAAGGAAAATGACATGCTACACATAAAAATATAAGAAAGAGAGTGGGGAAAGAGAGAGGGATGAGTGAGTGCTAGTGATAATGCTAATCTTTTTCTATTGAACATAAGGAAAAGAAGGAGAGGAAGAAAAAAGAGTGAGGGCGAGTTAAATTAAGACTATTATACTTTTTTACAAATTGAACAATTTGCTCTTAAGTAAACATATCAAGCATTGTAATAATTAGATTATTATACTGTGGTATATCCACAGGTCCTTCTAGTATTTATAATCATTAATATAAATAATAAGTAAGCAAAGATATCATTTTTTGTTAAACTTAATATTTACCTTTTATTTTTTAACCAATGTAGATCAATTTATTTGACAGGTCACATGGTGTACAAGAAAATCTGTCATTGAGTTTTACAATTTTCAACTTTATTGTATTTGATTTAACATAATTAAGAAACTGAAATCATTTAGATTTCAATTAAAATAATTTTATTTAACAATTTCATTTCTTTCTTTTTCAATGTTTACTCTGTCAGAGGATTGATGAAATTGAATGAAATCCAATTACAATGAGAGAAACATTTTCAACATTGTTGTCTCATATTAATCATGTTACACCATGGTATGACAAAGGGACATTAGAGTTTTTGCCTTCGTGAATTTTGGATATTTGCTAGTGTTAAACTACTACTACAGCATGGAATATTAAGCTGTATACCAGTCTAAATAAAGAAAACATTTAGTTATATTGGGAAAATTCTCTTAATATACCAGATTCAAAACGTATGTGTGTATACATATCTTCGTTTTTTCAGATGACATTTTGAAGTCAAATTCTCATTTTTTCTGAATTGATAAAAATATTTAGATTATCATATCTGTTGAATTTTCAAATAATGTAGTCATAATGAAATTTGATATGTGACTGTGAATTTTTTTT
Organism: Doryteuthis pealeii; assembly: GCA_023376005.1. Taxonomy (NCBI): domain Eukaryota; kingdom Metazoa; phylum Mollusca; class Cephalopoda; order Myopsida; family Loliginidae; genus Doryteuthis; species Doryteuthis pealeii. The sequence goes on from CM042139.1 coordinate 44,376,491, forward strand.
TTCCTTTATACTCAGAAAGTGAACCAATTATAGGAACATAAGGCTTTTAAAGCTTATTCTACAGTCTTAAAAGCTCTATGTGAACGGCAAACAGTCTCATCCAGGATATGAACTCAGTTTGCCATGTCCATTTCCTACTAGAAAAAGCACCTCCTTTAACACCATCACTAAGGGGTTTCTTTTTTGCCTCACTACCAGATTTAGTTTAGTGTTATACCTAGAACACCTTCTTTTGGTGGGGGTGTCTTACCTCTCTTAAAATGGATGCTCTTACCTTGGAAGACAAGGAAGCAAGCTTTAACTCAGTATAAGTCCCTGCATTGCTGGGACTGTAATGCAGAATGATTGATATTTATCTTGCACCTTATCCACACTGAGATCAGTAGCTAATCAGGACTCAAGGAATGAGAACACCCTGATGCAAGTATGGAATATTCCAGGGTTCTATAAATACCAATTGCTTTATGTACAAATTCTGTTATACTTATTGTTGCTCAATTCAACACAATTTTACTCAGTTATTCCTTTTAATGAATTTCATTTCTGGATTTTTAATTGGTGCATTTAGAATATATTTAAGTAGTAATCTTACACTTTCTTTATTTTCTAATAAATTGTCCTTCAATAGTTATTATCATTCAAGAATATTAATATTTACCCTTGGAGGTATGTTTACATTGACATACTGATGCTTATAAAGTCTCAGCTATGATTTTGTCAGTTCTTATATTCCATTCAGGTAGAATGAATGCTTATTGGAATACCTGATATTCTTAAGCAGTAACCCAAGTAATGGGTAAGTTCAATGTTACATCATAGATGGATTGGCCATGAATAACATAATAAAATCAAGAGACCCTGTCATAAATGGTAAAAGCACCTTGGCAGTGAAATGTTTTCATGTATTGTCAAGATATATAATAAATGGGGTTTATGGCCAAATCCTGTTGAAAGCACTGGTTCTCCATCATCAAATTTAAGCTGCAACGAGCATGCTCAGTACTTAAATGGGAGTCCTCTAAGAAAAATTACATAATAAGGCCTTTATGTAAAACTAAGAAAATTTTAGGAAATTCTAAGATATATTATCAACAGATATAGTCCAGACTTGCTATTTTGATACAGGATAAAAATAATTAAAATATTTAAATGGGCATTGAATTCTACTTACAAATATAAGGGGAAGTGCGTGGTGTAATAGTCAAAGGAAATAGTTCAATACCAGTCCCTGCCAAATTAGGTAATCTGATCTGTGCGGTAAAGTGGGGAGCCCAAGGTAGGTGTGGCGCTCTACCTCAGCAAAAACAATCTCCCTGGTCTAGCGCTAGTGAGAAGGGGATAGACTCCCTCGCTGTCTGGCTGATACCGACTATAAGCCACTCACAAACATATATATATATATATATAATACCATTTTAAAAGAATCAAAGAAAATAAGAGAAAAGGTGTAAAGAAAGGAGACAAATTTAGAATATAAGTTAAAAGAAAGGAAATGAATCCGACAATATGAGTATGAAAAGGTGGAATGAAAACATCACACAATGCTGTTAAAGAGAAAACAATTTATAATATAATCATAGCTGATACTGATCAATATTTTGATTTTACAAAAATCATCATCAGAGCTCATTCACTCCGTGGTTGTTTGGGTCGGAGAAGAATGTCAAATCAGTTCACAAACAAAAAAACCCTAATTCTGCAAAAAAGAACGAAAGTTGTTACATTATTCACCAATGTGGGCATTCGCGCCATATATATGTCAGTCATGTCGATATGTATACCTTTTTGTCGATAAACTATCCAAATGTAGCGGATTTTGAGATGTTGGCAACAAGATGAATTAATTTAATCGGAAGGGGATGGGTATCAAAATGTGACGGTTTGAATTCAAAAGATTTTTAGAAAAGGAATTTTTTACGATTAATTATTTTTTCATTTTTTAAATTTTTATTTTTATGTTCTGTATTTCATAAATGATTAATTATTATTGTATTTAGTTTTTTATATATAAAGTAAAAAAGTTATGGGCAGAATTTGTTATTATTTTAGATAATGTTAAGCATTTGGATCTAATGTAAGGTTATT
>CM042139.1:44383613-44456113 GCA_023376005.1 Doryteuthis pealeii
TATATATATCATAATATAGATATATATCGAGTATTGTCATATATATAATATATATATATATATATTATATTATGAGCATTGTCTATATATATATATATATATATATGAGTATTGTCTATATATATATATATATATATATATTGGTATATTGTCATATATATTAATATATATATATAATATATATATAGACAATACTCTATATATATATATTATATATATATATATATATATAACAATACTCATATATATATATTATATATATATATATAGACAATACTCAATATATATATAATATCTTATATATATATATAGACAATAAATGAACTTTTGGATTCTAATTGTAATAACAGCCCAAGATAATCTATTAATAATGGAGATTCGCTTCCGGTTTTTGTCTGTAACAAAATTACGTCACTGCTTAGGTCACATTACCAAAATCGTCATAACATAGAATAAATACACTCAAAATTTGAACATGTAACATTAGATAGTCCTCATTGCTTTTAAAACAAGTTTTAATAAATACATGACTGGTATATATATCATATATTTTTTTTTTAATTTAATACATATTTAAAGTTTACATTTCAAATTGTTTTATTTTTTAATTCTTATATGAATTTGATGATTTTACTTACTTAGGGTACAAACTCACTGACATTGAATTTTTAAGTCCCACCCCTCAGGCAATATGTTTTAAAAAACTTTTTTACATCGCCCGGAGGACAGATTGTTATATATATAATATTGATGAATGAAAATAAATTATGTACTGTTTTTCTATGTTATAGCTTTTTAAATATATGTATAGGCTTGTGCCATGCTAAGTTAAGTTTAGTAAATATAAATATAGATATGTTAGATTATTTTGTAAGTGACAAATTACAATATATTTTTCTCTTTTCTGCTTCAACTTTCTCAAAATGGCTGCCCTAAGAAAGGAAATAAAAAAAAATGTAAAAAATGGATTACATTTTAACTTTAAACAAAGACCATGAGAGAAAAAATAAAAACATATAATTGTAAATTTACATTCTCAATTTCTAATTGCTCTCTCCGGGTCAGCTACTAGATGCATATTGTAATGTCATTTAAAGACACTTGAATTTATTTCTCATAAAAAGATTTATTGTGATTTTGTATTGCATCTTGAAGAAGTCAAATTTCACAAAAACTTGACATTATCACAAAATATTATGCAACTTATGAGACAGCTAGAAACGTGTTTTTTTTTTTTTTAAATATTCTTCTTGTATATTTGTTATTGAATTTACCTTTCCCAGTTGAATTTAATACCATCCATTTCATCAATCGCTTGAAACCTTATTTCAGTGCTTGGCTTTCTTTCAAGTGGATTGATACATTAGAATCTACAAGTACAGACAAGCAGGTAAGTCAGTGCCGTACTGCCTGCAACAAGTAACTATAAACATTTCATGGGCATGAACCTTGTTATTTTATAAGTAGAAAATAGCAAACAAAATGTACATGTTCAGTGTGGAATCAATATTCTGTTTCAAATGAAGAGTTTTATGACTGCTTTTATATGTTCATATTTCATTTAACTAGAAGTTGGGCAACAGAATTTTCACACTGGTCAGTTCTAGATTTTAACTACATTTTCGATTTTTTCCCAACACTTCTTTATAGATATGAGTCAGTTTATATAATATATAAGAGAGAGAGCGTGGAGAGAGAGAAATATATATATAATATATAATTATATATATAGTATATACATATATATTTATATTAGCAGAGAAAGAGGAGATAAGACATATTATATATAAATATATGTAGAGAGAGAGAGAGAGAAGACATCATATATATAATATATATAGAGAGAGAGAGAGAAGAAAGACATATATATCATATATATATATATATATATTATATAGAGAGAGCAGAGAGAGAGAAAGTACATATATATAGTATAGAGAGAGGAGAAATGACATATATAGTATATAGAGAGAGGAGAGGAGAGAGAAAAACACATATATATATATATATTATTATATATTATGACAAAAGAGAGAGAGAGAGAAAGAGCAGAGAAAGCATAATATATATATATATAGAGAGAGAGAGAGAGAGAAAGACTTATATATAATATATATATATATATAATAAAGAGAGAGAGAAGAGAGAGAAAGACATATATATAATTATTATTATATATAGAGAGAGAGAGAGATAAAGTATATATATATTATATATGAGAGGAGGAGAGCTATATAGTATAAAACGAGAAGAAAAGACATATATATATATATATATATTACGAAGAGAGAGAGAGAAAGACATATATGTATATATATATTATAAAAATAAGAGAGAAGAATAAATGTTAAAGAGAGAGAGAAAGGGAAAGACACATAATATATATATATATATATAAAGAGAAGAAGAGAAAACAACAATTATATATTATATATATAGAAGAAGAGACGCACACATATATATATATATATAGTATATATATTATCATAGGAGAGAGAGAGAGTCATATATAAATATATATATAGAGAAGGAGAGAGAGAGAGACATATTATTATTATATATATAGTATATATATAGAGAGAGAGAGAGAGAGAGATATATATATATTAATATATATATATATATATATATATAGAGAAAGATGAGAGAGACATATATATATATCGTAGAGAGAGAGAGAGACGCGAGAGAGAAGAAATTATTTATATATATATATATACAAATATATATATATATAGAGAGAGAGAGATGCAGAAAGAGATATTAATATATATATGTAGAGAGAGAGAGAGAAAGACATATATATATTATATATATATATAGAGAAGAGGAAGGAAAGACATTATATATAATATATATATAGTATATAGAGAGAGAGAGAGAGAAAAACAATATATATATAGAGAGAGAGAGAGAAACAATAATATTATTAAGAGGAGAGAGATAGAGAGGAGAGAGAAAGATATATATAATATATATATATATATTATATATATATGAGAGAGAGAGAAGAGAGAGAGAAAGACATATATATTAATATAGAGAGAGAGAGAGAGAGAAAGACATATAATATATATATATATATATACTAGGAGAGACTGAGAGAGAGATGGAGAAAGACATATATATTATATATATATATAGGAGAGAGAGAGAGAAAGACATATTATAATATAGAGAGAGAAGAAGGACATATAGTATATATATTATATATATAGAGAGAGAGAGAAAGACATAATATATATATATATTGAGAGAGAGAGAAGACATATATATATATTATTTATTATATATATATTATAGAGAGAGAAGAGGAGAGAGAGAAAGAAAGAACATATATAAATATATATATATTATATGAGAGAGAGAGAGGAAGAAAGAACATTATATATATATATATATAGAGAGAGATGAGAAAGGACATATATGTATATATAGTATTAGAGAGAGGAGAGAGACACACACACATCATATATATATATATAATATATATATATAGAGAGAGAGAGTGAGATGAGAGAGAATATATATATATATATATTATAGATGAGAGAGAGAGAGACAATTAATAGTATATAATAATAATATATATTATATATATATATATAATTATATATATATATATATATATATATATATATATATAGAGTGAGACGAGAGAGATGAGCAAGGGAGACATTATATATAATATATATATATATAGAGAGCATGAGAGAGATAAGAGAAAGAGAAAGACAATATATATATATAGTTAGAGAGAGAGAGAGAAAGACATATTATATATTATATATATAGAGAAGAGAGAGGAAAGACACATAGTATATATATATATATATATAGTATATATATATATATAGTAGAGCAGAGAGAGGAAGAGAGGAGAGGGGAGACATATATATTATATATATACTATAAGAGAGAGAGAGAAAGAGAAAGACACTATATAATAATAGGAGATAGTAGATAGAAAGAATAATAAAGCTATATATATTAGAGAGAGAGAGAGAGAGAAAGAAGAAAGACATATATATATAATAAATAAAGAGAGAGAGAGAAGACAAATAAAAATAAGAACCATATATATATATATATAGAGAGAGAGAGAAAGACAGACACTATATATATATATATATAGAGAAGAGAGAGGACGAAAGATTATAATATATTAAATATATAATTAATATAGCAGAGAGAGAGAGAGAGAGAGAGATAAGATCATATAATATATATTATATATATATATATCTATAAATAGAGAGTATGAGAGGAGAGGAAATGACTATATATTATATATATATATATATAACTATAAGAGGAAGGAAGCAAAAGTATAATATAGAGGAGAGACATATATATATTTATATATATATATATATATAGAGAGAGAGAGAGGAGAGAGAGAGAGACATATATATATATATATATATAGAGGAGAGAGAGAGAGAGAAGACATATATTATATATAGATATAGAGAGAGACGAGAGAAAGACATATATAATATTATATTAATTAGAGAGAGAGAGAGAGAGAGAAAGACAATATATAAATATATATATATAGAGAGAGAGAACACAATATATATATATATAGAGAGAGAGAGGACATATAATGTATATAGAGAAGAAGGGAGAGACATATATATATATATATGAGAGAGAGAGAGACATATATAGTATATATATAGAGAGAGAGAGACATATAATATATATAGAGAGAGAGACAGAGAGAGAGAGAGAGACATATATATATATATATACATATATATATATGATATATATAGTATATAGATAGATAGACAGAGAGAGAGAGGAGAGAGAGAGAGAAAGCAGAGGGAGAGAGAGAGAGACCATATATATATATATATAGAGAGAGAGAGAGAGAGACATATTATATATAGAGAGAGAGAGAGACTTACATATTATATATATATACTAGGAGAGAGAGACAGCAGAAGAGAGAGAAAATATATATATATATTATATATATATGTATATATATATAATATATATATATATATATACATACTATATATTAATATGACGAGAGAGAGAGAGAAAGACTATATATATATATATATTATTGTAGAGAGAGAGAGAGAGAAAGACATATAATATCTTATATATACTATATGAGAGAGAGAGAGAGAGAAAGACATATATATATATATATAATATTTTATTATATTATATATAATAGAGAGAGAGAAGAGAGAGAAAGAGAACAGACATAATATATATATTATATTAAGAGAGAGAGAGAGAGAGAAAATATATATATATAATAGAGAGAGAGAGGAGAGAAAGAGAAAACATATATAAATATAATATATAGGAGAGAGAGAGAAAAAATATATATATATATATATAGAGAGAGAGAGAGAGAGAGAAGACACACATATATATATATATAGAGTATGAGAGAAAGCAAATATATATATATTATATAGAGAGAGAGAGAGAAGACATTATATATATATATATATTATATATTATATATATATTAAGAAGAAGAGAGACAGAGAAGATTAGAGGAAAGGACTAATATAATATATATATATACTATATATATAAGAGAGAGATTGAGAGAGAGTTAAAGACATATATAGTATATAATATATAGAAGAGAGAGAGACATATATTATACTATATATATTAGGAGGAGGAAAAATATATATAGTATATATAGAGAGAGAGAGAGCAATAAATATTAGAGATGGAAAGACATATATATATATATTTAAAGGTATATATAGAGAGAGAGAGAGAAAGACATATATATAATATATAATAGCTAGAGATAGAGAGAGAGAGAAAGACTTATTATATATTAGAAATAGACATTATATATATATATAGAGAGAGAGACAATAGTATAATATATAAGTAGAGAGAGAGGACATTATATATATATATAAGTAGAGAGAGAGAGACATTATTATAGTTATGAGAAAAATATATATATATATTAGAGAAGAGAAGAGAGGACATAATATATATAGAGAGAGAGAGCAGAGAGAGAGAGAGAGACATATATATATATATATACATATATATATATATATAGCTAATATAATAGATAGACAGAGAGGAAGGAGGGGAGAGGAAGAGAGAGAGAAAGACAGAGGGAGAGAGAGAAGAGACATTATAAATATATATAGAAAGAGAGAGAGACGAGAATAACATATATAGAGTAATGAGAGAAGTATACCATGATATATTATATATATATGAGAGAGAGAGAGACAGCGAGATGAGTAGTAGAAAAATATATAGTATCTCATATATAATATATAGTTAATATATATTGAGTATATTATATATATACATAATATATATATAGCAAGAGAGAGAGAGAGAAAGACATATATATAGTATATTATATGTCAGGAGAGGAGAGAAGAACATATATATATATATATAATAGAGAAGAGAGAGAGAGAGAGAAAGACAATATAATACAATATTATATAGTATATGAATATATATAATAATTAGAGAGAGAGAGAGGAGAAGAAGAGAGAAGACATAATATATAGGAGAGAGAGAAAGACATTATATATATATATATAAATAGAGAAGAGAGAAAGAGAGAGAAAGACATATAGTATATAATATATATATATATATATATATATATACAGAGAGAGAGAGAGTAGGAGAGAGAGAAAGACAATAATTATATATATATATAAGAGAGAGACCGAAGTGAGAGAGACTGAGAAAACATAAATATATATAGAGAGAGACGAGAGAGAAGACATATATATCATTAATAGTATATAATATAGAGAGAGAGAGAGAGAAAACAGTATATCATATATATATTAGAGATGAGAGAGAGATAAAGACATAGTATACTATTATATATATAAGAGACGCAGCAGAGAAAGACATATATAATATATATATATAGAGAGAGAAGGACATATATGTATAATATGTTATATAGAGAGAGAGGGAGAGAAGAAGAGCATATATATAGCTAATATATATGAGAGAGAGAGAATTAGACAGTATATATAGTATATAATATATATTATATAGAGAGACAGAAAGAGATGAGGATAAAAGAAAAGACATATTATAAATTAGTATATAATATATGAGAGGAGAGAGAGAGAAAGAAAGACACAATTATAGTATACTATTATATTGAGAGAGAGAGAGAGACAAAGACAGGTATCGGTTAAGAGAGAGAGAGAGAAGACACACACACACATATTATGTATAATATTAGTATGATGTGGTTATAGTGTATATATAAGTGTATAATTAAGAGAAGAGAGAGAGAGAGAGACATATAGTTATATAAATTATATAGAAGAGAGAGAGGAGACATTATAATAAGTATATATATATATATATAATATATATATATAGAGAGAGAGAGAGAGAAGAGAGAGAGAGATATATTATAGTATTAATATAATTATATATAGATATATATATAGAGAGAGAGAGACGGAGAGAGAGAAGAGAGAGAGATATGAGCCGAGAGTGGAAAGAGACACTATAGTATATATATAGAATATAGTAGAGAAGAGAGAGAGAGAAAAGAAATATATGATAATATAAATATACTAGAGGAGCAGAGAGGAGAAAGACACACATATAAAGTATTATATAAGACGAGAGAAAAGAACAAAGTAATATATATATATAGAGAGAGAGAGAGAGAAAGACAATAGATATAGATAAATATATATATATATATACTATATAATAGAGAGAGAGAGAGACTTATTATATATATATATATATAATATAATAGAGAGAGAGAGAGAGAGAAGATGAGAGCATATATTCATAATATATAATATAATTATAGAAGAGCAGAGAGAAAGACATATATATATCATAATATAAGAGGAGAGAGAAAGACATATATATATATGATATATGGAGAGAGAGAGAGAGACAGTATATATAATAGAGAGAGAGAGAGAGATAAGAGACATATATATAAATATTAGAGAGAGGAGAGACATATATACATAATATAGATGGGAGAGACAGGATAATATATTATAATATAGAGAGAGAGAGAGACATATATATATATATAGAGAGAGAGAGACATATAATATATAAGAGAGAGAGAGACAGAAGAGAGGAGAGACATTATATATTAGGTATAGATATACATATATATATAATAAATATATATAGATAGACAGACGAGAGAGAGTACAGAAAGAAAGACAAGAGAGAGAGAGAGAGAGAGACAGTATATATAATATATAATAATATATATAATATATAGAGAGGAGAAGAGAGATGGGGAGGAGAGAGACATATATATATATAGAGAGAGAACAGATACAATATATAAATTAGAAGGAGAGAGAGAGACAGAGACAGACATATATATATATATAATATAGAGAGACGAGATGGAGACGAGGAAGACAATTATATATATATATATAGTAGAAGGGGAGAGAGAGAGACACGTATATATAATATATATATATATATAGAAGAGAGAGATGAGAGACATATATAATAATATATATACCGACGTATATAGATGAGAGAGAGAGAGACATATATATATATATATATTATATAGAGAGAGAGAAGAGACATATATTTATATATAATAGATGGAGAGAGACAGAGACAGAATCATATACTATATATATATAGAGTGGAACGAGAGCTCAGGGAGAGGACATACTATATATATATATCATATAGAGACGGAGAGATCGAGAGAGACAGAGAGAGAAAAGACATTATTATATATATATATATATATATATATAGAGAGAGAGAAGAAGAGAAGACATATGTTATATGAAATTAGAGAGAGAGAGAGAGACATATATATATATATATATAGAGAGAGAGACATTTAGTTAATATATATATAGAGAGAGAGAGAGACACTTATATATATATAATATATAGAGAGGAGAGAGAGACCTATATATATATATATAGAGAGAGAGAGAGACACTTATATTATATAGAGTAGAGAAAAGAGAGAGTACAATATAGAGAGAGAGAGACATGAGAGAGAGAGGAGAGAACATATATATATAATATACAATATATATATATATACTATATATTTTTTTTTTACCGGAAAGTATATGTAATAGAATATTATTGATACTATCACCGCATATAACTCAATAAATAATATCCCGCCGATTTTAAAACAACTGCACTAAATATACTGACCACCAGCATCATTGTCAACACTTAGAACATTACAGCTCCCTTGCAACCTACAAAAAATTTTTAACAAGGAAAAACACACTCACACCCATAAAGAAAAAAAAACAAACAAAAACTGCAAATAATGGAAGCACTCTATATCCAAATTATTGTAGAAAACCTCAGATTAAAACAAAATAAACTTTCAAACCAGTAAACACGTCCTCCAATGCTTATAAAAATCCCACTCTAAACTATTCCCCCTCCCTCCTCACAATTCCGTATCCCACTCAAAAACCCATTAATCCATTGTTTCGTGACTAACTTAACCACCGACCAATCTTAAGCACTACTCGTTCTTCGGATAAAAAAAACAGGCACTTTGAAAACGCTTAACATCCGTTGGGCCAATTTAGTATTATAGCTTTGGTGCTGCCAATTCTAGTATTTATAGCTTTGTGCTGGGCCAATTCTAGTATGCTTTGGGCTGGGCCAATTCTAGTATTATAGCTTTGGTGGCTGGGCCAATTCTAGTATTATAGCTTTGGTGCTGGGCCAATTCTAGTATTATAACTTTGGCTGGGCCAATTCTAGTATTATAGCTTGGGTGGCTAAGTAAACCTTAGATGGAATTTGAACTTAGTCAACTAATATCATTTTTTGTGTGCTTAAATGGTTTGGCCAATTCTAGTACTAGCCTTGTTGGCTGGGCCAATTCTAGTACTAGCCTTGTTGGCTGGCCAATTCTAATACTAGCTTTGGTGGCTGGGCTAATTCTAATACTAGCTTTGGTGGCTGGGCCAATTCTTTGTGGCCCAATTCTAGTACTAGCTTGGTGGCTGGGCCAATTTTAGTACTAGCTTGGGTGGCTGGGCCAATTCTAGTACTATAGCTTTGGTGGCTGGGCCAATTCTAGTATTATAGCTTAGGTGGCTGGGCCAATTCTAGTATTATAGCTTTGGGCTGGGCCAATTCTAGTACTATAGCTTTGGTGGCTGGGACAATTCTATACTATACTTTGGTGCTGCCAATTCTAGCTTTGGCTGGGCCAATTCTAGTACTATAGCTTTGGTGGCTGGGCCAATTCTAGTACTAGCTTTGGTGGCTGGGCCAATTCTAGTACTAGCTTGGGTGGCTGGGCCAATTCTAGTACTATAGCTTTGGTGTCTGGGCCAATTCTAGCTTATAGCTGGGCTGGCCAATTCTAGTATTATAGCTTTGGTGGCTGGGCCAATTCTAATTCTATATTATAGCTTTGCTGGGCCAATTCTAGTACTATAGCTTTGGTGGCTGGGCCAATTCTAGTATTATAGCTTGGTGCTGGGCCAATGGCTGGCCCAATTCTAGTATTATAACTTTGGTGGCTGGGCCAATTCTAGTATTATAGCTTGGTGGCTGGGCTGGGTGGCTGGCCAATTCTAGTATTATAGCTTTGGTGGCTGGGCCAATTCTAGTATATAGCTTTGGTGGCTGAGCCAATTCTAGTATTATAGCTTTGTGGCTGGGCCAATTCTAGTATTATAACTTTGGTGGCTGGCCAATTCTAGTATTATAGCTTTGGTGGCTGGGCCAATTCTAGTTATAGCTTTGGTGGCTGGGCCAATTCTAGTATAGCTAGCTTTGGGCCAATTCTTAGTATATAGCTTTGGTGGCTGGCAATTCTAGTATATAGCTTTGGTGCTGGGCCAATTCTAGGGGCTGGCCAATTCTAGTATTATAGCTTTGGTGGCTGGGCCTAGTATTCTTTGTGGCTGGGCCAATTCTAGTATTACTTTGGTGGCTGGGCCAATTCTAGTAGCTTTGGTGCTGGCCAATTCTAGTACTATAGCTTTGGTGGCTGGGCCAATTCTCTAGGTGGCTGGCCAATTCTTAGTACTATAGCTTTGGTGCTGGGCCAATTCTACATTTCCCAGAAAATCTTCCATGTTCCAATTTACACTTAGTCTTAACCATTCTTTTCTATTCCTATAGATTTTAATAAGTCAAATTCAATATTTGTTGTTAAAAATATTCTTGTTTGTATTTAATTAAAATCTGTAATAGACGGAATTTCTTGTAGACCTGATATTGATACAAATGAGTGAACACATTTTTCTCTATGATCAGGTAAATTGTTCCATTTTTCTTGTTCTTTTCTTCTCTGTGTGCATATGACTAGAAAGAGAATTTATATTAGAAAAAAAGAAAGTCTATATAAATATCCTAAGAATAAACTGATACATGTTCTTCATAAAGTTCTGCAAGCAAATCCATTCTTCACTAAACATCTTGTAGATATTTTACTTTCATAGTCAGATCAGCAGAAAGTTTATAGATATTTACTTTTCATTTATTTCCTCTCCTTTCCTAATTTATAAGACAGGCAGATACATTACATGCACATGAACCTATAAACACACACACACACACACATATATATATATATATATATATATATATATATACTCACACACACACACACACACACACACACACATATATATATATATATATATATATATATATATATATACACACATACTCACACACATCTCCCTCTCTCTATATATACATATATATACATACATACTCACACACATCTCTCTCTATATATATATATGTATATATATAGACAGATACACATATGTATATGCACACTGCATGAACACACAGACATTTATATATATATATATATATATACACACACACACGAACATATATACATACATACACACATGAACAGATTAACATATAAAGCAAAGGGACAAATATAGCTGTCTGTTGTAGACTAAAGGAAGTAGATGCCTTAGACTGCAAGTAGTTGTTTAGTTATCTTTGGAAATACCTGGCGGGTTGTTTTGGAAACAGCTGGAACCATTATGATACAAACAATTATGAAAACCCATCTTTACTCTCTCTCTCTCCTTTTTTTTTTAACTCTCAAAGAAAATACCATTAATTGTTTCTTACTGTTAGGAAACACTTGTTAACAATCCGAAACACATAAATTAGTCAGAATTACCTGACTACAGAATATAATTGGCTCTAATTCTCTAAAAGAAAGGAAATGATAAATAGAAGATCCAAGAACAAAGAGAAATTTTATATTAAGAAAGAAACAAAAGAATAGGGAAGGTTGATATCTTCTGAATGTAAGATTTTGTTATCCAGGTTTATGTTGTAATTTAACCCTTTATCTACCACTGCAATCTGCAATATCATGGTGAAATAATTGACAACCTAGTGTTGTATCGTTGATCCTTTACGACTGAAAATGTATTCATTTAATTCATTTCTCTTTTTTAAGTCTAAACCATTTAAGAAATTTGGCTATTTTGTCTGTTTTTCTGCCCCCCCCCCAAAAAAAAAACAGAACTTTTTTCAGAAGCACTTGTGTAATGGTTATCATCATAAGAAATGGAACTGGATAAGGCTGTTTGGATTTCACTTTATGTGAATGCCCTTGAACAAGCATGAATCCATATGTTATCTTCCAGCTATGGGTAAATACTAAGACATACTGTTTTATTTTAGACTTGGTTTGGCAACCCATCTAGGAGAAGGTAAATATTAGCTTGAGGATAAGTCGCTAGTACACAGCTTTGAAATCAATGGTAACAACCAACTTTTAATTGTATTATACACTATAACAAACAAATAATTTTGTTAAAGTTCAAGTGGTTCAACCATACAGCAGTAATTACATGGCTACAGCTTGGAAGAATTCCTGTTTTATTTTATCAGAGGAATTAAACTTCTATTAACCTTTTCATATAATCAATAGCAGTCCATGTTATATATATCAGAAACATAACTTATTATGAAGCCCTATTATGAGAAACAATTACTTTAACTTTAAATGAGAATATGCATCATTGGTATAATCATTCATAAGCTCTAAGTGGAGATTATTAGATTAGAAGGTGTGTAAATCTTGTTATAAGGCTGGTAAAAAAGAAATTATTCTATATTTCAGCAAGAATTTCAGTTGATATTCAATGTCTAAATATAAGAAGAAATAAAAAAAGAAGAAGAAAGAAATCAAAAGAAAAAAGAAGAAGAAGAAGAAGAAGAAATCAAAAGAAAAAAAAGAAGAAGAAGAAGAAATCAAAAGAAATAAAAGAAGAAGAAGAAGAAAAAGAAATCAAAAAAATAAAAAAGAAGAAGAAGAAATCAAAAGAAATAAAAGAAGAAGAAATCAAAAGAAATAAAAGAAGAAGTGATGATTACTGAAAAGGAAAAGCCAATTACTTCAATAAAAAAAATCTGCACTAATTTAAAAAAAAAAAGTAAATGAAAATATTGTTTGTTGATGAAATATAAGGTTATCTTTTTGAATGCAAGCTCTTTATTTTTTATCGTTTTCTGATCCTCTTAAGCATATTAAAGATGCAATCATTCTCAGAATCCAAGTGTTGTTGTTATTTTTTTAAATTTACTATTTTATAATTTTAACCAGATAGTTTCCTCTTAAAAATTTCTATCTTCACATCAGCTTTATCATTTCATCTTGCTTTAAAAAAGTTAATTTCACTGTTGAAAGGCCAAAGATGATGCACATTTTCCCAACAGGTCCAAAGGAGGAAAATCAGATATAAAGAAGAAGAAGAACATGAAAAGACGATTAATTAGATTAAATTAGTTAAAAATGAAATTTAAAGAAAACATTGAAAATTTGGATAACATGAGTTATGACCCAAAAAAAATGTTATTCTTATTATAATGGAGATTCGGTGTCTCTAATCAAAACCATGTCACTGCTTAAGTCACAATACCCTTAGGAATTGAGTAATTTTATGAATGTTCATTTAAATTATAGTCAAAATCATTAATACACAGAATAAATCTTATTTATTAACAACATCTCTATGAAAATTCGAGCTAGATTTGCCTCAAAACAGTTATTAGTGTAGTACATTTATAATCCTGCAATGTGTCTTATATATCACCAAGAAATAAAGGTTGATAATATATGGTGTGGTTAATTTGCATACTGATTTAAACAAAAATGGTTTGATAATTAATTACTTGGTGTTATTGATCTCTAATATTATTGTTTTATTCTATAACATATTCAAATCTTTTTATATACATTCTTATTTAATTTCATTACATTAAAACATAAATACTTATGCCAGGAGGGTGCATATTCTTGTTATTATATATTGATATTGATAATACATTGTTATATTTATAAGAGTGCTCAATATCATTGAAAGAGCATGTATATCCAAATTAGAGTGGCAGGGACATGAAGTCAATGGAGATTCGCCTATGGAGGTTGATATGCCATTAAATAAAGTAACCAAAAATAATGGCAAACAACTAAACCTTTCAATCCAAATTTCTTTTTAAACAATTAATAATGGAATTAATGTCTTTGATTCTATAAATTGCCAATACTTTAATTTTACTAAATGAAAGATTTTATCAACATTAATAGTCAATTTAATGTGAGAGAAAACAAAGCAAACACCAAACAAAGTGACAGTCACATGGAAAAAGAATAAAAATTAAAATTCAGTTTGAAATAGATAATTATAAAAACCAATTTAGTGAGAGAACTTGAAAATCAGCAAATGAAGAAATCCATTTATCGGAAATTAGATAACAAAAATTTAGAACTAAATATTTTCAGCATAAAAATATATGATAAATTAATTTTACTGGGTCATTAGATAAATACTAGTTTATGTCATATATGTTGGTTGGATGGTTAGATTTTATGGCATGTCAACTCTTGTTGGGTTATTTTATGCTGAAGATGTTTTGTTTGATTCATTCTTAATGAGTCCTCAATTTTGTAAAAACATTTTTTTAAACTAATTTTTTTTCTATTTAACCTTTAGATGGGACTCTAACAGGTTCTAGCACTCCAGGCCAGAGTGGACCAGGCAGTAATCTTGATGAAGGGGTACTCCACATTCCCCAGAGCTCCCGAACTGGATCTTCACCATAAGAAAAATTTTAACATCATACCAAAGAGAATAAGACCCTCAGCCACCGCCTTCTAGCAGATATATAATAAAAAGGGTTAATAATTGATTAGATATCAAAAAAATTAGAACTAAATACTTTCAGCATGAAAATTATTTTTACTGGGCCATTAGATAAATACTGTGTTTACCTGTTAGGGTCCTATTAAGGGTTAAATAGAAAGAAATGAGTTTAAAAATGTGTTTAAAAAATTATGAGTTTGAAAAAAAAAAAACAGATTGAATAAAACAAAATGTCTTTGGTATAAAAGAACCCAACAAGGGTTGACATGCCATAAAATCCAACCAACCAACAACTTTACTATTATTCTCTATGAGAAAATCAGGTCTTTACTATACATAGGAAGAAGAAAAGAAGAGAGAAAGAAAACTTAGGAGCAGGTGAACAGAGTGATGAAGGAACATGTGCAGGGCATAGAGAATCCATTTCCTTGTTTATTGAATCAGCAAAATATCCACAAGTAATGATTTCAAGGTTTTATGACAAATCTAGGCTTTTTCATTTTTTAGATTTTATTGTTGAAATTCAAGAGAGAAAAAATGTTATATTAAAAATTTTTTTTTTCGTTTTTTAAATTAAATAAAAATCATTTGTTTAAGGCTTAATCAATATTGGCAGACATAATTAGCCATTATGAACCGAAATAAAAATGACAAAAATCTACAAAATTAGAATCCACATCATGCGTGTGAAATAGCAAAGACAATGTCTTGTTAGAAAGATTTTGGTACCATTAATGCTAGAGACTAAACAGTGATTTGTTTAAAGACTAACACACACACAAACACACACACACACACACACACACACACACACACATATATATATATATATATAATATATATATATATATATATATATATATATATATATATATAACTGTAAACTAGCTAAATAGAACTATAATCCAGCAAAAATAACAAATCATATCAAAAACTGATTAAAAGAACATTTATTATTGTATGTATTTTACCCAACCCTTCCACCATGGACAGGATGTGACACAAAGTTAATTATAAAATGGGGTACAGCTGGTTTTTATTCCAAGTTTTCATTTTCCTAGACTGGTTATCTAACCAAGGCTTAAGAACTCAATCTGTCTTACTATTCACCCATAGCTGGTGAGGAGAACAGATGAATGCATACGTTTTCCATGGGTATTAGAGTGAAATAAAACACAAATAGCCTAGCACAGGATGTGAACATGTATTTCCAATTCCATTTCCCTGGACTCTGATTGACTGCTGGTTTTCAGTGCAAGTTGAATCAGCACTGATAATCAGAGTATTTGTAGTTGGTTTATATACAGGTTTCGGCTGTTCCACTATGTATTATGTAGATTTTATTAGAGCAATACATTTAAAATTCTCTAAGAGAATAAAGCAAGTTTCTTTCCAATTTTCAACTAACTGGTATTTTGGGGAGTTTTGCATTTGCACTAACCATTCAAATACTCAAAATAACTATTAAACCCTAATTAGAGATTCTTTACTCCTTCCTAAATAGAAGCATAAATATCATCAGGGACAGTTGTTAACTATTAAATTAGAATCCTTCACTCCTTCCTAAATAGAAGCATCAGTATCCTCATGGAGAGTTGTTAATTATTAAATTAGAGATCCATTGCTCCATCATAAACAGAAGCATCAATATAATCAGGGACCACTGTAACAACAGGAACCCAATAGGTTCATGTGTGGTCTAGTTATCAAATGTCTAAAAATTCCTTTTCTGAAAACCTCTAAATTCACACATAAGCCTTACTCTCCCTTTGTCTCGTGCACAACTTTCTGAAACATATAATTTGATACAGGATGGACAAGATTCAGCCAAGATCTCCATTTTCACTCATTTCTTTCTCTCCTTTCATTTCTTAACATTTGTGTGTCTGATTATTTTTGTCCAAGCAAATTTGCTACCTTATAATCAATATTTGGCAAAGCAAGCATATAGTTAGCTTTTTGCTGTAATTTTTTACTTCAGCCAACAAAGTTTGCAGGACTTTTATTTTTTTCTATCCCAATTATTCGGTTTGTTTATTGTTAGAAAAGGCACCTAAAATAGAAACATGTAAGTGATGTCTTTTTCATGAAATTTTGTGAAAAAGGAGTTATTTTTAGATAGATAAACTATTAGTTTTTTTTAGCGGTAACCCAATTTTTCAAACTCATAAAAAAGATTGTACAATGAAAAATAACTCATTTTTTTAAGCACTTTTAATAAAACTTTGATCTATTAAACGCATACAAAGGACTCTCATTCTGGGTCAGTGTGAGAGTAACAGTGATGAAGTGATACTCCACACTCTCCAGAGTTCTAGAATTGGATATTCATCACTATTGTTTTCAATCTGATAATTTGTGGATATCAAAATATAAACCTTATATAAGTTTAAGATTTTTCAACAAGAAATATAAGTTAGAAAATAGTTCTTAAGTAAATACTGGTCCTAAAAACTCAAGATAATCTGCTATCAATTGGAAAAGTAAGGTAATCAATTTTTGGTTATTAACATTGACTATATAGGTATTTAGTCAAAACAACAACATTTTTTAATGTAAATAAGAAATAGTCTATATTTATGATTATTTTCATAAAAGACTTAAAATGAGAAATTTTCAGTCATTTCAATGACTTAAAAGTACTGAAGAAAAAAAAAAGATTTTTATGGAATACACTGATTACCTGAAAAATGATATAAGTCAAAGAAAATACTTTGATGACTGAATGATGATTCTATTGATTCATATGAATGAATAAAAGATTTGTACAAAACCTGCTAAACTATACTATACTATACTATATATATATATATATATATATATATATATATATATATATATAGTATGAATGAGAAAAATTGACACTTAAGCATTGATCAATAAATTGCATAAAATTGTTAATCCTGACCTGTTTTGACCATTGGTCACCATCCAATTGGGGGGGGTGGGTCATTTCAAGACTGATAGAGATATGAACACTTGGGGAATTGTATGGAAATTTGTGATGATATTTCATTTGATTTTTAAACAAAAAATAAATGTGAAAATCCTTTAACAATTTTTTTCTCTCTTGAAGATGACATTATTATTAAAATAACTGAACTTTAAAACATTTCAATATTTTAATATATAAGGGAATAATGAGAGTAAATGTAGAATATTTTTATTTATTTGTTTTTGCAGGGTGTATTAGTGGGGTTAAGATGAAGTGATTTTTTGCCCAGGAAGGGGTACAGAGTTTATTATTAGGGTTAGAATGTAGTGTCTTATGGCAGAGATTATTATTGGGGTAAAAATTTGTTTATTTAGGAGGTGGTTGCAAATCGTATCATAGAGAATAAAAAGTTTTTTTCTTTGTTTTTTGCAGGGTTATATTCATTAAAAAGAGCCATTAAATTTTTCTTTATTCTGGAATAGAAGAATTGGAAAAGCTGGTGGGAGTTGATGACAGCAAGTTTCTTAATTTATTTCTGAAGTTTTTTTTCTGCTTACTCAGTGTTATTTGTCCAAGTTCAAAGACTTCAGTAATGAGAAAAAGTTATTAAAAAATGCATTTTTATTGTTGAGATCTCCACATCATCTCCATGGGTCTTTTCCACTTCAACTTTAACTCAGCCATAACAAAAAAAAACAAACTCTATTGAAACATCAAAGCAGCATTTCTTTGGTTTAGGCATTTTCAAATAAAGTTCAGTACTTTTATCACTGATTTGTTGTGATTAGTAAGGAGATGATTAGATTAGAAAAAATTACCTTACATTGTTTACTAGTATATTAGTTTTCTTTATAGTATCTACACTTAGGCAGAAATATCAAATAACAAACATTTTTATGCAAATTTCTGACCTCAAGTCTTTTTTTTTGTTTATTTGTTAAAAAGCATATCAACTCCTTATGGGTTATTTAATACTGAAATCTTATAACAATCATTTATATTTTCGATGATCCATTGCAATCATTTTTTAAAATCACTTTTTTATTTGTCTATAAAAATCATTTTGCTGCACACAATCATATGGTACTACTATAGAATAAATTCCTATATTTTTACGACCATACGAAATAAAATAATTAGGGATCTTAAAAACAATTATCTTAGTAGCTGTAATTTATAATTCAGGTTTTAGATTGTGAAGTAAAGAGAATAGAAAGAAAAATAGTTTTAAAAATATCTTTAGAGAAAATTGTTTAGAATGTAAATAATCTGAGGTCAATGGTTTGTTTACAAATGAAGAAGAGGTAAATAATGCAAATATCTGAGCATGAAAGGGATGATTTACATCACTAAAAATCAACTGATATTTGTTGTAGTGTTTATTTGGATTTGTTACATATAAAGTAAAAAGTAAAGTCGTCGGGGCGGCCTAATGTTGGTATCAGCCAAACAGCGAGGGAGTCTATCCTCTTTTCAATAGCGCTAGACCAAGGAGATTATTTTAGCGTCTGAGGTGGGGCACCACACCTACCATCAGCTCCTCACTTTACCGCACAGATCCCTGTGCTACTCATTCGCTGAGTTGGCGAGGGCCGGTATCGAACCAAGAAGCTTGGGATTACTAGCCGAACGCTCTACCGACTGAGCTAAACCGGCCCTGTTGTTACATATGTATTTATGCAATTCCATTATTGGTTACTAAGTTTCAATATTGTAGAGTTTGTTAATAAATGATACTTAATAATATGTTATGATTTTATAATGTTACACAAGAAACAATCAAATTTTGCTATATTTTGTTTTGAATACTATTAACTTTTCCAAAAAATTGTTAAACATTTTCTTGTTTATTAGCAATAGTGTATATAAAGAACAAACCAAGAATAAATGCTAATTTTTGTCAATATATCATTAGCCTTACTGAGACTTATCTCACAATTTATAAAAATCTCTTAAAGTGATTTGTAGGACTTCCTTTATCTTTTCAGTGTGATACCTTGACTTTATCTTATTCCAAAGAATACAGGGTTGCTCCTTTTTAAAGTTCATTTCTACTAAATATAATATCATCAAATTTTAATTTAATTTGGCAAAATCAGCAACCCCAACTGTTAACAAATAATTCACAGGGAGTGGTTATCTGAATTGGAAATCTTAGAATTGTGAGTAATGAGACTGAAGTGCTAAAAAGAAAACTAGTGCTTATATTCCGTGTGCAAGTTTTGTCTATTTCTCCACAAGACAATAATGCTTAATTGAGAGAAGACAAGTATACCACAATAAAGAAATAAAAAATAAATCACAACTAAGTAATTTTGCTGCTGTCATTGTTGAAAGGTAAAGATCCATGTTGTAAGGAAATGTAAAAAAAAAACATGTAACATTGATACTGTTGTTCCTTAATTTTCCGACTGTTATCATCTCGCAACACCCTCTGGAATGAGACCATCAAATCATCCAAGATAAAATGCAAAAATGTAAATTCTGATTATCTAGTGTTGCTTATCTGCTGAATTCTTATATATTATGAGTTTCATCACCTTAGCAAAATAATGGACCATTCCATTATTATTAGAAAGAAATAAAGAAAGATTGTGTGGTGTAATGGTTAGAGTTATAGAAAGTGAATAAAAACATCATTTTGTTGATTTGCCATTTTCTATTATTCCAGAGATTTATTTTTGCTGCAGGGAATCTTCCTTCAGAATTAAAAAAAAAAATTGGCAAAGATATGGGCAGAACAAAAGATTAAAACATGAAAACCAAAAATAATCTGTACTTGGTGAACTATATATGTATCTATGCATGAATATCATTAAAGAGTGAGGACATTGCTATACAGACTTGTCAATAAAGTATATACTTTATTTGGTTAAAAGAAAGAAGACTTTATTTTTCTGTCACGTGCAATCATATTTTTAAAATAGATATCAAAATCAAGCCATTATATTATATACATATACTTTATAGAAACTTGGAGTGATGTAGGTTTGTAATGCAATATTTTAAGTTTTAAATCTGCTCTTCTATTAAAGAAATTAGTGTTTTTATTTCTTTTCTTACGCTATTTGTTGTTTTTAATGATTACCAGCAAGAATATACACCCCCGAGTTTTTAAGCTTTAATGGGATGAAATATATTGAATTAGACTAACAAAATTAAATAAGAACGCATATAAAAAAAGCTAACACATTTTAATTATAATTTTGGTTTCTGTATAAAATCATTCATAGGATTGATTTAATATGTTGGAGAATAAAACAATGATATTAGAGATCAATAACACCAAGTAATTATTTGGTAAAACCAGTATGAAAATTAACCACACCATATATTATGTAAACCTTTATTTCTTAGTGATATATAAGACACATTGCAGGATTTTAAACGTACTAATAACGTGGGCTGTTTTGAGGCAAATATTACTAAGATTTTCATAGAGACCTCGTTGATAAATAAGATTTATTCTATGTATTAATGATTTTGACTATAAATTAAATACTCATTGATAAATTTACACAATTTCTGAGAGTATTGGGACATAAGCAGTGACGTTGTTTCATTTACAGTATGTGTGAGTTGTGTCTAAACAGGTGTCTGTATTGTGTCTGCTTGGTTGAAATGGAAAATTAAAACTATAAATAATCATTGTTAAAGCTGAATACAATAGTAAGGGCAAAATGGTTAGTAGACAAGTTGTTAGATACAAGATCACATGTTATGATATCAACTGTGGCATAAATTCTTGGAATCCTTTAGCACAACATCCCTTGGAAAGGTTTTAATTACTAATCTTTCAAGTATATTACGTATTACATATCAAGATAGACAGTGAGTTGGCGGAGAGCAAAGTTGTATGAGTGTTATCAATGTCAGCCCAAGGGTTGGAAATTGACAGATCAGCAGCAATAAATCTGTCGAGCAAACTACTTTGGGGATAAAAGATTTCTTATACATTAGATAAGAAATTCAGTTGTGTCAAATTTTAATCTGAGAATGTGTTTTCTTGACCTTGGTTTTCTTTTTTCATTAATTCTTTGCAGCCATTTTATATCTACACATTACTCTCAAATTTATATACACACTCATCAGTGACGTTTTAAGGAAAATTTTGTAGCACTTTTCTTTTTGATTGTTCTGATATTAAAGATTATTGCAAAAGAATTTCATATCAAGACATTAAGGTAAGAATATTTTTAAACTGATGTCTTGTATTCTTTTTTAAAAATATTTCAGCTCATACATTCTGTTGCATAGCATAATCATCTTGCATATCATCTTATGTACAGTGCAGTGTATTAGAGTATAGTACACCTGCATACCTGTTCCTGCACAAAAGTATACTTGTCTTCTTTACTTAGATATTTAAATTTGGTTTCTTCCATCTTAACTTGGACTATTCTGTTTATCAGTTTATTCTCTGTAGGTCTCTGTTATTCTGGGTCTGTCTTTGGATCTGGTAGATGTTTCTTTTCTGTACTTGTGTTGTTACTAAGAACAAACAAACAAACAACATAAGACTTGAGCTCTTATGTATTTTCTTTTCTTAAGATCTTATGATCGCAGATCCTGAATATGTATGTGAGAATTTGGCTAATTGAATGAGAGCTACCATTGTGGTCCGTCTCACTCAATGGTTACCCAAAGTCTGAATTCTCTTGCTAACGTTCCATGTTTGCACTTGCAAACCAAAAGCATAGGTCAAAACACAAGTCAGATAGTGCCAATCACTTTTTCTCCTGTGTTTTTCCATTAACCATTATTTTAAAGCCCACGCTACTGTACATAATTAACAGGCTACCTATCAATTATGTAACAATTCTTCAGGAATGCTACATGTTCTGAACAAATCCTGGAAACAGCACTCAATAAAACAGCTACTATATGGCAATTTACTTCAATAATCCAAGCAAATGAACTCATCAAATCATGGACAAGGTTGTTTGCATTTCATATAGCACTAATACCCTTGGGGAAGGTATGCATCTAACTATTCTCCTTCAAGCTATGGATAAATAGTAGGGAAGACTGGACTCTTTAACCTTGGTTAGGCAACCAGTCAAGGAGAAGAAAAACTCTGAATTCAAACCTGTCAAACTCTGCCGAAGAAATTGACCTTGTGTCATATCCTGTATACAATCTCAGTTGATTTTTATCCCAACTACGCAGACTATCATTCTACAGTCATTAATAAACAGCAAAGACTAGAATAAAATTAAGCTCTTGGCAAAACTTGAATTTAGATTCCTTTCATCTCAGAAAGTTAATCTTACCTTTTGAGTAAGGAAAGCTTTTACTACTGTCAGATTATCAGATCTAACCATAAAAACTTGTCCTTTCATAATATTATCAAAGCAAGATAGAATCCTAGAATTTTGCCAAAAGCTTATTATAGTTTATGTTGCTTACTAATGTTCATTGGATACTGATCAGTGTAATTGCTATAAAGAGCAACTGAAATTAAGATCAAAGAAATATTAATCAAAAATTTATAATAGCTTACAATGCTTCATCTAATAAAATCTTCAAGATAATATTGTTTCACACTGGTTTGGACACAAACTAATGGATTTATGTTGGAATTTCTTAGCTGATGAATTATCATTATTAAACACTTATATATAATCATCTGGGTATGATCATTTTTAGTCAGCAGGGAAAATTTGACATAGTTATTTTTATGTATTTACCAAACTCCTCGACTACGAGCAGAATGTGACACAAGGTCAATTTTTAAGTGGAGTAAATTTGGTTTGAGCTCAGAGTTTTCATTTTCCTAGAGTGGTTTCTTAACCAAGGCTAATGGACCCATTCTGCCCTCTTATTTACCCATAGCTGGGAGATGAATTCGTACCTTTCTCCAAAGGCATTAGTGTGAGGTGAAATGCAAAGTGTTGCTAATTCCATTCCCTATGATAATAACCATTACGCTAAGTGCCACTTGATATTTAGATGTATTGCAATATGTTGCCAATTAGATTTACATGTGTTTTAATTCAGTGATTATTGAATTTGCATGTTTACTTCAATGGCTGTTGATTTACATGTGTTGTAGATTTATTCTCCCTTTAAGTTTCCTATTATTATTATCATTATCACTACCTGAATAAATATTTGTACACACAAGACTTCTCTTCTCATCTTGTCTTGTCTTTTGCCAGTCTTTCCTTGTGCTATTATGTTTACTTTCAAACTAATCCCCCTTAAGAAAGGTATGACCCCTCCCCCAGCTATCGGTTAATTAGTACCACTACTGTTTTTCTACAAGTATGGCTTTGGCATTAAATAACCCATTATTAGTTTACTCTGTCACATTGATAGTTATGTTCCGAGTCTTCTGTTGTTAAAGTTGTTCCTGCTGGAATGACTGACATAGATGGAATTCTCTTTGAATACCATATAACCAAACCACTTCAATCTTTTCTTATTGATATTGTCTGTGATTTTATTTCGTATTCAAAAATCCACCTTATATTTTTCATTTTGAAGTGATTAATTTTGGAAACTCCCATTATAGTTGGAAGGCATTTTTGCAATACAAAAATAAGGAAGATCTCTAGTCTTTATTTTCACCTGTGTATTAACTTTCTGTTGTGTTTTATTCTAAAAAACAAACCTATCCCCTCACATGTGTTTTCTTATATTCCAAGCAACAATCACCTATGCCACATAATGGTTCATTTATTTGTTTTTATAAAAAACACAATAACCATTAGTCATAGTTTGTTTTTTTTCATGTCAGATAAATTCTATTATAATAATTGGAAAGTTTTGATTTGCTTTTAGCAGACTCATCCCTTAGGATGAAAACCTTTGCCAATAATTATCAAATTAACAAACAAAACAAGTCGTTGTGTGGTATTAATAACTTAAAAGAACTGTTGGAAAGCAGACATTGTACTCCAAGAGAAATAAATGAAAAGTAAAAGAAAAAAAAAATCCTGAATTTTGTAGAATGAAGACTTTTATTCTAACAAGAAAGCAAATATCAGTTATTTTATAAACTAGTGATTTTTAGGTTTTAATGAATAGAACTTGTATATTTCAACTATCTTATTATAATAGAGATTCCAAAAACTATGTCACTGCTTACACCATAATACCCTCAGGAAATGCGTAAGTTTATTAATGAGTATCTAATTTATAGCCAAAATCATTGATACATAGAATAAATTTCATTTATTAATGATATCTCTATGAAAATCTGACTTAGATTTGCTGTAAAACAGCCCATGTTATTAGGGTGTTTAAAATCCTGCAATTTGTCTCATACATCACAAAGAAATAAAGCTTTACATAAGATATGGTGTTGTTAATTTGCATACTGATTTTAGCAAAACTGGTTTTAAGAAATAATTACTTAGTGTTATTTATGTCTAATATTAAAATCAATCCTATGAATGATTTTATATACAAAAAATAAAAAAAGATATAAATAAAATAAGTGTGATCTTTTTATATGTTTTCTTATTTAGTTTTGTTAGTCTTTTTAATTTAATCTATTTCATTACATTAAAACTTAAATACTTACTCGGGGGCGGGGGGGCGCATATTCTTGCTAGTGTATGTAACAAGTTTTTAACAGGTCAGTTAGGTTGATATATTATTTTAATTATATCTTTGTGGGTTTCTATATAAAATCATTCATGGGATTGATTTTAATATGTTGGAGAAAGAACAATACTATTAGACATAAATAACACTATATAAATCAGTTCAAGTTTGAATGTTTTTTAAAGTTCTCTGAAGTCAGACCAATTCTTTGGCATTGTTTAACATATTTTTATATAGATATTTGTTTGTGTTTTTTTTTTTTCCATTTTTGAATTTTCTTTTTTTTATCCTCTTTTTCTTTGATTGTACCTTCTCTTTTTTTCTTTCACACTTATTTTTAAACAATATTTCATTGTCTCTTTACTCATTCATTTTACTTCCATCTTTCTTTTTGCTTTCTTTCCTTTTCCTTTCATTCGCTTTATCTACTCGTTTATCAAATTATTTGTCCAACTTAGCACCAGTGTCATCCCCGGACTTTCCAGAATGAGGTTGAAGACAGTGTCCCACTGCCTTTGGGACTCTTACTCAGGATTTTTTTCCCAGGATTTACTTTCAAACTGTTTCTCATAAGTAGATATAACAATAAGTCAATAGAAGTTTGAATTAAGAATTGCTCTTTTCAACGAGTCACCTGAAGAATAATTAAAGTTCCAATTACCGTCGAACTAGGAAGACAAGGCAACAAACAGTTGTAACTTAATATAAACCCGAATAGTCACAAAGTCTACTGCAGAATGACAGGGTATTTATAAAACTCCACAATGCCATTCAAATCAAGCAGTCAAGCAGCCAATCAGAACTCAAGGAATGGAATCACCCAAATTCATGAATGGATCATTCTTGATTTCTATATATACCAACTGTCTTAGACACTGCTTAAGTTGTTCTTAGTTAGCTGCTGTTATTCAAACCAACAGTAGACTTACTGACTTCAATATCACTAATGAAGACTAAAAGAGACAAGTTTGCCCTTCTTGTACATAAACTTTTATAAGACTTGTATAATTTGCTCAAGAAACATTAGAGATGAATAGATATAAAAAAATTAGAGTGTCTTTCTGGGACTGTCATAGTCCCAGAAAGCCATTTTCGGCTTTTTTTTCTTCTGTTCTTTGAACGTGAGAGACATGTCTTGGACCCTACCAGGGAATGTAAAAGTGACATGGTTATTTTACATTCCCTCATCAAATAAGCATTTTTCCATTTTTTTTTTGTACCTCTTCTGCATACTGCTTGTTCATAAAACAATATAAATAAATGTGTATATTTTTGGGTGTATTTTTTCTTCTTAATGTATGTATTTTCTTATCTTGTATGCATATAAAAGGTTTTACTATCTTGTAAGTACAAATGCATTTATCTCTCCTTGCAATGTTAATATGCTAATATTGACCCTTAGAGAGTGGGGGCTTGACTAATTATCTTTTGTAGAACCAAGCATGCAATATTAGCCTTATTCTAATACAAATTGAATAGTCAAGTTAAGGTTTAAACAAATAGACTTATTCTAGTATGAATTGTTTTAATATTGCTCAGATCTTTTAGATGAAGCATTATCAATTATTATACTAGTCTTGTTCCTTAAGCTTCTGACCGTTATCTTGCAACCTCCTCTGGTTAAAAATCATCCAAAATGAAATGCAAAATTGTAAATCCTGATTATCTGGTGTTTCTTATCTTTCGAATTCTTATTTCTTATGAGTGTCATCACCTCAGCTAAATAATGAACCATACCGTTTTTCTTATAAAGAATAAAAGGGAGGAAAAAAGGACATGCTGTACAGAAAAAAAGTAAGAGGAACAATAGAGAGAGGGGTTGAGCATGCTAGTCTGTTTTAATTGAACATCATGAAAAGAATGAAAGAAAGAAAAAAAAAGTGTAAGAGAGAGTTAAATCAAGATTATTATACGTTTTACATATTGAACTATTTGGCAATAGCTCTTAACTCATCATCATCATCATGTCGCGCTATTAGCACGGATACCCATGACAATCTCTCGCCAACCTTTCCTATCATTCATTTTGCCAGGGAGGTCTTCTGCGCAGCAACCTGAATCTTGGCTTAGTTGGTCAATGTAGGTCCTTGCTGGGCGGCCCACACTAGCATGTCCGTGTGTTGGCTTCCACAGGAGAACGTCACTTATGATCTCATCCTTGCTTCTCCAGCAGTGCCCGGCATGTCTTGTCCGTCTCACTTGTATGGTTTGTGAGATGGGGGGCAGGTGGCCATACAGCTGCTTCCTCGTGGGGTGCTGCTTCCACGATTTATTCAGGACTGCACGCAGCATTCTTGTGCAGCTCCCGTCCAGCTTATTCTCAAGGCGCCTCGTTAGGGTCCAAGCGGTGCATCCGTACAGCAACACTGATACAACCACCGCCTGGAAGAAATGTCGCTTTAGCTTGTCAGTGAGATCGGATTTCCATATTACTGATAATTTGTTTGTGGCCGACCACGCTTTTCCTATTCGTGTATTTACATCGCTTTCTGTGGATAAGATATTACTACCTAGGTATGTGAATTGTTCTACTGGCTTAAGGGGCTTACCGTTGAGTGTGGTTATGTCTCCTTTCCTTTTGAAACATATGTACTCTGTTTTATCGAAGTTTACATGAAGGCCAATATTATTTGCTGCCTTCTCTAGGCTATGCAGTAGTGACTCGGCCTGTGGTGGTGTATCTGCAATGAGTGCAAGGTCATCAGCGTAGTCTGCATCTGTGACTTTCTGTGCGGGATATCGCCTGCTTCTTGCCTTTTTTAGTGTGAAGCCTTCTTCTTTTATGGTATCTAAGGATGTTCGGAGTACATAGTCTAAGCATATGATAAATATATATGGTGCTAGTGTATCTCCTTGTAGGACTCCAGTTCCGATGTCGAAGAAATCTGTGTCGCCATCGGGTGAGCGTACCATTGCTTGTGTGTCTTTGTAGAGCATCATTATAGCAGCAACAGTTTCTTCTGGTAGCCCGTATGCTAGTAGTATTTGTTCCATTTTTCCTCTGTGTATGGAATCAAATGCCTTGGAAAAATCTACGAATAGTAGCGTTGCCTCTAGATTCTTTGCTCGAATCCCTTCTATGATTCGTCGTATAGTCAGGATCTGAGAGGTTGTGGAACGGTTTCTACGGAATCCGTTTTGATTTTTCCTAAGAATTTTCTCTATTTCGGGTCGGATGCGATTAAGAAGAAGGGCATTATAGATCTTGGCTGCGATAGCCGTAAGAGTTATGCCTCTGTAGTTTTTAGCTATTCCTAGGACTCCCTTTTTGGGGAACGGGAGGATGCATCCTTTTGTCCATTTATCTATTCTATTTTGTCTATATACTGCATTGCATAGCCTAAGTAGTATGTCGCTGAACTTGCCCGTTTTCCATACCTCCGGGGGTATTTCGTCGAGACCCGCCGCCCTTCTACCTTTTAGTTTATTTAAGACTACGTGGAGTTCTTCTGTTGTAAAATCCCCTAGTTTTATGTCTAGTTGTCTATCTATGATCTTTTGAGTGTTATTTACCATGATTTTAGGTGTGTTCCCCAGAAGTTTCTGGAAGTGGTCTTTCCATTTTTGGAGTCTTTCTTTTTGGCTGTTTGCCTTTAGTTTTGATCTAGAGGTACTTTTCCTACCACTAATTTCATTTACTGTTTGCCATGCTAATCGCGACTGTCTGTCTTCTACCGATGATCTAATATTATTTATTTGTGCTTGTATATATTCTGTTTGTTCTTTTTTGTATGTTTTGGTTAGTTCTATCTGGGCTTTGTGTAAATTGGTGTTAGTTGGGTTTGTTTTATTGAGTTGGGCTGCTTTTTTTATATCGTTTCTTTTTTCCCTAACTGCTTTTGTCTCCCAGGGAACAGAGTGTTCGGCTTTTAATTTGGTTGGTACGCACTCGGCTGCTGCTTCTAAGTGAGCACTAACAAAGTTTTCGTATTCCTCGTTTGGTGTGGAGCTTTCGGATGTCTCCTGGAGGATATCGAATTTATTTCTTACTGTAACAGCGTAGCGATTGCAAATATCGCTGTTGGCAAGTGTCGACCAGTCGTATCGTTCAAATTTTCTGGTTTGTTTTTTATTTCTACGTAGGCTAAGTCGTAATTTTGCTGTGACTATTCTGTGATCGGAGGATACTCCTTCAAAGGAAGAATACGCTTCACAGTTCATTGCACTATTTATCCATTTTTTGTTTATTAGGATGTAGTCCAGTTGCGCTTTTGTGCTATTTGGATACGTGTATGTCCATAGTTTGCCCTTCCGTTTTTGGAATTTAGTGTTCAGGCAGACAAGCCTGTTCTCAAGGGAGAACTCGGCTAGGAGATCACCGTTCCTGTTTGGGGTGTTGTGTAGGCCGAATCTATTGTTTTCGTTTCTTCCTATCTGTGCATTCATGTCTCCCCCAATTATCAGTACGTTATGTTTAACTAAATATATCAAATGTTGTAATAATTAAATTATCATACTGTGGAATATCCACAGGTCCTGCTAGTCAATTATTATTCCCTTTTGATCTGTATTTCTATAATCTTATTTCTGTTGTTTTTTTTTTTATTGTAATTCGCAGATAATCATTTCATAATTGTTTGCAAGAAATGCAGATCACAAATAAAGAATTATGCTTGTGTGTGACTCAACTTAAAAATAATCTAGTTTCCCTGAAAAGGCAGACCTCTGTGGACAATGGATGTGATATTGTCTTCAGTGGCTTTTTCAGAAAAACAACATTATTGATTAAGCTATGAAGGCCAACTGGGTACAGTAATTCAAATGTAGCCTTATAACAACAACAGTGGAATTAATGAGCTTGGAGTTGCTATAACAAGTAACTGAAATAAGATGAAAGAAATATGATTCATAAATTAATAATTATATGTTTACTATTTGAAAACACTTGTACCTGGTCATGGTCAATGGAATGAAAACAGTCTACCCTGGTGGATTGAACAAAGAGTTCAGTTCAAAGTTCCATGTAGGCTCCCAATTACAAGATGAAGGTTCCTGAGTCCGACAAGAAATACTTGAAGAAGGCCAAAGGGCACATCAGCTGAAACCTTGTGTATATAACTATAAAGATGAGGATAACAGTCCGAAAATCCAAATTATATGTTTATCTAGAGAAAAAGATTTTAGACTTTAATTGTGATAAGAAATAAAAATGATTCCAAACTGCAATTGTAAAAGTAATATACTTTTTCTTTTATATTTTTTTTATCAATAAAATGTATTTCTTTTTACGAAAACATACAAGTATTGGCTGAAAGGTTCATAGGTTGACCAAGAAACTCTCATGGAATTTGACGAAATAGGGTTTATATTTTAATAGTGCTACTTGCAGTCCACACACACATATTCCATCATTGTTTTAGTGCTTGGATCCCATTGGTAAAAAAGTCATCAACAGCAGATAGGACATCTCATCTTCAGGAATTATGGTCAAGTCATGCTGAAAGCATCAGTTCCTGCTAGATCACTGAAGTTAAGCAGGGATAAGCCTGGTCAATACTTAACTGGGTGACCTCTTAAGCAACAGCAGGAACTGTAAGCACAAATTGATTTTTTTCTTTATCAAAATGACTTGATTTGGCATTGAATGACCTGAAAAGAGTTGATAAAACAAAAAAACCAACTACCCTTGTACTATACTTTTTATTTTATATCGTATTTTATGAATTCTTTCTTTTTGCTTAACATAAAAATAGGAGGAAAGAAAATAACTAAGATTAGTTATGACTTTAAAAGTAATTTTAACATGAGCAATGCCAAATTATCTGGCCTGCGATAATAACATAGCCAGTCAGGAAAAATATAGATTTTATTTGTTCAATGACATTTCATGGTGTTATTAACGAATACCATTGTCATTTCAAGCCATCATGAAGATATGACCTGAGAGCAAACAGACCAGAGGGCACTATTTAGCCAAAAGAGTAAAATCACTGCTTCTTAGTGTATGCCCTCTGGAAAGAGACATACATTGAGAGATTGTTATGATCAAGCCAAGAGAATAAATAGAAAATTTAGCATGGGAGTCTGACAATATTTGATGCCATTTCACCATTGATCTGAGGGCTTAGAAGAAAATTCAGAACACTAGAGCGGAAGAAGTCTACTTAAAGTCACCATGTAAGAAAGACTTAAGTGTTTTCTGACATTAACTGTCAATAAATTGATTGCCAGAAAGAAAATAATAATTCCTGGGACCAATAATCCTTATTTGAAAATAGAAAAAAAAGCCGCTGGTAAGGGTTTTGCTTCTGGAGACTACAATAAATCAAAATAAATGTATTCAAAATTGATTCCTCAAACATTGATTAATAAGTGTGTATGTATGTTTCCCCCTTGATATAAAAATACCTATTCACAAGTGTATAAGTTAATCTCTTATATATATATATATATATATATATATATATACACACACACACATATATATATATACATATGATTTATCTCAAAACAGTTGTCTCTTAGTATATCAATAACTACACATGCATAGATAGGTTATTTTAAAAATGCATAGGTATTTAGACATATATTGATATAGATTTGTCCCATTTCTCTCTCTTTCTCTCTCTCTCTCTCTCTCTCTCTCTCTATATATATATATATATATATATATATATATATATATATATACATACATACACACACTGGTGTCTATTAAGGTTGTCTAAAGTAGTAACATTTTATCAATTTTTTTAGTGATGCTGTCTTGAAAGTAACGTAATTATGGTAGAGGGCTTTAACTGAGTGCTTATTCATCTATTCTCTTTTCTAGCAATCATTTTGATATACATCTGGTGAGGTGAATTCATACATTTTCCAAGTGTATTATTTCAAATAGAAAAAAAAGCATACGCTAAATTTGAAATTTTTTCTCTACTTGTTTTTCTTATTGATAACTATTGAAATATATAAAATTTTGATGTATATTTTCTTTGATGCACTCACATATGGTCACACCATATATATATAATTATTATTATTAAATCCCTACTTTTTACAAAGTACCCAGAAACCTTGGACAAATTACTAACATAAAAACTTTGAAGCAATACTCAGACACTACACACACACTATATATATATATATATATATATATATATATATATATATATATAGTTTGCTATATTTATGAATAAAAAGTGCTTGATATAGCATGTATGGTTTGAAAATTACATAGCTGAGAAACCGTCAGTTAACAAGTGCCATTGATTTCATGTCTCCACTACCCTAACTTATATATATATATATATATGAGTGTATAAAATAAAACATAGATGGATATGTAATATAGTGTGTGTGTGTATGTATGTATATATATATATATATATATATGCATGAGGAGCTAGTTTAGCTCAGCCGGTAGAGCATCTCCCTTAGAACCACAAGGTTTGGGGTTTGATACTGGTCCCTGACAACTCTGCATATGAGTCGCACAGCTTGGGTAATCTGATCTGTGCAGTGGAGTGGAGAGCTGACAGTAGTTGTGTCACTCCACCTCAGCACAAATAATCTCTCTGGTCTAGCACTAGTGAAAACGAGATAGACTCTCTTGATGTCTTTCTGATTCATCCTGCAGAATTTTTTTTTACTAACAGAAAGAAAGCACTACACTATTATTTTATTGTGCATTTCTATTGTATAGTCAATAAATCAGTTTCTAACACTAATAGGATCTGCTCTCTTCTTTATACAGATCAGATGAGACTCGATATGAATAATTTTGATTTTTTTAACTGTTGTCCTCATCTTTATTGTGATATGTATAAACATAACATTTCTACCGCTGTATCCTCCAGCTTCCTGTGTATCTGAATTTAGTAATGATCCAACCAGAGAAATCATTTTTAAAAGTTTAATAGATTTGTTTCGTTTTTTTTCTAAATGATTGTGATACTTCTCATGAGACATCTTTTGAATGAAATCTTCAAAAGTTCTTTGACACCTGTTTGATCAACTGTCAACCTATTAAAAATGATTTCTCAGGTTGGATCATTACTATATTCGGATACTTAGGAAACACCTGAGGAAGGCAGGGAAATACAGCGGCTAAAATGTGTTAATAACTACCAAAATAAAGATGAGGACAACAGTAAAAGAAAATCAAAATTATTCCAAACAAAACTACTTTTTGTATGGCACTGTAAGATATATAGTTCAACTGTCCCTTTAAGATGAGCAAATAGCTGGAAAAGACCATAAAAGTCAAGTGTATATGATAGTCAATGATGGATAAAAAATAGATTTTATAGCTGGAAAAATAACCTTAATACTTTTTTTGTTGCAATTTTTTATGATTCTCTACATAGATTCTGATATAACCTTACAAATAAGTCTATTCCTTGAAAAAAATAATACAAAGAGAAAAAAATGTTCTATATTTTGTCAAACAGAACAGCTCGACTTGTAAATCTGTCTATATATCACCATGGGTGCGAGTAAGAAATGGACTTGTCAACCTGAGTTCAAATCCTTGACAAGGCTGTATGCATTTCATATAGCGCTAATACCTTTGGGAAAGATATGCATTCAACTACTCTCCTTCCAACTATGGGTAAATAGTAGGGCAGACTGCACACTTTAATCTTGGCTAGGTAACCAGTCTATGAGAAAGAAAACTCTGAATTCAAATCTGTTAAACTCTACTTAAGAAATTGTCTTGCATCCTGCTCATGCAGAGATGTTATTAAATTATATATATATATATATATATATAATATAATAAGATAAATATATAAAGATTTTACATATCTATTTATTAGGTGACAAAGGAACAATCACAACCATATTGGTTTCATGCGATGCAATCATCAGGTGAAGATGTTTCAAATGTAAGGAAAATCGATAAAATTACAAAAAATTTCAAACAATTCAATAGACATGGGATGCGTATGATTGGATAAAATGATGTGTGTGTGTATGGGAAGGTGAATTGAATGTGTGGGAGTGTTTATGGGCTGCATAAAGGTTGCGTACGTGTAGTAACTGGTCACACACATAATACGTTGATCTGTGAGTGTGTGGTATTTTAACAGTGCTAACGTTCGAGCGCTTGTGCCTGTGCATGTATGTGTGTGTGTATGTTTTTTTCTGTCGGATGTGTAGGTTATGTATGTTGTATATAGCTGGGTCGTGTTAATTGAGGAGTGCGGATGAATAATATTAACTTCAAGATTGCAAATGTTGTATATTATGGGCGGGTGGGGGTGGTGGTGTGTAATACGATGTGTAGCAGTGTCAAGCGGACGTTGCTGCACGCGGTTACACATACACGTTAGCCCTACATATACATATTGAAGTGCATACGCATACTACTATGGGCCCCCACGTGCACATATATACGCACATATGCATATATGCACACATACATACTTGTGCACATACATGCACAAACACACATACATGTCAGCACACATATACGTATATATATACATATATATACACATATACACATATATGCGCTCGCATATATCCACGTACACATTCACGCTCACATATGCGCAAATACATACAAGAGCATGTATATACACATGAATGCATATATACAAGGACCAAGTGGGGTTGGCTGAAAGAAGGAAAGGGGGGAGGACAAGGCTCAGGGCGGGGGGGTAGACATGTTACGTAAGATGGATGAAAATAGACTTAGATAGGCAAAATGATAGATAGATAAATTGATTGATTGGTGAGGGAATATGTATATGTATATGTGTATGTGTGCTGACATGTATGTGTGTTTGTGCATGTGTGTGTGTGTGCGTGTATGTGCACGCGTATGTATGTGTGCATATATGCATATGTGCGTATATATGTGCACATGGGGCCCATAGTAGTATGCGTATGCACTTCAATATGTATATGTAGGGCTAATGCAGCGCCTATAGTGACATGTGTGTGCATATCGGTATGTATGAATATTGTTTTGTATGCGTGCCTATGTCGTGCGTATGTGTAACCGCGTGCAGCAACGTCCGCTTGACACCGCTACACATCGTATTACACACCACCACCCCCACCCACCCATAATATACAACATTTGCAATCTTAAAGTTAATATTATTCATCCGCACTCCTCAATTAACACGACCCAGCTATATACAACATACATAACCTACACATCCGACAGAAAAAAACATACACACACACATACATGCACAAGCACAAGCGCTCGCACGTTAGCACTGTTAAAATACCACACACTCACAGATCAACGTATTATGTGTGTGACCAGTTATTATGCGTACGCAACCTTTATGCAGCCCATAAACACTCCCACACATTCAATTCACCTTCATATACACACACACATCATTTTATCCAATCATACGCATCCCATGTCTCTTGAATTGTTTGAAATTTTTTGTAATTTTATCGATTTTCCTTACATTTGAAACATCTTCACCTGATGATTGCATCGCATGAAACCAATATGGTTGTGATTGTTCCTTTGTCACCTAATAAATAGATATGTAAAATCTTTATATATTTATCTTATTATATTATATAACAGCTCTATTTTATATTGAGCACTCTACCAATAATACTGCCTTTGGTACACCATTCCAGCAAAAGATGAAACAGTGACCATCTCACACTATAGTATATATATATATATATAATATATATATATATATATATATATATATATATATATAATATTTAATATCACCAAGTAACTAAGCATAAGACATTTGGTCATGAACAGTATTTATAGAAATCAGGAATATTCCATACTTGCATCTGGGTGATATTCTTCCTTGAGTCCTGATTGGCTGCTGGTTTCAGTCTGGGTATGGTGTTAAATAAATGAACTTATACATTCATTAAAACCTATAGTAGCACCCCTCTAATAAATAGTACATTACTCCATTTGCATTAAGATGAGATCAATTTTAAAGTTGGTTTGAATTTAGAGTTTTCTTTCTCCTAGACTGGTTGCCTGCAATTTACCCAAAACTGGAGGGATAATAGCTGAATTTATACCTTTTTATATTATCAAGGTTATCAGCATGATGTGAAATGCAAACAGCCTCATCTAGTATTTGAACTCAGATTGCTGTGTCCATTTTCTAGATGTTAACTGTTACAGCATGTGTGTCTTCTAAAACATGATCATATCTTGTTTATAAAGAGCAATAAAACTCCTTAGTAGGGACACTCATAATGTACCCCACTATGTCTAAATTGATGCATGAACTTTAACTACACTGACTAGGATTGAGCTCAAAATTTGCTTACTGTTATTTTATGGTAATCATGACATACAATCATTTCTTTTAATTAATCAATGTATGAACAAGAACTAAAACAATTGAATGCAGAAAAAGTCACATGTTTTCCTGTTATATATAACAAAGTGAAAGACACTTAAACTAATTGTCAAAGTGATTAACAAGATAAAGACAAAGAAAAGTGAAAGTAATTCTTTAGGATCTGTTCTGCTTTTGTAAAGTTCAAGGCTGTAAAATTTTAAGAATGTTATTGTAAAAGCAATAGTAACCATCACAGTAGGATTCCAGTTACCGTTGAATTGGCAGACAAGACAGCAAGCAAGCCCTAACTCAGTATGGTTCCTGCATTGCTGCAAGCATATAGCAGAATAGTGGATTATTTATTTAACACCATACTCAGACTGAAACCAGCAGCCAATCAGGGCTCAAGGAAGAACATCACCCAGATGCAAATATGGAATATTCCAGATTTCTATAAATACTGTTCATGTCGAAATGTCCTATGCTTAGTTACTTAGTTCATTGTTGAATTGAACAACTCACTCACTTCAATGGTTACAGGATTTATTTGGATTTTTTTTTTTTTGCTTCAGCAGATCTTTTGCCACCAAGACTTTTAGACCTATGAAATCATTTCTTTGACAATAAAATTATCAGCAGGTTTTTATATAAATTAAAAATACCAGGAAAATTCAACCTCAAAGTCCAGTCAGTATAAAAATACTAAGAAGAGCTGTTACATGAGCAATGTAAAATAAACAGCTGATCTCATAAAATTTAAAACTGAACTATTAGATCTCATATAGGCAATTCAGACCAGCAAATAGAATTGACCATAGGATTAATTATAATTATTTGGAGAATAAAACAATAATATTAGAGATCAGTAACACCAAATAATTATCTATTTAACCCGGTTTTATTAAAACCAGTATGCAAATTAACCATATCATATATTATGTAAATCTTTATTTCTTAGTGATTCTAGGAGATACATTGCTGGTTTTTAAATGCACTAATAACATGGGCTGTTTTGAGGCAAATCTAACTCAGATTTTCATAGTGACATTGTTAATTAATAAAATCTATTTAATGAATTAATGATTTTGACTATAGATTAAATAATCATTGATAAACAGACTATTCCTGAGGATATTGTGACATAAGTAGAGACAGTTTCAGTTACAGACAGATAGACACCAAATCCCCATTATTTTTAGATGTGTGCTTCTCACTTTTAATAAATTAAAATTCATTTATTTATCAATATTTTGTTTATCCTTTTTTTAATAAAAATAGTTGGTCTATTTCACACTGAATTGTATCCATTCCAATGTTTGGCAATGTGACAGAATTTAGAAAGAGTCT
This sequence comes from Doryteuthis pealeii, assembly GCA_023376005.1. NCBI lineage: Eukaryota > Metazoa > Mollusca > Cephalopoda > Myopsida > Loliginidae > Doryteuthis > Doryteuthis pealeii. Next base: position 44,421,839 of record CM042139.1, read on the forward strand.
ACCAACTGCATTATAATGAAATGAACTTGGACTGCTGGTTTCAATACATCATTTTATACTTCATGCTTACAAAACAGGAAAGTACTTGTAAGTCTTCAAGTAAGTGCTGGAATTTACAAGTTTTATAGGTTTCAACTAACAGAAGAAAAATAAAACCCTCACTTTGTATTAAATACAAACATTTCCCTTCTTTGTCCAGTACCATTCATAGGAAATGGATGTTAGCAGGAATAAATTTTAGACTTAGAAGCAGGGTGGGATTAACCAGTAAGCAAAATATACAAGTGCTAAGGGCATCACGAAAAGAGGGGGCACCACTGAGATTTTACACTGTCGGATCTACCATAGAGCATATAGTTATTGTACAGCTGAATCAAGCTCTATAATATCAGTGCTCACCAATATATACTACATAATGTCATTATTTTTATAATTAAGTAATAATAAATATTGTTCATCATCAAGTCATGCTGAGAGCATGGATGCTAATAACTCTCTCGCACCACTCATCTCTATCAGCCATTCCCCCCTGGCAAGTCTTCTGTACAGCATCCAGAATCCCCACAGAGCTGATTGATGTAGGTTTTTGCTGGTCAGCTTATACTGGTGTGTCCATGTGTAGGTGTACACTGGAGAACGTCACTTATGAGTTTCTCTTTGATTGTCCAGCATGTTTTGTGAATCTTATTTGGATGGTTTGTGTATAGAAGGCAAGTGGCTGTACAGCTGCTGTTTTATGGAGTGCTACTTCGAAGATTTGTTCAAAACAACATACAACATGCTTATGTAGTTCTCATCTAGCTTTTTCTCTAGGTTTTTCATAAAAGTCCAAGTGGTGCAGCCATACAGTAGCACTGACATGGCTATACCTTGGAAGATAAGAATGATAATAGTAATTAGAATCATCAGTTAAATATTTCAAGTGAATGAATTATTTATTCTTTTTCATGTAATAAATTTTATTCAAATTAAATGTTTTTGTGTTTCTAAAAAAACAAGAAAATCTGCTGACATTATATGGTGTCAATGGAACAACCTGTTGGCCGTGATGGCGATCTGTGATGCTTAAGGACGAAATCCTGGTGCCTGAGCAGTCCATGAAATGCAACACTCCACTTTTGCCCTTACTTACATTAGACAGTGGTCAGAGAAGCCCTCTCCGATCAATTAGCTGGTCACACCTATATGATTCTCCCAACCTATTGACCTCATATAGTAAGCTCCAACCCTTTTTATCATATATGTGTTATAAAGCGATGGCTGAGGGTCTTAATGTCCTGGGTATGACGTTAATCTCTATCAAAATGGTGAAGTTTCGATTATGGAGCTCTAGGGATTGTGGAGTACCCCTTCATCACCATTACTCCTAGGTCCATTTTGACCAGAGTGGTAGTACCTGTTAGGGTCTCATCTAGGAGTTAAATAGAAGAAAAAATGTGCTTAAAACAAATTGAGTACCCATCAAGAATGAATAAAACAAAATGTTTTCAGCATAAAATAGACTAATAAGAGTTGACATGCCATAAAATCCAACCAACCAACCAACTGTACAGACTTTACATTTAGGGTCCACAATAATCTAAGTGCTTAGGGTCTCTACATATATATTTACTTTTTTTTGCCTAACAGGAAAATAGAAAGAAAATAAAGAAGTGGTATACATATATTTCCTTGTGATCTTTTCAACAATAAAACTTTTTATCTTGATATGAATCTGAATATATCAAATAAAATAAAATGATTCTGTTCATCGTTGTGAAAGAAAATAAATCAAAAAACAACTTAGCTAATTTGAAAATCAAAAACAGAATGCTATAATTACATTTGTACAAAAATCACCTGAGATATAATTTTATCTATGTGAAAGAATGAGACACTTATAAATTGTTTTTGCTTTTTGTCTTTGATAACAACACCTTCTTTTGTCTTTATACCTTATAACGTGTTGATTACTTTGGGTCTGAGAGGGAGAAATAAAAATGTAACCACCAGAACATATCATGGCTTTGAAATGACATAATTTAATGTAATTATTCGCTACAAGATTCTTGTGTAAATTATAAACATCAAAATGCTTGATATCACAACTCTGGAAAAAGATAATTTTCTATCTTTTTTTTTCAGTTAAGACACATATTTGCTGGCCAATAATCAATAGTTAAATGATGTAAAAAGATAATTTGAAATTTGAAAATATTGATTTTTAGCACTATTTACTTTTCAGTGTCACACACCAAGTGCCACAAAATGACAACTCTGATAGATTCACCATGATTATCATTAAGTAAATTGGTAAAGCATATTTAAAAGCATTCTACATGTGTGTGTGTATATATATATATATATATATATTTTTGTAGTTATTTAGTATTGGAGAATTGAAAATAAAGTGTTCGGTTATGGGGGTAAGAGCTGTATTTATTTGTTATAGAGTACAATACATTTAAGGTACGATTGTTACCATTGGTTTCAAAGCAGCGTATTGGCCATTTATCATCAAGACAACAGGCCTGTGAAAGATTTAGTTGTTTGTTTTTTAATAAGTAGCTTTCATTTTATTTCTCTATATCTAATTGCATTTTTGTTCAATAAGTCTTGTGTCATTTATATTGCTTGGAGCACTCTTGAGCGAATGGTAATGATTTGAGCTCTGAAACCAGATTTCAATTCTTGGGAAATCATCTGAAGTTGACTTATTTTAAGGTAATTTAAAAAACAACAACATCTGAACAGTGCATGATGTTACTATGGCCTGGACATTGTGTTTATACACAATAGAGACGAGGAAAACAGTCCTAAATATCAAAATTATTCATATGAAGCCTCTTCTCATAGATATGTATAAAATTTATGTCTCAGAAAGTTGAAAATATACATGAGTATTATGTATTTTATTGGGCAGTCAATTTTAAAAATTGAAATTTTCTTTGCTTTTTTTTCCTCTTTTCTAATTTTCTGGTTTTGTATAAATAAAAAACTAAGAGAAATGAGAGAATTTTACTGCAAGTAATATTTTCAGAAATGTCCAATGTATGATACTAAACTGTATCTTGTGGTGAGGCTCCCTATTACTAGACTAAAATTTAGATTAAGGACCTTAATTTTTCAGACTGTTGTCCTCATATTTATTGTGGTATGTATAAATAAAACATATACATACCACAATAAAGATGAAGACAACAGTCTGAAAAATCAAAATTATTCACCTCAAGCCTCATCTCAAATCATACAGACAAATAAAATTTAGATCTCAGTAAGTTGCATGTATTTTGTTGGGTTGTCAATTTTAAAAATTAAAATTTTCTTTCTTTTTTTCCTCCTTTGTAATTTTTTGATTTTGGATAAAAAACAACTAAGAAAAATGAGAGAATTGTACAGCAAGTAGCATTTTTAGGAAAAATAATCCAATGTAGAAACTGACCTCTTTCCCTTGATTGAAATTTAAGTCTGATGTCCAAAAAGCACCCTATTATAATAGATGATTACTCACTGAGCTTCACTGTTTGACTTTCTATTCATTTTCAGATCAGAATTGAACCAGATAATAAGAAGGTTTCACTATGAAAATGAAACCTCTGGCATGATCAAAGAACAATGATAGAATCATGATCAGCAAAAAAAAAAAAAAAGAAAATGAAAAAAATATATATATATAACACTTAAACTTACACTGCCTTTGTTATGTGTGACTACTGCTGTTTTATGACATTTTATACAGATCTTTTCACTTATCAATTCAATGGAAAATTTTCTCTCACTTAAACTGTTGACTTTTGTTGTTGTTATTGAACTTTCTGTCCCTCTCTGGGCTAATTTCAATGTATCATACTATTTTCATTATCTACTTTATTATCTTATAATTTGTTCTAGAACAGAAACTGTGTGTTGTCTGGTTTAATAGTGCTGAGTTTGTGAGTCTTAAATTGGTTAAAAATGACATTAAAAATACTTGTCTACACATATATAAATTGCAGTTACTAAATACCTCCCTCTGGTAATCCCTATTCCTATTTCTATGAAGAAAAAGCTTTTCTTATTTTTCATTTTAATCACTGCTAATGATACTTAGCATTACACAACCACACATTATAAAGTAATAATAAATGTATATTATTATTATTAGTTTAATATATAATTGAGTAATGAAGCTGACAATCACCAAATAAATAAGCTACCATCAAATCATAGTATCAGGACCTGGTTCTTTATTATTGGCAGGAGTTCAATTCAGTCTGGTGAATATTGGTCATATGTGATTAATGACTTATCATAAGAATTGCTTTAGGCAATTCTTGAATAATAAGTGATGTTAAAGAAAGTGGAAAAAGGCTTTGAAAAAAAAAAAGATTAATTGACCAGAATGGGAAAAAAAAATCACACAAGTGACCTATATTGTAGTTCAATGTTAAAAGTGCTAACTCAAAAAAATGTCTTTAAAGTACAATACATAATTAGAAATTTTACTTGCGGTTATAATTTTAGAGTTACTTGATATTTTTTTTTATAATTACTATTTACGAGGAAGTACAGATATTTTGAATTTGAAATTAACAAAAGTTTTCCTCTCATGTTTTTTAGATTAGAATCAATGAACCATAATTATTTCTTTTTGCTATTTAAAGTAATTATTAGAAATTCTTTATCCTTAGACTGAATTATCTGTATTTATTTATCATACACAAGTCATCATTTTGAATGTTATAGTCTTAGTGTTTCATTTGTTGTACTCTCCAGCTTTCTTGATGTGTCAGCCAATATCTGTTACATTCTGACATGTTTAAACTAAACACTTTGTTCAATTCATTGGGGTAGATTAATTTAATTCTATTGTGTATGTATAGTGGATATCTTGGATCAGTTACTTCTTCCCACCCAGGTTGGTTAGTTGGATTTTATGGCATGTCAACCCTTGTTAGGTTATTTTATGCTGAAGACATTTTGTTTTATTCATTCTCGTTGGGTATTCAATTTTTTTCAAACACATATTTTAATTCATTTTTTAATCTATTTAACACATAGATAGAACCCTAACAGATATTACCATTCTGGCTCAGAGCAAACCTGTAAGTCATGTTGATAAAGGGGCACTCTACACTCCCCAAAACTCCAGAATTGAAACTTCACTATTAAATTCAGTTTAATGTCATACCCGGGACATTCCCACCCAGGTAATTCATCCTTGTCTGCCCTTTTCTGACACATGAATTGAACTCACAATTACCAGATTACTTGATACACTTTCTATGGGAATCTTTTTTGAATTGTTTTTAAAAAAAAATCTATCCTATGAATTAATACTATAAAAATGATATGGTCTGCTCATTTCCAGAGTTTGCAATGCAAGTATGTATTTATAAAATGAGACTTGATATGAATAATGCTGAGATTTTGGCCTGTTCACCCCATCTTTATCGTGTATAAATACCATGTTTAGGACACAGTAATCTCGGGCTCTGTTCAGGTCGGTTTTTAAAAAAATTGATGATTACCTATGAATTCAAATGTAGTTTCAGAGCTGTAATCATTACCACTAGTTCAAGAGGGCTAAAAATGGTTCAATTTGTGAACTTTTTTCTAAGATCAATATTCTTTCAGGTGAATATGAAATTATTCAAAAATTATGAAATACTTCATTACTTTGAATAGGGTTTAATTTATTTTGTTTGTTTTTTTTTCACTTGAGATTTATCTTTAAAATTTTATAAAGCTATAAGTTTTCCAGGGAAATCTATAAATAATTATGTCTCCCTCTCTATCTTTAAGAGATAGAGGTTGACATTTTGGTAAAATGTTTGAATTGTTTTTTTGTTTTTTTCAAAATCTGCTGATTGCTTAACTAACAAAGAAAACATTAGATAAGAAATCATTGGACGTTTTTGTCTATAAAACATTTCAGTCTGATTTATCAACACTTTCATATTAAAAAAGAAAAGTTTGCATTCCCTATTTTCAAGTCACCCAATCTAAATCTACATTTGCTTTAGAATAATATTGTTCTTCTTTGATTTCTCCCGAGAAAAAAAACGATAAAATTATCCAATTTTTAAGAGTTCATCTTATATATCTTTATAAGAAAATATTGTTTGACATCCCAGCACTGTAGTCTGACAAGAGGAGATAAGAGAGAAAAAAAAATGTCTTAATTGGAATTGCCAGAATCTCTTTGCAGTGTATAACCAAATAAAAGAGACTGATATGTTTCTTTATTATGAGTAGAGTAGAAAAGAATTCAAAAGAATATACTTGTCTGACTTTCCAATAAGAAAATCAGATCAACAAAAAAGTGAGTGATGTTTATAGTCATTACTTGAAACCCTTCATATAAAAAGTTCCAAGTCTTGTGTCCTATAAATGTGTAATCTTTTCACCTTAACCCTTTCGCAGATGGATAAATTCATTTCATGATGCAGTATGTACAAAATATATAATTATTGAAATGTTACCCATAAACTCTCACTTATACTATCTAGATTATTTGGACTGTCATCCTCATCTTTATACACAAGATTTCCACTAATGTGCCCTCTGACCTTCTTCAAGAGTTTCTTTTCAAACTCTGGAGTCTTCACAGAACTTAGAACCAAACCTTTTATTTAATCTATTGGGGTAGATTTTTCTCATTCCGTTAACCATGACTGGGTACAAGTGTTAATCTTTGTTAAATATTATGTTATTTTCACTCATGATCTGGATTGAACCTGAAACCTACAGATGATTGTCACTTAGATATAAGGGTTGAGTTAATACAATTCTGTGGTACCAATCCAGTGAAATTTTGGAACCTGTAAACTGATGTTCCGTGAAGCTCCTGATTAGGAGAAGAAGACATCCAAATAAGGCTGGAGGGCACATAAGATCAAATGTTGTGAATAAAACAAAGATGAGGACAATAGTCCGAAAAATGTAAATAATACAAACAAGTCTTATCTAAAAATTCTGACAAATAACTGTTGATTTTTCAAAAAATGAAAAAGCTTTTTATACACCCCCAAAAATAATGTGTTCATATGGAATAATACATAAAAAAGCATTTTTTTATCATTATTGTCAATAAATTTCTCAACTGATTTTATATATTAAAAAAAAAAGTGTTTATTTGTTTGTATTGTATATTTTTTCAAGATTCTTAAAATCTTGTAGAATTTGCAGTAATCAGAAAATCTTTTACATTTAGACAATTACACAGACTATCCAGACACAATGAAGAAATATGTCTTTTTAATGATAGAATAAATAAATAAATAAACTAACATAGGTCTTTCCAAAAAATGTACTCTATGAACCAACCACTCAGCAAGCCATATATAGATTTTATGTGGTAAGAAATATTCTAAGCATAGACTATGATAAAAAAAGGAAGAAAGTATCAGCTTACTCACAGGGGAACCTCTGGCTCAGGTGAAAAAAGAAAATCTATGAGAATAAGCTGTAAAAAAATCTATCTACCATTTCATTTATAGATCTTAATTCTTACCTGCCTGAGCAGTGTCATATGGGAATATAATACTTGCAGATAATTCCTTACTTTATTCTCTATTGCATTAGTCTGAACCTGTATAATCCCAATGTATGGGTGTTAAATTCTCTCTCATCATAGAAATATTCTTTCTTCACATGTATCTGTCTTACTAGTACGATATTGGGCTGAATGATTAAGCCATTGCATTTTATATCAAAAATGAAAATATCTATATATTTTATTATAATGGAGATTCAGTGTCAGTCTGTCTGTAACTGGATTTCATATAGAAACTTATTAGAATATTAGAATAGGTGTAATCTTTTTATATGCATTTTTATTTAATTTCATTAATCTTTATTTAATATACCTCATTAGAAATCAATTAAAATAACATTAAAATAGGTGTAATATTTTTATATTCATTCATATTTAGTTTTGTTAGAATATTATATTAAATTAGAAAAACTATTACATTAAAACTTAAATACTTGTGCCCAAGGAGCGCATACTTTTACTAGTTATAATAATGATGATGATGGAAAAAATGAACTGTGAGATAAATCTATGAGTTAGATAAAATAAAACCATAGAAAAGAGTTTATCAGCTAAAAGTTTGTCATGATTTTCTATTTTCATTTTTATTGAATGCATCATATAAACATCAACTATTTTTCTGTCTTAAATTTATTATAATCTTTTTTCTTTATTCTGAAAGTGTTTAACCTTCAGCTAATCACCATAGTTACTATTAACAAACACTTGGGGGATATGTTATATTAATATAAAATATATGCATGCAAACTTACATACACGCACATACATTTTGTATAGTTGCAATTAACACTTAGGGAATATGTTATATTAATATTAAAACTAGCAGGACCTGTGGATATACCCCAGTATGATAATTTTATTATTAGAACGTTTGATATGTTTACTTAAGAGCTGTTGCAATATTGTTCAATGTGTAAAAATATAATAATCTTCATTTAACTCTCACTCCTTTTTTGTCTTTCTTTCCATCTTTTGATTTTCCATCATATTCCATTGAAACAGATTAGCATGCTTAACCCCTCTAAAGTAACCTTTTTTTCTCTCTTTCTTATTATATTCTTTCTGTACATCTATTCTTTATAATAAAAACGGAATGGTCCATTACTTAGCTGAGGTGATGTCAGAAATAAGAATTCAGGCCGATAGGCAACACCAGGATTAACATTTTTGTATTGCATCTTAGGCAATTTGGATGGCCTTATTTTTAACTAGAGGGTGTTGCAAGATGATAACGGTCTTGAAGATTAAGGTACAAGAGTATTAATATATATATATATATATAGATATGCATTCAAACTTACATACATATATGTGTGTGTGTGTGCATACATGTATATATATTTTGTTGGTGGCAGATGTGGATTATTAATTAAACATATTCAGAATAAAGCATGTCATATGTGACATTAACTAATTCCTTATAATTCCATAAACTGAGTGCTAAGAAAAAATGTACCAGTGGGAGTGATTCAGATTGTTAATTTTTGTGCATGTATGTAAGAGAGAGAGAGAGAGAGAGAGAGAGAGAATTTGTGTGTCTGATCAACGGGTTAAAATAAACATTTCAATAACTATTAACTTAATCTCAGAACACAAAAAAAAGATAGGATTTAATTTTTCTTTTCTCATTTGGCTGCAATGAAAATTTGTTTTCTTGGTTAATATTTTATGTATGTTTTGAAAATTTTTATGAACCTAGTCTTAGAAAATATATCAGTCAGCTCCAGATTTGATTTTAAACTGCATCTAAATTAAAGTGTCAGTTGATATTAAACATAAATACTTTTATTTCTGAAAGTTATTATTAGTGAGTTTAATCAACTTAGAAGAAACAAACATTAAAATTTTAGCCTTTTGTCAAAAAAGCAACAAAGTCTAATAATATTGTTTGGTTACTCTGGTTACTCTATTTAGGGCTTGTTTAGCTCAGTCGGTAGAGCGTTCGGCTAGAAACTGCAAGGTTCCTAGTTCGATACCGGCCCTCACCAACTCAGCGTATGAGTAGCACAGGGATCTGTGCGGTAAAGTAAGGAGCTGATAGTAGGTGCAGCGCTCCACCTCAGATGCTAAAATAATCTCCTTGGTCTAGCGCTAGTGAAAAGGGGATAGACTTCCTCGTTGATTGGCTGATACTGACTTTAGGCCACCCCGACGACTTTACTTTACTTTACTTACTCTGGGTAAGTAGTTGGAATGATACAAGACTTCACCCCAAAGTTTATATTTGATGGCACATCAGAATTCATGGGTTATTTGATGCAAAAGTCCTCCTTTTAGAAGAAGAGTAGTGGTACTATTTAACCCATAGCTGGGGGAATAAGGGATTCCATACTTTTCCCAAGTGTATTAGACCAAAAATCAACAGGATAATGTGACTGAAGTTTAAACTTACTTGCTACAGTGTCACAGTCTAGCACATTAGTCATTATGCCATGGAAAACTCCTCTGATTTGAAATTGTACTTTAGCTGGCACTAAAAACATCTAATGACATTCAGTTGGCTCTGATTAGTTCTCAAAAATTATACATTTGGATTATTGCCTTTTTTTAGATCTAACTCAATCAAATTCATTTTAAATCACATGATAAAAGAATCTTATAATTAATACTGAGAATTATTCTAATTGTAGGGAATAATTGTTCAGCAAAATGTTTGTACTAACACAAATTGCAGGTTTTGAAATAAGAGATTTAAACATTCATTTACTTTTTGTTTTTTAGAATTATTTGAATAACAAATGTTTCAAATGATTGTGTGTAGGCGTATATAAATATATCTTGAGTGAATGGGATGGAGAAGGATTTTTTTTTCTTTGTTATAAATTCTTTTATCTTCAAACTGGATCTTACATGATAGATGAGAAGAGGAGTGGAGTAGGGGAAACATATCTTATTTTTAAAATCTGCTCTTGAGATATTTTAGTCCAAAGTTTGTGACAGGAAATAAAATCTTAAAAGAGAATATTTGGGGCACCTCACATGGTGTAATGGTTAGCAAACTAGATTCACAGACCATTGTTAGTGAGTTCGATTCTCATTGGGCGACCCATGATTCACAGACCATTGTTAGTGAGTTCGATTCTCATTGGGCGACCCATACTTCAGGCCTTTTGCCACATCTAAGCTAAGCTTAGTAAATAACTAAAAGAGAATATTTCAGTCATAAGTTTCCAATAGAAAGTACTGTATATGTTTTTAACCCATTAGGTAACTCTTATAACACTATATACTAGAGTGCCCCCAAACCAATCGATTATCAAAATGCCAGACTACCCATAAACGACTGAGATGTCAACCCTTGGGTTATTTTATGCCAAAGATATTTTTGCTTTCTTCATTCTTATTGGGTATTCAATTTTTTCTTTCAAACTCAATTCTTTTTTAAACTCATTTTTTTATCTATTTTTTGGGCAGTTTGGGAGTGCTCTGATAGATATATTTATACATATACATTCCAAGAAAACAATTTCTTTTTTTAGCAAGGTTGTCAATATTCAGTTATTTTTATCCAGAATGTAGATATTCCATTATGAGGCTTTAATATATGGGGTTGATTTAGCTCAGTCAGTAGAGCACCTGCCTTGGAATTGCAAGGTTCCTTGTTTGATACCAGTTCCTGCCAACTCAGCACATGAGTAGCACAGATTAGGTAATATAATCTGTGTGGTAAAGTGAGGAATTGAAGGTAAGTGTGGCGTTCCACCTTAGCAAAAACAATCTCTCTGGTTAGCACTGTTGAAAAGGAGACAAACTCACTTGCTGTCCGGTTGATACCAACAATAGGCCACTCCATCAATTTTACTTTACTTAATATATGTTACAAATCTGTTATTATTTTTTGTGACTTTTGGATGGAAGTTAACATGATTCTTTAACTGAAGTCAACAAAATACGAGACCAGCTAAACTGTAAAAAGTAAGAAAAAAGAAAAAAAGAAAAAATATGTACTGAATCAACATATTGATAAATAAAGAGGTGACTTTTCGACTTTATAATTCCATGAAATAATAAAATTTTCAAACCAGTTTGACCAACTTTTTCTCATCCTAAGTTTTTTTCTGGTATAATTCTATAAAGATGATAAAAAATCTCTAACATTCCTATTTTACTTCTATTCTAATTTAATACCATTAATGTAAGTTGTGGTTTCTCAGTGTATATATATATATATATATATATATATATATATATATAGAGAGAGAGAGAGAGAGAGAGAGAGAGATAAAATATAAGAAAAGATAAATATGATGAAAAAAGTTTACCTATCACTAAACTGGTCTGTCATTTGCAGTTCATGAGACAAGTTGATGTCAAAGTTGATTTGTTGCTTGGTAAATTGTGTTAGCACTTGCCAAATCTTGTCTGTGTCTCTTCTTTCAAACAATGTGATGACATACTTTGTCTTTCTTGTTATTGCGATTATAGTACAGGAATATAATTTACTTTTTCATGCACTTGCAGGCACATTTCAGTGGCACAGGGCATGTGACTCGGAAAATCACAAGATTATTTATTTTCAAAGCAAGAAAAATTCTTATTCATCTCAAAGCAAAAGGTGTTTTCAGCAGAGGTCAATGACTAAGCTCAGTTAACTGACCAGAAATTTTGAGCACTGATTTTCAAGGCAGGCATACCTTCCCCATTGGAAGACTGATACTACACAATCTTCTGATTTTGCTGCATTTGGTTTTGTACTGAAATCAAGTTTTGCAAATACCTATATAATTATAGGCCTATAGGGATTAGAATTTAAAAAATAATTCCCCTAGGAAGAATCGCAGTGAAAAGACCCCTTGCTTGGACATGCCAAAGGAGGCCTTTACTGAGAACACATGCTATTGACTAGCTCAGGAGAAGAAATAACTATGAACCCAGTCTGAACTTTAAAAGTATCTCTTGTCTTTGTCTCTTCTTTTCCCTTAATTCTTTTTCAGAAGGAAGAAACACATATGGAGTTTAAGAAAAGAAACTAGCAACACCAGCAGAAACATCCCACCAAATACCTAAAAGCCGAATCCCACACATAAAGCCTTAGCCCCATAAGCCTCTGCAATTAATGCTACTGGTAATAGGGTAAATATTGGAAAGGTATCTTTTCTGTTATTCAGAGAGCAGGTGTTTGTGAAATAATGGTTATTGTCGGCAAACCAAGTTCAAATCCTGGACAAGACTTAGCATTTCACATAGCACAAATACTCTTGAGAAAGGTAAGAATCCAATTATTCCCCCTCCAGCTATGGGTAAATAGAAGGGCAGACTTGACTCTTTAATCTTGATATGGCAACCAGTCTAGGAGAAAACTCTGAATTCAAATCTGTTAAACTTCACTTAAAAATTGACCTTGTGTTGCATCCTTCTTGTGCAGAGGTGTTGGGTAAATACACTCTTAGGGATTCAGGAACAAAAATATGAACCAGATTACAGTTTGGTAATGTAAGGGATTATGAGGAGAAATGGGTTTATGTTATTTTTGATGGCACCAGTTTGAAAGTGATATCAATAAATGTAATCAAAAATAATTATCAATAAGACAAGATCATTTTTCCCTCATGGCTTACAGTCTAATCATGTTAAAAGTACCAGTTCCTGCTAAATGACTGAAATAAAAGTGAATTAGGCCAGTTCAGTATTTAGAAGGAGGATTATCAGGGACAGTATCTACCTTGTCACATCCTGCTGATGGGGAGGGCTTGTTATATATATATATATATATATATATATATATATATATATATATGTTAGAAGCTTGAAGCCTATTTGCTGTATTAAGAAAAGTTTTGTAAATTCTAATAAATAAATTCCTTTATTCATGCTCGTATATTTAAAAAAAAAAAAAACAACAACAAAAAAGAAAAAAAAAACAAACTATATGAACAAAATAAAACAACACAAACGATTTCTTTTCTCATACAAATTTATCAATATTGACAAATTAATATTTCCTTAACCCTTTACCTACTAGCGTGCTCCAAACCGCCCAACAGTCCAAATGCTGGACCATCCAAAAACGCCGATATCAATAATCTAAAATATTAAAACATCTTTGTATATCATCATCCTGCCTTATTAAAAAAAATCTACTTCAAGGAAAGTAACTTTTAATTAGTTACTTCCCTTCATATTGTCCAATACTCAATGGCTATTGCGTGTGGCAGCGATAGATAAAGGGTTAATATTCTAACAATCTGAAACCATGCATCATGTTCCGATTTTTCTTAGTTTATATTAAGAGACAAGAATTACTTAAATACATACAAAGATTATTGAATTATCATCATATATTTGGGTTGAATGAGGAAAGCAGTTATCTCCTGATAATAAATCATGAACAAAAGCTATATTTGATTTCTGTGAGTTATTCTGATTTAGATAAAGACTGACCAAAAATATCTTAATGCTCTAGATGATGTGTTTTATATCAAAAACAATCATTTTAGAAGCATATAAATCTAAGAGCAGTAGGTAGGGTTGCAAACATTAAGAATGTTTCCTAATTTAAAAAAAAAAGCTATTGTAGCAGCCATTATGACAATAGATTATATGGCTTATCCTCTTTTCTTTTGGTTATTGGTATTGTTAAAATTGACAGTACCAATTTCAAAACTGAAAGTAGCAGAATTTTAATGGATTCTTTCATAACCAATATTCAATGTAAACAATGTGGGAGATATGTCTTGAAAATATCCAACCATTCTGAATCTATAAAGAACTAGTTATGCCATTTTATGATAATCGAACAGAAGGGAAGAGGAGACCTGATTCAACATGTGTTAATAAACACTCTCCTCTGGAATTATTCAGTGGCATTTGATTTCAGAATAAGCTTGTGTATTGAACAATTATTGCATCCAGAGCAAATATGCATAAGTTTTGCTTGAAACTTTGACTATTTCATAATAATGAACATTTTTTTTTTTGCACACATATATGGGTTCATGTACTTTTATCTGATATGGAAGAGTCAAGGTTTAATGGCTAATGTGCTGAATTGCAACATCTAGTTAAGAGCTGACTCATCATCCCCAGCTAAGAATTAAATAGTATCACTACTGTTCTTCTACAAGGATGGCTTTGACATTGAATAACCCACAAAAGTTGATATACTATCAAAACATAGAAACCAAACCTGTTATCTAATATAAGTAATTTGCATGCAATTATATAAAAAAATAAGTATATATTATATATATATATATATATATATATATATATATATATATATGAGTAAGTAAAGTCGTCAGGGTGGCCTAAAGTCTGTATCAGCCAGACTGCAAGAGAGTCTAAGCCCTTTTCACTAGTGCTAAACAAAGAAGATTTTTTTGCACTGAATATCACTTTTTTTTCATCAAAATTCTAGATATAATGTGAACTATGAAACACTAATTAGAATGTTTCACTATCATAAATAGAAGCATCAGTATCATCAAGGATCAGTTACAATGGGCAAACAAAGTTTCAAACTATTTAGGCTTTCTTATTCATTACTGTAACTGTTTATTATCAGATGTCAAAGTTGAAAATATTTGCTATTTATTTTCTTCAAGTGATTAAACATCCAGAAATAAATTGCAGAAAATGAGGAAATTGAAGAGGAAAATAAATGAGGTTTACAAAGATTGCTTCATATATCAATAACTGACAATTTGACAGATGGATCTTCATTAATGAGTTAAAAGGTCCTAAGTATTGTCACTTTAGAAATATCAACAGATTTGTAATAGGTGCAAATTGATCACCAACAAAATTTCACACAGGATCATTTACACTTGTTATATATTTATATCTCTACATTAGCTGAATAAGGCTCTAGTTATTATTTGCCTTCAGTTTCACACACACACCACACATTATATATATATATATATATATATATATATATATACACATATATTTACCAGCCCCTCCATATGAGCAGGATGTGACACAAAGTCAATTTCTTAAGTGGTGTTTAACCGCTTACAATTACGATACCCTCAAGAATTGCATAAGTTTATCAATGAGTATTTGATTAATAGTTAAAATCATTAATACTAATTCATTGAATAAATATTATTTATTAACAATGTCTCTATGAAAATCTGAATTAGATTTTCCTGAAAACAGCACATGTTATTAGTGCATTTAAAATCCTGCAATGTGTCTTATATATCACTAAAAAATAATGGTTTACATAATATATGTTGTGTTTAATTTGCATACTGGTTTTAACAAAACCGTGTTTGATAAATAATTGTGCTGTTATTGATCTCTAATATTCTTGTTTTATTCTCCAATGTATTAAAAATCAATCCTATGAGAGATTTTATATAGAAACAAATTAAAATATTAAGATAAGTGTAATCATTTTATATGCATTCTTATTTGATTTCGTAAATCTTTCTAATTTAATATATTTCGTTGCATTAAAATTTAAAATACTTACACCCAGAATGCGCATATTCTTATCAGTCTCTATAATGTTGTTTAGTTTATTTTCTAAAAGATCTCTCTTATAGAAATTCAAACTTATTAATGGATATTTTTTCCCTTGAGTAATAACTACTAAGATATAATCATTTTAAAGCAACAAGTAAAACTATTTTTTTTTGTTCACTTGGCAAGTATTTCCTATGAAATATTCCATTATGTCCAGGAAAAAAAAGAATTATATGATAGTTAGATAAAGATGTTTGATCTATTCAACTTGGTATATATGTTTTCAATTTTGTACAAATATAAAAAGTTTTTTATGGTAAACATTACTTTGAAGAAAGGCAATTATTCTATTTGATCAAATCTTATTATTCTATTCATATCATTGCCAATTGCTTTATTGTCATTAATAGCAATCTGTTTGTTTGCCAAGTTTGATTTCTATATTTCAAATATTTACTTCCAGATTCACTTGTACACTTCTATTTTTTTTTATTATCATTTTTATTATCAAAGACAATTTCTACAATGTTTATAATCTGTCAGCAAAGTATATTTATTCTATAGCAAAAATGGATTTTTTTGCCTTTTCTCACTTTTTTGCTCTCTCTCTCTCACACAATGTTATAAAACTTTTCTTTCTTTTTTTATGTCTGTAATTTAAAAAAATAAAAATTTGTAAATTATGCTATTTTTTCTTTTCCTTTAAATCTTTTTCCTGAATGTACACAATGCTTTACTTATGTATATTTGGGAGTAAAATGTGGAAATCAATCCAACAGTATAGAAAAACATGAAGTATTCCAAAGGATGAATATTTATTCTTGATGGTAATGTCAATGCTATAAAGTTTTGGTTTTTGCAACCTTCTTCAGGACCCATGGTAAGATCTTTCTTGTAGGGTTATGAGCAGTTGTATTATTTTTTTATACCTATCCTCCACACATGCAGTATACAACACAAACTCTGCTTAAGAAATTGACTTTAACAGGTTTGAATTCAGAGTTTTCCTTCTCCTAGACTGATTACCTAGCCAAAAATCCAGTCTGTCCTATTTACCCATAGCTGGAGGGGTATTTAAATACCTACAATAGCAATTACTATTTTTAACTATCCTGTTTAAAATTTAATTGAAAAAGTTTTTTAAAATAACCAACATCACTCTTTGCCTACCAAATTTCCCCCATGGCAGTACCCAATTTTGTTGGTATTTTTACCTATATGATGGGATATTTCAAAGTTCACTATCTATTTAACTCAGAACTCATTCTATTCAAATCATCATCATCATGTTGCACTAGTAGCACAGATATCCATGACAATCTCTCAACAACAATCCCTATCATTAAAATCAATCAACCAATATGCAATCATTTCACAAACTTCTATGAGAAAAATATGAAGATGAAGTTTGCAATGTATGAAATCCATCCTATTACCATTATTTTCCATGTGGCTTGCCGCTTTATGATTATCCTGTATTCTTTACTGAGGTTATATGTTAGGAAATGACAATTCACTTACAGAGTAGACAATTGTTTTTGCTAACAAAATCATCATTTGAAAAATGTGTTTAACACCAAAATTTCATGGTTCATTTTTTTTTTACTTGGTTTTCAACATCTGTGAACAATTGATGGGAATGGGACAAAAATTGAATTTCTAAACAAAGATTAGATTTGAGCAAAGTCCAATAAACCAATTCTTACTTTCTTGAAAGTAACACAGAGAAAAAAGAAATTTTGTTTACATTTTATTCAAGTCAAATATTTTCTACTGAAACTTGAGGAATAAGTTACAAGTGTTTTCTCTTTGTTCTAAAATCCAAATGTATAATTTACCTGTAGAAGCAATACTCACTATCAGAGTGGTATTCCAATTACCATCAAATTGGCAGACAAGGCAGCAACCAGGCTGTAACTCAATACAGAACCTGCATTGCTACCAGCATAATACAGAATGAATGGTGGATAGTTATCTTGCACAATAACCACACTAAGAGCAACAGCCAATTAGAACTAAAGGAATTGGATCACCCAGATGCAAGTATGGAATATTCCTGAGTGCTATAAATCACAGATGCCTTATAAACAAATTGAGTTATGCTTAAGGATGTGGCATGCTGCCTTGAACAAATCTTGGATGAAGCAGCTCACAGAAAGCAGTTGTACAGCCACTTGCCTCCTATCATTGCTAGAGTTGCAAGAATCTTGACCATCAGGTAATCCTAAACATGTGGGTTTCAAGAATGTGCATCAAGCCATAAAAGGAAAATTTGGCAAATAGCTCTCACAGAGTATCAGGTGAGCTCAGCAGTTTGCAGTCCAGTGTGGTTTATCCCCTATTAAGTGTTACTATTTCTTAAATTATATCATGTTTCCCTCCACCATGAAAAATTAGGGTGTATTTATCCCCCTCCCCTACGACAAACAGGATGTGACACAAGGTCAGTTGTTTTAAGTGGAAAGTAATCCGTCCATTAGCAATTTTATTTTTTTTAATGTTTCAAAAGAATGCATGAAACTGAGAATCATGGGGCAGCCAAAGAAAATGGGAGTGATTAAGTTTTATCCAGCTTTACCAACTGGTATTGAGCACTTTTTGATTTAAAAAAAATAAGATTTTAAAAATTTGAGACTGGTGTCCCAGTGGGGATGAAAGGGTTAACAGGTTTGAATTCAGAGTTTCCCTTCTCCTTTTCCGGTTACAATGCCAAGGTAAAATAAAAAGCTCAGGCTGCTCCAATGAAAAATTAGTATATCTGATGGCCTCTGGGATGTTGAGTCCCAAAAGAATTGTGTGATGAGCAAAGATATTGATATGGATGAACTTCGAAGACAAATAAGCAGCCTTGAAGAATGGTATGCTTCTTGAAGAATAAATAAACAAAACACTGAGATTGTTCAAGCCAGTTCCAAGAGGTCAACTTGAAATTGGCAGGAAGTCAAACCAAAGTAATCATTACTAAATATTCAAGTTGCTAATTTCCCTTGAGAATTGTGTGAGGACAACTGGGTTATTATTTTCAGTGAGGCATTCATGGCATTTGCTTTTCTTCAGATTATTATCTAATCAAAGCATCTTATCTTCATTGAAGCTGTTAATGCCAAATATTAATGCTAAATTCTGTCAGTGTTTAATCAGGCAGAAAATTATGAAATTATTTGATAATTCAAAATTGTTTACATTTCCCCACATTTATCAGAAGAGTCGACAATTACACACACCCACGTATATATATATATATATATATATAGGTACTGGGTTTATTTATATATGTATTAATGGACTGATTTTATGAGAACAAAGGGAACAAAGTGGGAATGATAACTAAATAATTAAATAAAGCCTGGTATTTTGTAGTTATTTAAAACTATTTTAGCTAGAAACGGTGATATGTTAAAAAATCCATGTCGATTATTAAGGGAGGGCAAAAGCGAAATTGCACAGGCTTCAAAAATCTGTTGTAGTCTTTTGTTGCGAATATGTGCTAATATATATGTATGTAAGGAAATATATTGGAAGGTGAATAACAAAATCAAACAACATTCTGAATTTGTTTCTGAAATTAGCAGAGATGAAATTTTAATTGAACTGATTGCTCGTGTTCGTTATTCACCTTTCCAATATATTTCTTCATATTTTGTTGGATTTTTTTCTCAATCTGTTATTTTCTTTATATATACATAATACATATATATATATATATATATATATATATATATATATATATATATATATATATATATTCACAAGGGTCAGCTGAAAAGTTAATATGATTCTATATATGCTGTTGATTTTTTTAACAATGGGATCCAAGCACTGCAATACTGATGGAAGAAGTGTGGACCTCAAGGTGTAATATTTTGAAAAATTAATCACATTTGGTCACATTCCATGAGAATATCTTGGTCAGCCTATGGACTTTTCAGCCATGTCATATTCAGCTTATGCAGAGGGGTTGGTATATATATATATATATATATATATATATATATATATATATATATATATATGAGAAGTAAACAAACAAACAATGTGTTTGACATGGCCTTAGCCAACAATTTTTGGGAGAATATGTGCTTAATTGAAGTCATACCTAATTTTGAAAATTAATTAATTGATAATTAATTAATTAGGCGGGCAAATCTGTTCAAATGTAAATCAAGAAAAAGTCAATCTCTGTATGTACATTTCGGCCTATAACTCTGCTGATGAGGCATAATAGGCTGAAATGTACATACAGAGATTGATTTTTTCTCGATTAGTTTGTGTGTATGTATGAATTTGTATAAGAAAATGACAAGTACACATTTGAAATGATCTGATATTCTAACAGCATTTGTTCTACTCAGTTCTTCTGGGATCTTCAAATGTAGCATCTTTTAGGAGATTAGAAATTTATCCTCAAGAATTTTGTGAGTTAAAATATAATGTGGTGGTCTAGAATTTTTTAACTGGGTGATTTTAGCTTCTTTGAAAAGTAATTATGTTTGTAATGTGTTGGAAGGAAAGAATTGGTGATTTTTCTAACATTTCTGGTTTAATTTAATGCAAAATAAATAGGGAAACATGCTTTAAATTTAAACAGGTTAATGTTTTCTTCTGTAATAGAAATTTTGCTACTGTTATTTTTTTTAACAAACTCATGATTGTCATTTACATGTTTACAATAAACATTAAATGTTGTCATGCATTGAAATTGCTAAGCTAAGTAAAAGTAGTGTTTCTGAGACTGGGGTGGAGGAACAGGGATTTTGTAGGGTTGCCTTGACACTTAATAGAAGAGGTGGACAGAGATCTAGGGTTCAGTAGGTAGAACTCAAAGGCCATTGAGTCATAAAAAAGTAAGGAAAAGTGCAAGGTTATGCATCTAAAGAGGAACAAGGAACAACAACCAGATCTGGAAATTCCCCTGTTTGGAAGGGGGGAATCTGGGAAAATGAAATAAAATAAATAGAATAATTAAAAAATTAAAAAAACAACAACATAGCAATGGTTTAGTTCAGTTAGTAATGTTCCAGGTTCAATACCAGCCCTTGTCAACTCAGCGCATGAATAGCAGTTTGGATCTGTGCGGTAAAGTGGGGAGCTGATGGTAGGTGTGTTGCTTCAACTCAGATGCAAAAACAGTCTCCCTGGTCTAGTGCTAGGGAAAAGGGGATAGACTCCCTCACTGTCTAGCTGATACTGGCAATAGGCCACTCCATTGAAAAGCACAGTACAGAATGGTTGTTTATTTATCTAAGCACTATAGCCCTACTAAAGCCAGCAGCCAATCAGCAATCAGAGAATAGTATCACTCATATACAAATATGGAATATTTCTGAGTGCTATATATACCAGCTGCTTCATGTCAAATTCATTTAGACTTAGCTGGATATTGTCTCACTCACTTTCACAGCTGATACCTTTGGGAAAGGCATGAATCCAACTATTTTCACTTCAGTAAATGTTAAAGAAGACTGGGTTCTTTAACCTTGGTAAGGCAAGTTATTACTGCCCAAGACAGGCTACATAGCCAGTGACCCACTTGGCCAAATGTGTAAGTAAATCCTGACTGAAGACAATTGTTGCCAAGATACTATGGTCACAAATTAAAGATAAGATTGCAATCAAAAATTTATATATTTTTTTTTAATATGTAGGAATCCTAGTAAATCTATACCAACAATTTGATACAGAAACTTATACTTTTCATAGAATTTGTGCTTTTTTTTTGTCTGTCTAGAAGTTTAAGGAAAATTAATAAGTGTCTAGAGACTCAGAAGAAGCCATATTTGCAAAATCCTGAGTGGAAATTTCCATGCACTTAACTCATCCAGATAACACTATGAAAGCATAGCATTATTGTATGAACAAAAATAACTGTTGATATAAGTCTTGTTTATGTTTATACAAAGTACAACTGTTGGAATTGTCAAGCAAACACAATTCTTAAGAATTTTTATATATATATTTATCAACCTGCAGGATGTGACATGGTTAATTTCTTAAGCTGAGTTTAACAGGTTTGAATTCAGAGTTTTCCTTCTCCTAGACTAGTTACAAAACCAAGGTGAAAGAGTCCAGTCTGCCCTACTGATTACCCATACTGGAGGGACAGTAGTTGGATGCATACTTTTCCCAAGAGTATTAATGCTATGTGAAATGCAAACAGCCTCATCGAGGATTTGAACTCATGTTGACAAGTCAATTTCCTATGACTAACCATTACCCTACATGTCTCCTAAGAATTTTAATATAATCATGAGATAGATCTGATTTTGTGAGTATATTTAAAGAAAAGAACACAAATAGAAAGATATTCATTCTATGATTATTAATCTTAATATAAATGTAGGCTTTCCAGACTTGACGATTAAATTGTTTGCATTTGGTTTATTTACCATAATTATTTATACAAACTCTTGAGAAAGTACACAAAAATGTGAATATACCATGTATGCAATTCCTTAACCTCTAGGCATAAAATAACACCAGATAGGTTGACATGCCATTAAAACCAATTAATATAAAATATGAATATGTTGCAGTCTAAAAATAAGTATATTTCTCATATATTATTTGATGAGTGTACGTGTGTTGGTTGGTTGGTTGGGTTTTACGCCATGTCAACCCATTGGGTTATTTTATGCCAAAGACATTTTTGTTTTATTCATTCTTGATGAGTACTCAATTGTTTTTTTTAACTCAATTTAAAAATAAAACACATTTTTAACATATTTTTTTTATTTAACCCATAGATGGGACCATAACAGATACTACCACTCTGGGTCAGAGAGGACCTGGGAGTAATGGTGATGAAGGGGCACTCCATACTTCCCAGAACTCCAAAATTAGAACTTCACCATCAGATAGTTTAATATCATACCCAGGAAATTAAAACCCGCAGCCACTGCCTTTTAGCGCATTTACGATAAAAAGGGTTGGGGCTTGCTATAAGGTTAATAGGGTAGGCATGTAGATTGTATGTATGTATGTGTGTGTGTGTGTGTAAGAGAAATAGAGAAAGGAAGAGATATTATTATAAATGACCATACTTTTAATCAAATCTTTCTCACTTTTTTTTTTCTCATTTACATAAGGAAAAGCTTTTAAATTATATCCTCATCTAAGATGATTTAACTTAATCAATTTGACCTTTGACTTGGAAAATTATAATATTTATAATATTATAATGGTTCAGCCATTGCTGATATGATGTGTCCATGAATTCTCACAATTCCATTAAATTTGATGATGAGGTAAAAATCTCCTTGGAAGACACGTCATAATGGAAAGTGAAAGTAAATTGAAAAAGAAGGGAAGACAAGTTTTTCAATTCACTCAAAGAAATATCAGAACAAAATGAATATTTGTTAAAACAAAAACAAAAATGAATTTCAGAGATAAGGCCTAAAAAATATCTCAGAGGCTTTTATTGTGATACATTTCAGGTAAATAATTTTCAAGATAAAAATATCAAGGGCATAATTGCATTAGCACATGCCTAAGGGAATGAATTATTTGAAGAAATTTATGATCACATCAAAAAAATAAAATGAATATATTTGGAAATTTATAAAATTGCGACAGACACTTTTGGTAACAAGATTAGAAATCTCATTCCTCACAGAAATTCTTCATTTTCAAGTGATAATTGCAATTAAACATTTCTAAATTTCATCAAGGGAATAAGTTGACTTTTATGATTAGAAGCGGATGGAAATCACTTTTGCTTGACTAATATGATAAAAAGTGTTCTGTAGCTTGGATACTGGTTGGTTGGTTGGGTTTTACGGTATGTCAACCCATTTCTTCAATAGCCACTGGTATTGCACTCACGTGTCTCTAGCTTGAATGCTGTTTTGTTCTAGCAATGATTTCTTCAATAGCCCCTGGTATTACTGTCACATCTCTAGCTTAGTAGCCCTGTTGCCTAGGGTTTTAAAATAAACCAACTGCACCTCTACAGAGGGATAAGATCCTCCGTAATGGAACCACCTGTTAGCCATGGGTGGTGATCCGTGATGCTTAAGGATGAAACCCTGGTAGCTGAGCAGTTCATGACATGCAACATTCCACTTCGGCCCTTACTTAGGCTAGATGGGCGGTTGGATATCCCCCATTCAATCAATCGGTTGGTCACGTCAAGCTCTAGCACATAAATAATTGTTCCAACCCTATTGCCTTTCTGGCAAACCCCAACTCTTTTTATCATGAGTGTCTTATTGTCCTGGGTATGATGTTAAACTCTATCTGATGGTAAAGTACCACTTCTAGAGCTCTGGGGAATGTGAAGTATCTCTTCTTTACCCTTACCCCAGGTCCACTCTGATCTGTTAGGGTCCCATCTATGTGCTAAATAATAAAAAATGAGTTTAAAAATATGTTAAAAAATTGAGTTTCCATAAAGAATGAAACAAACAAAACATCTTCGGCATAAAATAACCCAACAAGGGTTGACATGCCATAAATCCAACCAAACAACCACTAGTATTGCTGTCACATGTCATGTGATGGCAATGTCATGTGACAGCGTTGAGTCCTTGTAATTGAACTTATGTTCAAGTGTATTTTCTGCTTATATACAACCAAACAAACAAAAATAAGACGTATCTTTATATCTTTGATGTGCCTTTGTTCTCTGTTTGAGAATAACGTATAAGTTTGCAAGTTTCAGCATTAATGAGCCCATTCATTTGAACTTCTTTATATTAATACACGCTTTCTTTGCCTGCATATTAATCAAGGTATATATAGTAAAAAATGTTGGGTGATATGCATTTTTTTAAATTTTGCTTCTCCCTTATAAACACTTATGCACACATTATATATATATATATATATATATATATAAAAACACTATACATACACACACACGTTTTAAATCAATACTATATAAATGTGTGTGTGCATATATATATATATATATATTCATTAACAGCATTGTAAATTCATTAACAACCATGTTTTTGCACTCTCTGATGATGCTGCATTTTGCAGGTGAAATAAATTATTACATTAGGCAAATCTTCAAGATTCTCCTTCATTTATTCACTATTTTGCTCTGTACATTCACATACTGATACTAAGCACATCAAGATCTTACTACAGTTAATCTCTGTAACATTACAGTTGTACCCCACATGGAATAATCCTCATCACCAAATATATATGCATGCACACACATTTAGAAATTAACACTATATATATATATATATATATACATATACATGTACACACATTTGAAAATCAATGGTATATAAATATGTGTATATTTATCTATAAATATACATATATACATATTGATGTACACTCATATAGATACATGCAATCATGAATATATATATATATATATATATATATATATATAAATACAGATGCACAGACATACATAAAACACACACACACCTACCCATATATATATAGATTTTGATTTTGTTCTTGTTTTACGGCATATCAACCTCAATGGGTCATTTAATGCTGACTATGTTTTTGAAATGAATTAGTGATAATGTTTAATTTTCTAAAGATTTTTTTTTGTACATATTTTTTGTGAATGGAACTTTTAGATGATTCTTTTTAACATATATTTTTGTGTTTTCATTTTTTTTGGAAGATTTTTAGATTTTGTTGTAGATGTGTGCCTCTTTTATGTATCCGAGTAGTTTTTTTTTGGTTTATTGGGTAGAATATCTGTTTTAGATTTTTTCATATATATATATATGAAGAGAGAGAGAATTGCAAAAGATATGAAAAGCACGTGTGTATCTTATTACATGAAATCAATATTTTTTTGTACTCAAATAATTTGATAAGCAAATACTTTACATTTAATTGCAAAGAGAGTAGTTCTGTATGAAAAAGGAGTATACACATATACATACACATGAAAAAGGAGTATACACATATACATACACAGACACTTGTACAGTTGTGTAATTTCTTAAAACTCAGTGTTGACAATGGGCCAATAAATTCTATTTTATTAAATTTTTAATGTATAATTAATATCCAAATAAAAACTGTCTTCTCTGCCATAATTCCTACTTCTCTGTCTCTCTCGATCTCTCTAATTTATTTAATTTGTCCTCTCCCTTTCTTGATTTTTTTCTTTTTCTCTCTTTTTCTTTCTGTATATTAGGTAACATCATCTACTTAATTTTCCTTAGTTACTTCTCATATTCTACTTTTCCTTTTTGCTTATCTTTGGTTAATTATTGTATAACACAATAATTTGTCTCTCTTGCTATCTCTCCCTCTCTCTCTACACTCTGATATCCAAGTTAGAGTAGCTTGCACATGAAGTCAATGGCACTTGGTTACTAACAGTTTTTTGCCTATGTGATTATTCAAACCAAGACCTGGTTTGAATAATTGCATAGGCAAGAAACTGTCAGTAAACAAGCGCCGTTGACTCCATGTCTAACCTACCCTAACTTAGATATAAATACTCTATTCACAATATTGAGCACTGTTTACTAAGAGATATAGCTTACTTATTATTTATATATATATATATATATATATATATATATATATATATTTTCTCAGTATGCATAATAAAAAGATAGGTATATAAGTATGCATAATCTTTGTGTGTATATAGAGGAACAGGTATATAAATAAGTATATATTTATTTGTAAATGTTTCTCTTTCTCATATTATATATGTATATATGATACACATGTATTTTGTACATGTGTATATATAATGAAAATAAACATAATACTGAACAATTCAAAAATAAATAACATAAAAGAAATATTTCTGTTTGTCTTATCACTTTTTGTTCAGCTTTATATGTTTTATAATGCAAATGTCTCTCTCTCTCTCTCTCTATATATATATATATATATATAATATATATTATATATATGTATGTATGTATGTATGTATGTATGTATACTGGCATAATGGTTATCATCAACAAAAATAGAATCATTGACCTGTAACCAAATCCCAAACTAGGCTGTTTGCATTTCCCATTGTGCTAATCGGCTTGGGAAAGGCATGTATACATCTTTATGCATCCCAGGTATGGGTAAATAGAAGGGCAGATTGGACCCTCTAAGCCTTGATATGTCAACTGGTTTAATTTGAAACTAAGATTCAGACCAAATTGATACAATATAGAATAATGGCAAGATAAAAACCTATTAGTTTCCTATGACTGTCAGATTTTGAGGAAGACCCAAGTTCTGTAGTAGAAGGCTGATGGGAATCGGGAAATGCATAGGTTTGTACGTGTGTATAAATATATAAAATGAATTTGTGTAGGCATACATATTAGTGTATAATTTCATAGTTTTCTAAAACTGTATATATCCAAATATATAATTGTAGGCATACATTGTGTATAATATCAAAGTTTCCTTAGAAATTGTATATATCCAATTATACAATTGTTCTCATATATCCTTTTGTTATTTGATGGAGAGGACCCATTTTATTTTTAGCGAGATGGAATGCCTTTGTGGTTTTATATTAAAGAAGCAGATGAAGAATCAACCTTGAATAACAATGACATCCATCTCATTTACCACCATTTAATTTCTTCTGATGTAGATATCTTAAAGGTAAGTAAAACACTTTTATAATTATGGACTTTGATGGAAGATAATTGTTGGTTGATGTTTCTAACTTGCCCTCTTAGAGACTTTTGCACATCTGATGCATTT
Organism: Doryteuthis pealeii; assembly: GCA_023376005.1. Taxonomy (NCBI): domain Eukaryota; kingdom Metazoa; phylum Mollusca; class Cephalopoda; order Myopsida; family Loliginidae; genus Doryteuthis; species Doryteuthis pealeii. Next base: position 44,449,434 of record CM042139.1, read on the forward strand.
TTTTCTAAATTTTGTTACATTCATATCTTATAGAATTGTTTAATTTTTGTGCACCTATGAAGAAAATGATGTCTTTTTAGATGCCCTTTATATGAGAATATACAAACCTACATAGAAACAGGATTATGTGCCTGTGTATGTAGTTCACTTAAGCTTCAGCTTAATTGTTATCAGTGAATTGACAGACAAGCATTATATATATATATATATATATATATATATATATATATATAGTACATATTTTTTCTTCAGTCCTTTCAAGTTGCTGAATGGATGATACAGAGTCTGGATGGAATTGGCTAATAAAATGCCATAAAACTTTGTAAGTGCTCTATTTACACTGGTGTAATGTAGTTGTTGTCTTTGTTTTTTAATGTGGTTCTATAAATAGAAGAAGACAAGGGTTCATGAAGGGACCAAAAGTACTTGGGAACAAATTAGTTATGGGATATTGATTAACCAATTCCAAACAGATATTACATTATCCATTTGGCAACTATTTAACCAAATATGTCTGAATGAAGAAATGCTGTCCAATTACACACACACATTATATAAGTGTTTTATAATTTGCATTAACCGTTGTGTTTATATTGGTTTGGTGGTTGGTTTTGAAGGCTATCACAATGCAAGTGTAAAGAAAAATAAGGTAACTATGGTGTTGTTTGTTAACCTGTAATTTATTCTTAATATTTCGAGAAAGTTTCAGAAATCTTCTGTCAAAAAGATTTTATCTCGAAATATTAACAATAAATTCCAGGTTTAACCAACCACCAAACATACATATATATATATATATATATATGTATGTATATATATATATATATATGTATATATATATATGATGGACTCTGATGTTGTTTTCAGTATATGAAGGCCCAACAACTTTTCTCAGTTTTGAAATTTCAAACTAGTATCATATTTGCATACAAATCCACAGATAGTGCATAGAGGAGAGCAGATAAAATATCTGGTATTAATGAACAAGCTTTTGCTTTCTCCCTTAATACATACTCTGAGATTTTTTAAATGAATTTTGTCAAACTTATATGTGACTTTGTGATATTTGGCTCTCCAAACATTATGAATTAAAACAATTTGCTCAAATGTATCACAGGAATTGGTTGATTTTGAGCTTGTCTGTACGTGAGATCTGGTCTTTCAATATTTCCGTCTCCATCATAATGCTGTCTATAAATGAGGATCTTTGAAATTCTGTCATCTCTCATTCGGATGACATGTCCAACCCATTTCAACTGTGATTGCAGGGGAAAGATTTCTATGCTTCCAATATTGCACTTAGCAAAGAGATCAGAGTTTGAGATTCTATCTTGCGGTTTGTATCCTCAGATTCGAGTAAAGACAGCATGGTTAATTTGTGATTGATAAATGATCCAGGACTCCAATCCATACAAAAGAGTAGTGAGTCCCATGACATTGTAAACTGGAATATTTGTCTTGAGCTTAATGCTCCTTTTATTCAAAAGAGATATATATATATATATATATATGCGCTATACAAAGACACTGGATCATATATGTTCCTTAATATACAAGCATATGTATTCATTCATATGCTATTCTTATATGATATCCTCTCTGTGGCACTGTGTCAACTAAGCTAAATTTTATACGTCATGAATTTCATTTATTATATGAAATGCAACTAGCCTTGTCAAGAATTTAAACTCAGTTTGCCATGTCTATTTTCCTACAAAGATAACAAGTACACCACAATTTTTTACAAAGATGAATGAAACACCCTTGACTTGAATTTATATCAATCATACCTCTGCAATATCAATAATATATTAGTAATATTGATACTCGTGCTCCTTAATTGTACTGCTGTTATCTTGCAACACCCTCTGGTTAAAAATGAGATTGTCCAAATTGTCCTAGATGAAATGCAAATCCTGGTTATCTAGTGTTGCTTATCTACCCAATTCTTATTTCTTATGAGTGTCTTGTTTGTTTGTTTGTTTTGTTTTATGGCATATCAACCTCAGTGGGTCATTTAATGCCAATAAAGTTTTGAAATAAATCAATTCTTAATGGATAATACAATTTTTTTATAAATACATTTTTCTATTCAACCCATAGATGGGACCCTAACAGGTACTACCACTCCGGGTCAGAGTGGACCAGGGAGCAATTGTGATGAAGGGGTACTCCACATTCCCCAAACCTCCAAAACTGGAACCTCACCATCAGATAGAGTTTAACGTCATTCCCAGGACATGTAGACCCGCAGCCTCCGCTTTCTAGCACCCAAATGATAAAAAGGGGTTGGGGCTTGCCATAAGGGCAATAGGGTTAGGAAAATCGTAAAGGTGCTAGGGCTTGACGTGACCAGCCGATTGATCAGAGGGGGCCTCTCCGACTGCCTGTCTAGCCCAAGATAGGGCCAAAGTTTATGAGTGTCGTAACATCAGCTAAATAATGAACTATTCCATTTTCATTATAAAGAAAGAAAGGTAAGAAACAGAACATGATACAAAGACTAAATATACTAAGAAAGAAAGAAAGAAAGAAAGATTATTATATTTTTTACATATTGAACTATTTGGCAATCACTCTTAAGTAAACATATCAAACATTGTAATAATTAAATTATCATACTATGGTATATCCACAGGTCCTGATAGTAATATATCTCTTAATTGAAGATAAAATTTGCACAACTAAAATTTATTTAGAATAATTTGTTTTATTGTTTAATATTACTGTTGTCATTAATTTCCTTGAATTATTTATGTATAAATATAATAGATTATTTCTCATGCTTATTTCTGCTTGTGTCTTATCATAATTTGATTAGGACTTATTCACTACTAATATTATTATAGATTTATTTACACATTTGATATCAATTGGTGATATCAATTTCAGATTTTTCAATAAACTCTGAAATTAGATTAATATTGACTTGACAGAAGTTAATAAGAGGTTAATCATTTGATAGAAAAAGTTTAATGATTTTAAGACTGCTGATAATAATAAATAATCTGTTCCAACAGATCACAGAGTGAAGATAAACAAAAACAAAAAAATAGAAAAATACCTGGACCTTGCTGGAGAATTGAAATAACTGTGGAATATGAGGGTGAAAGTGATACCAATTGTAGTTGGTGCTCTTGGAACAGTCCCCAAAAGCCCAGAAAACAGACTAGAGGAACTGGAAATAAGAGGAAGAATTGAGACCATCCAGACAACAGCATTGTTGAAATCAGCTAGGATATTCTGAAGTGTCCTAGAAACCTGAGAAGACTTGTTATCACATAGACTCCAGTTAAAGACTATCAGCTTACATTGGTATGAAAAACTCACAAGGAGTGAACATAATAATAATAGCAATTGCAAGTTTTCTCCCCAGTATTAGCTGGTTGCCACCATTGGAGGTCAAGTGTCAGCAAGAACTCTTTCCAATATTCTTGTTGATCACAGGAATTCTGTAGTATGGATAGTCCAAATCCTTATATCATAATATCACTATTTTACACACTGGCTACTCTTGTTTACAAGGGAGACAACCCAGGTATTTATTTTGATTAAATTTCTGCTGCAGAGTTTGGTTTAAAAGGGTTTTTGTTCTGGGATACAACTGTTTTTTTTACTTTTTCTTTCATGTTCATTTGCTTGAAAGTATCCACTTCTCATATTAATTGGTATTTGTAGTTTTTCTCAGTATTCCTCATTGTGCAGTTCTATTCCTACAATTGTTTTTCTTTCCTTTTTCCATTATAAGTCCTGTGAATTTTTTAATACCAAATTCTATTCCTATGTCTTGGCTGTAGATTCTAATAGTTTATGTTAGGGTTTATAATTCATTTTTATTTTTGGTAAAATTCTTTTTTTTATCATCCATGTACATGAGGCGGTTTATTTTTTCTTGGGACTTTGTAGCTTTCTTTACATTTTCTTAAGATATAATTTAGTGGCTATAAAAATAGTAGTGGAAATGATGAGGCTTCTTGGTGTAGAATCAACATATCATAATCACCTTCACAGGATGACTGTAACTAGCCTCCAGTTACCAGACAAATGGGAAAACCAGCAGACAATCAAAATTCAGGGAATGAGCCTGGCCAAAGTACATAGTGCATGCACAGAAAAAGAAGGCCCCTTCCTGGTGCCAAAAAGAACCTTTAGCCATTCCATGCAGACCATTACTGGGAACAGACGCTATGACTAGCATAGGAAGAAATTTCCTCTCCACAAGATAGCTATAAACCTAGAAATAAAGTCTGAAACCTAAAAGTATTTGTCTTTGTCTTTTCTTTTCCCTCCTTTAATTTATTTTCAGCTTGAAAACCAGTAGAAGGAAGAACCACATATTTATGGGGTTTAAGAAAAGAAATTAGCAGCAACTCCCACCAAATACCAAAAAGCCTAATCACACATTAAATCCTATAGCCCCATAAATGCAACTAGCCTTGTCCAGGATTTGAACTCATGTCACCATGTTGATTTTTTATGATGATAACCATTACTCTACTATCTTGATTTATAGAAAAAAAGAATTTGTATGATGAAATGTTTGTTTAAATTATAAGATTATTAAAGCTTTATTTCTTTTAAAATAACTTCAACCAGATTGTTGCTCTAATCATATGGATGAAAGGAAGAATTTGATACAAAGGAAATGAACAAGAAAAATGATGATGATGAATGGAATGAGGACTACTACTACTACTAATAATAATAATAACAATAACAATAACAACAACAAAAATCTGAAAGAAAAATTATTCTGAAAGCTTTTAAACTCATGATGATAATAATTATTACTTCTGAGAATGAGTAAAAGTCATTGTGTCATTAAGCAAAAACATTCTTAATTCTATTTTATAATTCACTTCAGATAAAAACAAAACATTTCTATCAAAATGGTAATGACAGGAATGGCAGAAGATGTTAACGGTGCACAAATTGAATGGAATCTATTTTTACTCTTTGAGGATTTGGGGTAGACAACAGGAGACTTCAATTATCTCATTTTAAAACAAAAATTATGTTTATCTCATGAAAAAAGAGCAACATTGAAGAAAGACCATAAATGAAATTTTCCCGCTGTTTTGCCTTTAAATTATAAATGAAATTTTTTTTAGAATGAAAATTGCTGTTTCTTCAAAACAAGTTGAATAATTGCTCAATTAAAAATGAAAGAATTGAATAAAATAAAAGTTGAAAAAATTATAAAGATTTTTGATGAATTCTTTACATTTAATATTACAACAAATGCAAACACTTATTCATGAGAAATTGCAAATGATATTAAACCAACCTACACAGCTTAAATTATAGTATCCACTTCTATACTTATAGATTTTGTTAAAATATGATTAATTTTTAGAATTTCTTCTTTTTCTTAATCAGTTCAATGTAATTTTTGTATACTGTAGAATTGGTGGACTATGTTGAATCAACATATTATACCCACTTTCACAGGAAGGCAGTAACTAGTGTCCAGTTACCAGACAAAAAAGGGGAATATAACTGAATACAGGTCCTGTACTAACTACCATAACACAGTCATGTGCTGGATATATATGGATCAAAGTATCCACACTAAAACCAGCAGCCAATCAGAATCCTGGAAATTAGCTTGGCTAAAGTACATAGTGGAATAGCTCAACCTGTTATATAAACCACCTACCAACTCTGGATTCCGAGAGTTGCAATACAGTTTGTTATACGACTGGAGATTTCTGAGTGTTGACAAGGTATTCCAGGTTAAAAATGCGGTAAGAGTAACACAAAGATGAACATTTTTAGACCTTATTTTTCTGATGCAGGTATCATTGGGGAATGAGAAAAGTTTTGGTAAATGGGCCAATAGGTTTACTGTGTTTCCCTGAAAATAAGACAGGGCTTATATTGATTTTCACTATGAAATATAACACTAGGGCTTATTTTTGGTGGATGTTTGGTGTTTGTTTCACATGATGTGATTGTGAAGAATTATTTCTTTCGTCTATCTGCTGCTCTCAACTAGGGCTTATTTTAAGAAGGCTTATATTAGAATCATCCTGAAAAATCATGCTAGGTCTTATTTTTGGGGAAACACAGTATTTACTAAAATTTTTCTCATTCTTCAATGATACCTGCATAAAAAATAATGGTCTAAAAATGTTTGGATTAGGGTTACCTTTATCATGCTTTAAACTGGACAATGGTTGGTTGGTCTTTACAGCATGTCAACCCATTGGGTCAATTTATGTCAAAGACGTTTTTGTTTTTTTCATTCTTGAATTTCAAAACACATTTTTTAAAACTTATTTTCTTCTATTTAACTCATAGATGGGACCCTAACAGATATTATCACTTCATCTGGATGAAGGTGTTTACATGGTTGTAAGTCATTCTTAAAATTCCAACACTCTCTTCTTTAGAAACTAAAGACTGAATAAATATTTGTAAACTCTTTTTTTTTTATATAAGTATTTAGTGCTCATTTAGCTGTGCATCGAAAAAAAAAAAATGATGCGCGACAAAATACACTGCAACAACATTGCATGATGTTCTTTTTCAAGTTAAATATCATAAGTTAAAAAAGATGATTGATGAAGATGGTTTTGCTGGAATTGTTTACAAAGTTCAAAATAGGTGAAACTTTGATTTGCAAGAGAAAACATAAAGTGAGAGATGACAATAATTTTACAAGTTGGAATCTTCTG
>CM042139.1:44461113-44796113 GCA_023376005.1 Doryteuthis pealeii
CTTTATAAAAGTTAATTGACTGCCTACACTGACATGTGCCATATATATATATATATATATATATATATATATATATATATATATATAAGCATGGCTACTATATCTATCTATCTATATATATATACATATATATTGTACTAAGCATGCCTACTATATCTATCTATCTCTCTCTCTCTCTCTCTCTCTATATATATAATATATATATATATATATATTATATTGTACTTAGCATGCCTACTATATATATATATATATATATATTGTACTAAACATGCCTTTTATATATATATATATATATATATATATATATATATATATATATATATATACACACACACAGAGTAGACATACTTAGTGTACTAGTTATTTTCATAGTAAATAGAATCAGCAGCTTGAGTTCAAATTGTGGACATGGTTGTTTGCGTTTCCCTTTGTGTTCATTTTCCTATTGAATGCACAGTGTGTTGTCATATTTAGAATTTCTTCATATACATTACTATTATTAATGATATCGTCTTTAATTGTGTATTAAACTAGATTATTAAACTGTTTAGCTTTTATTAAATTAGACAATCCATGAGACTATTGGCCTTCCATTGCAATGGTAACTTGTGATTATATTGAGGTTTTTATTTAAGGACCAAGTGAACTTCTGGTAAAATCATTAAATTCATTATAAAAGAAATTGCTAAATTTTCTCAAAGAAATCACTTGCTGACAAAACTTTAGGGATGCTGAGATGTTAAAAGTGTTTGTGTATATGAAGAATTATATTCCAGTTTTCCTGACCTTGTCTGACACTTCACCAATCAGCACTTTTGATTGCATTGACCTCTGCAAAGGTCATGTCCTGCATCTCATCAAAAATCATTTATCAAACTCTTGAACAAAAAGAATTCAGCATGATTCTGGCAGAATATCAAAATCTAAAACCTTACATCTATTTATTTTCCTTATCATAAGAAACTTTAAAATTACAAGATAGCATGAAAAGTAAAACGTAGGTTGAATTTTTAACAGGTGATGAGCAAAAGTCACAAGTCAGAACTGCTCAATTAGCGCTCAGGAGCAAATTATTTTCATGAAGAAAAAAGACAGAGTTTTTTCTTTTTTTTTTTTAGCTTCTTTTTTGGTCAATTTTAGAAAATTAATATTTAGTTTCATAATTTTCTTGTTCAAAGAAAATTTTAATTAAAACATTTTAGCTATAAAAAGAATGTTAAAAATACAAAATGAAAAATAAATTGAAGAAATGTCTGTTCTAGTTTTTGTTTTAAATTTAAATTGTAATCAAAGAATTTGAAAAAAAAAGAAAGTATCCTGAAAAATTCAATAGTTTGAAGTTTAACACTACGGAAATTTATGATATGATCTACTGGGTGATGGTATATGAAATTATGTCACTATGGTTAACATCACCTGCATATATTGGGGTGGGATAAAAAAAAATCCTGGTGTATTGATTTGTTTACTTTTGAGATTTACAAATGCTGGACATTTTTAAGTAGAATTTCAATACTATTTCTATGTATATTTTAATTTTCAAATATAAATCAAATCTCCATAAGCAAGAACTAGTGATATTTAATGTGTATATATATATATTTACTTTGTCGTTAATTATTTCATTCTTGTAGCTTCATCCAGACATACATACATACATATTTACATACACACCAACTACCATTTTTATATGTATAGAGATTGTTGTTTGTCCTGCTATCATGTTGAATTATAAGAAGATTCTCATCTTATGGCAATCCTCGAAGGAAGACAGTAAAAAGTAATTGCCATTACCTATTCAAAGACTTTTTTAATACAATCCATTAAAAAAGTTAGAAATGAAAGAAGAAGCATTTAGCTGATAGATTGGCTCCAGCTGTGTTGTTGCAAGTAATTTTAACTAAGCTATGAAAAGAAAGATATTAACCTTGTTTCTCTTATTCTTAACACTATTAAATGCAGAACAACTAAATGGTGAAGAATTTTACAATATTAAAAATGCTCACGGAAAGAAAATTAATCTATTCCCAGTTTTATGTATTCATGTCACTTTTATTTTTTGTTATAAATATATCATTATATTTTATCATTATATTAGTATTAGTAGTAATATCATTACTATTTGTATTATTTTCACTTTACATATAAAGGCTGCTAGAAAGAAAGAAAGAAAGAAAAAAAAATCCTTTCAAATTTCTGATGTTCACATTGTCAATTGATTGCATTTTTGATTATACTTTCCTATTAGCGTAATTGGGTGGAAGTTCTTTAAGCAAAAGACGTCATCATACTTTTAGCTGTTCTATCAAAATACAGCATCTTGTTTTAGCATCACTTAAAACATTAAGTTAATAACACTTGTTAAATCAATAAGTGGAAGTGAAACTGTCTGTTATGATATCATATCTATAATGTGTTTACTGCCCTTTTCGAAGTAGCTCAATTGTCAATTACTGGGCCAGAAGTTAAAGGTCTAGTTTAACTAACAGCTACAGAGAACTCTTTCCCAACAATAACATCATTAAAGAAAACTATTTAAATTATACAAGTCCATTACTATTGTACGGTTGCACAACCTGAACTTTAATGAAACACTTAGAGAAAAGGCTAGATGGGAACAAAATAAGGATGCTATGTACTGTTTTTAACAAACCCTGGAAGTAGCACTCTACGAATTGTACAGTAACTTACCTCCTATCTCACTAACTATCCAAGTAAGACAAATAAAATAGTGGATAAATGGGTATTTATGTGATGAGTTTTGATATGAATAATTATGATATTTTAGACTGTTGTCCTCATCTTTATTGTGTAACCTAGAGCTCAGTTTTAGGTGTTTTTTTTTTCATTTATTATTTTAATTAGCTTAAAATAAGTCATCTTCAGACAATTGGAGTGCCCCTGAGTAAGGATTAATGATTAAAGTCTGAAACTGCATTCGAATTTATGGGGAATCATCTGAAGATGATTTATTTTAGGGTAATTAAAATAATAAATTAAAAATACCTAAAACAGAGATCGAGATTACAGTAGCCTAAAATTTGTGTTGATACACAATAAAGATGAGGACAACAGTCTGAAATATCATAATTAGTGGATAAAAGCTCTAGCATTCTTCAGTGCAACTGAGAGTTTTTTAATATCATTTTTCATGGATTCATGCCTGTGTTCAATCTGGCACAGAAAATAGAACTGGTAAAATAAGTCTGATTTCTATATGTTCACTTCAGACTAAATTCTCTGAGGTAGGTTATAAAACAAGGGAGGGTGAACCTATATGACATACATGCCCAAGAGGAAATACAAAAAACATTTTATTGGCGTGTTGGTGACAAAAAATATATTCTTAGTGAATCAGGGGAGAAAAAAAATAAACACCTTTAAACATTTTTGTTTTGTATTTTAGTAAATTTTACTTTTTTTTTCTTCAGTAGAATTTTTGACAAATACATTACGTTTTTTTTTTTTTGTTGGGGGATATTTTCTCTACTTATATTTCCTTATTTATTAGATTTACCTGCTAAGAAATTCTTAAGGGCATGTTAGAATATTCCCTTACATGCCTTGAAGAATTTTTTCAGAAGATTATCGCCAGTGTTAGCACGTGCTCTCAAAAATGGTTCACAATCCCTATTACAGTTTCCCTACATCCAGAAACTCTCTCATAGAAATCTTGAAAAAGATCTTGGCATTGACATGCTATCAATGGTTTAAAAATAACGAGAACAGTTTAGTTGGGGATTCTTTCTGTATCACTGGTAATATAGCAGAAATGAGTGTGTCAAACTACAAAGTGTGCAATTAGTGTGTGTGTATATATATATATATATATATATATATATATATATACATATAAGTTAGGGTAGTGAAAACACAAAATCAATGGTATTTGGTAACTGTCTGTTTGTCACCTATGGGATTTTCAAGCCAAGTGAAAAACCGCATAGGCAAGAAACTGACAGTTACCCAGCACTGTTGACTTTATATGATTCCCACTCTAACTTATATATATATATGTGCTATCAATTACATTGGCATTATTTACTTATGAATATAGAAAATTATGTTATCAATATTTATATATATATATATATATATATATATATATATAATATGATACATAAATATATAAAGGTTTTACATATCTATTTATTTGGTGACAAAGGAACAGTCACAACCATTTTGGTTTCATGTGTCAACAATCATCAGGTGAACTTATTTCAAATGCAAGGAAAATCGAAAAATTGCAAAAAATTACAGAAAATTCAATAGACATAGGATGTGTATGATTAGATGAAATGTTATGTGTATGTATGTTTTGAATGTATATGAGTGTTTATGGACAGTGTAAATGTTATGTATACTGGATATTATATAAAAGCTCTATGTTATATTGAGCACTCTACCAATAATACTGCATTTGGCACACTGTTCCAGTAAAAGCTGAAACTGTGACAATCCCACACTATAATATATATATATATATATATATATATATATATATATATATATTATATATGAATAATGCTCTATACCAAAATCATGGGCTAAACATATTAATGTAAATTCATATTTTAATGAAATAAAACGTTGATATATGAGACAAGACATAAATATATATCTTAGTGTGCTGAGTGATTGATTTTAATGGTATGTCAACCTGTCTACAATTATTTTATGCATATGTAGGTTCACTGTACATTTATATTTACATTTTTTGTGTAGTTTCTTAAGAGTTTTTCTTTTTGCACATGGTCCAAATCAAATACACAAAAACAAATCATTTTTAAATAGATCTATTTGACATATAGATGGGACACCAACAGGTACTACCACTCTGATTCAGAGTCTACTGGAAAGTAATGGCTACATTTTAGATCTCCAGAACTTGAGCCCCACCATCAGATGCAATTTAGTGTCATACTTAGAACACCCCTTTTTTGAGGATGGGTCTTACCACTCAGGGGATACATTTAGTATATTCTAAGCCTTGCCATCAAAAAATAAACTAAAAGATATCATGAATGATTAAGCATAACAACCCAGTTCTCTAGATTATACAGCCAATCAATTAAATCAATCATTACAACCGGTATCATATTACTTGGATGACAGAAATATATTGAAGGACCAAGTATGGAACCAGCTTGGATTTTCTAGATCACATAACCAAATAATCAAAATATTTATGCAAGGAGCTGGTTTAGCCCAGTTGGTCATGCACCCAGCCAGGAATTACAAGGTTCCTGGGTCAATACCAGTTCCTGCCAGCTCAGCACATGACTAGTACAGATTGGGTAATCTGATCTGTGTGGTGAAATGGGGTGCGATACTTCACCTCAGAAAAATCTCCCTGGTTTAGCAATAGCAAAAAGGGGATAAACTCCATCGCTGTTAGGCTGATACTGATAATAGGTCACACTGCCAACTTTACTTACTTATACTAGACAAAAAATATTGGACTTCCTGCTTTTTATATTGTGCATTGACTTCAGATTCAGATGAATGTATAATTCTAAGTTCTGAATACAGTCAGTCCTTTTTATAAATAATAAAATATTTGTGAACTCCTGTAGAGAGAAAAAAAACATATAGAGATGTCCTCTAAAAGATTCTACAAACTTAGATAATCTTTTCTTATCAACAACTTTCTTAGAAATTGTCAAGCTTTGCACACAGGAATGTAAAAGACATTGGCTTGTTAATAATAAAAGAAAAAAGCTAATGTTCTCAGAAGACAAAATTGTCTTTTTGCTTATACTGGGCACATCAGATTTTATTAGAAAAACAAAATAAGAACACTCATCATTGAAGGAATAAATAAAAAAAGGAAGGGAAAAAGGGGGGGGGGAAGAAAAAAGCTATTAGAGAAAACACTTAATGTTGACCATCTAAGGTTTATATTATCAAATAAGCCAGCATGAAGATCTTATTGGATCTTTTATTGGTGTTTATTCCAATTTTGAGAAAGGCTGCCATTTGCTTTGGTCAACATCTCTACCTAATAAACGTTTATATTGGAGGAAATTTTATCTGACAAGAGCTCCATTGTTTTGGTGCTTGTTTAATTTTCAATCTAATATGACCAATAAATATTGGAAAACACTCATGCCTGACTGGTAAGGCCTGATTGATTAGAGGAATCACTGGAAACCTGTAGTATATAAAACATTATTAATAGATATGTACTTTTCAGGAATGGTTCTATTTTAAAATGGTACCAAGAAGATTAAATCAAAGATTACAGGTTTATATCTGGGGTTTACATTGTATTTTAATGGTTGAATTCTGTTGAACACTTGGCTAAATTAACAAACAAAAATATTTATATCTAAAAGATTTGTTTAACAAATACCATCTTGATATCAGATCAGAATTTCAATGGGCTCACTTGTTGGCTGTGGGTGAAGACCTGTGATGCCTAAGGATGGACCCTGGTGGCTGAGCAATTCATGACATGCAACACTCCAATTTGGTCCTTACTTAGGCTAGACAGACAGTCGGAGAGGACCCCTTTGATCAATCAGTTGGTTGTTGTATATGTATGTGCATATTGAGAGTAATGCATAAAACAACCTTAAATGGAATTACTGTTTCTAGTTCATTTCAGAGATTTGTATTCTAATCATTTCTTTCCATTCACAAAAGGTAGACTTGATTAGAAGGTTCTGGTTGATTATAGAATTTGTTCAGTATTTCTTCTTGTTAATTAAAAAAATTGAAAGAAATTACAAGTAAAAATTTTGTTGAGTAATCAGATTATTAGCATGTTGTGAACAATTTCAGATTCATTTGCCGACTGAAAATTTGAAAGTGGAAAAAAACAAGATATTTATAGAGATGATTGGATAAAAAAAAAATTGTGTTTAATTCTACTTGTCACAGACTGGTTAATTGTGTTCTAAAAGAAAAGACAAAGGTTGAAATTTTAATTTTCTTCTGCTGTACTCTGTTTCTTTTTTTTTTTTCTTTTCACAGATTGCTACCCGTAATAATTAAGGTGGACAGCTTCTACACTGTAATGTACCCTTTTGATCAATTGGCTGGTCATGTCAAGCCCTAGCACTGATATGATTGTCCCAAGCCTATTGCTCTTATGGCAACCTCTAACCTCTTTTTATCATATATGTGCTAAAAACCAGTGAATTAAGGTCTTGTGTCCTGGGTATGACATTAAACTATCAGATGGGGAAGTTCCAGTTTTGGAGCTCAGGGAATGTGGAGTACTCCTTCATCCCCATTACTCCCAGGTCCACTCTGACCAAGATTGGTACCTGTTAGAATCCCATCTATGGGTTAAATAGAAAAAATATGTTTATAAAAAATATTGAGTACCCATCAATTAATTTATTTCAAAACTTTGTTGGCATTGAATGACCCACTGAGGTTGATATGCCATAAAACACAATAAACACTGTAATGTATAAAACAATATTTAACTAACACAATCACTGATATATACTTAACAAAGCTAATTGGTTTTATCATTTGATCAAAGTCACATTGGATTTTTCAGTGAATATTAAGTCTGAAATTATCAGTTCCTGTGTTAAATGCCTAAAATCAGTACATCTTATTATAATGGGGATTCAGTGTCTATCTATTTGTAATTGAAACTAAATCACTGCTTATGTCACAATACCCTCGTGAATTGTTTAAGTTTATCAATGAGTATTTAATCTATAGTCAAAATCATTAATACATAGAATGAATCTTATTTATTAATGATATCTATATCATATTGAGTTATATTTGCCTCAAAACAGCCCATGTTATTTGCGTGTTTAAAATTCTGCAATGTGTTTTATATATCACTAAGAAATAAAAATTTATATAATGTATGGTGTAGTTAATTTGCATACTGATTTTAACAAAACCGGATTTAATAAATAATTATTTTGTGTTATTGATATCTAATATCATTTTTATTATAAAGAATAAATATAATTCGAAAAAAAGAAAGAGATGGGGAAAGATAGAGAGAGGTGGTGAGTGCACGTAAGTGATAATGCTAATCTGTTTCAATCAAACATAATGAAAAGATGAAAAAAAAAGATAAAAAAAGGGAGAGAGAATTAAATCAAGATTATTATACTTTTTATATATTGAACTATTTAGCAATAGCTCTTAAGTAAAAATATCAAATGATTAAATTTTCATACTATGGTATATTCACAGGTCTTGCTAGTAAATAATGAAATATGCTAGAAAGAAATCTGATGCATGAATAGTCAACAGTATATAGATACACACACATATTATAAACTTAGGAGAAAAGATATCTCTTCTTATATGCATAATACAAGTATTTGCATAGAATAGTTTTATATGTGAATATATACATTTGACAAAGCCAAAATAAAAATGATAGCACAAACTTTTATTGTTATTGAAATTCACATGTGCATATCAGATATTGAGAAAAGTAAAAGAGATTTATGGAAATGAAAACTACTTTTCCAAATCGAAAAGAGCAGATGTGTTGTATAGGAATTCTTCTTTCTGAGCAGTTTTTTTTTTGTTATAATGTTTCAGCTTCTGCAGTCTCCAGTCTTCATCAGATGTCACCAACAAGTTGAGTTATCCACTGGGAAATTCAGAATGTGACAAGCTGAAGGATTCAGCAGTCAACAACATTAGGATAAAAAATATAAAAGACGACGAAGCTGATCTGAAAGAACTAATGTCTAATTTTAACGACATCTCAGAGAGAAAAGGGAGAAATCACATTTTAAATAAGAAAGATTATGATGATGAAAATGTAGAATCAACATCTCATATTCACCTTCACAGGAAGGCTGTA
The DNA here is from genome assembly GCA_023376005.1 of Doryteuthis pealeii. NCBI lineage: Eukaryota > Metazoa > Mollusca > Cephalopoda > Myopsida > Loliginidae > Doryteuthis > Doryteuthis pealeii. The sequence continues at coordinate 44,469,920 of CM042139.1, forward strand.
TCTAGCGTCCAGTTACCAGACAAAAAAGGCGACTGTAACTGAATACAAGCCCCATACTAACTACCAAAATACAGTCATGTGTTGGTTATATAAGAATCAAAGTATCCAATCTAAAACCAGCAGCCAATCAGCATCCTGGGAATGAGCTTGGCCAAGGTATATATATGTTTACCAACCCCCCCGCCTGCCCGAGCAGGATGTGATGCAAGGTCAATTTCTTAAGCAGAGTTTAACAGGTTTGAAATCAGAGTTTTCCTTCTCATAGACTGGTTACCTAGCCATGGTTAAAGATCCCAGTCTGCCCTGCTATTTACCTATAGCTGAACAGAGAATTGGATTTATACCTTTCCCAAGGGTATTAGCACTATGTGAAATGCAAACAGCTTCGCCCAGGAATTGAACTCGGGTTGACGAGTCCATTTCCTAACTGTTAGACCACACGCCTCTATGGCCAAGGTATATAGTTGAATAGCAAAATCTGCTCTATAAACCAATTACCAACTCTAGATTCTCAGAGCAGATTTAACTTTCTATACAGCTGAATACTGATCACCTTATACAACATTCTACAGAAAAAATAAGTCATTTGTCTCTTAGATGAATTTTGATTGGAAAATTCCATTGTATAATGTTCAAGTTTTTACAGTTCTTTTTTAAGAGTCTTTTTGTTTTTTAAACATATACAAATAATTTATATACAATTATATGTTTTCAAGTAACTATTTCTAGTTAATAAGTATTTGTTTACAAACTGTTATTTGATATCATGTATACTTCTCAAATAATGTGTACACAGTTACATGGTTTCAAGAGTTTCTTTCTAATTTATAGATTATTTTATTATGACACTCATAAGGTAGAACTGAATTTTATTTTATTTAACTACTCCATTATAACTAGGAAGGTCTAAATTAACTAAAGGGATGTAATAAAACAAATTTCAATTTTTAAAATTTTAAAACAATTTCCAAAAATTAGGCAATTGTCCAATTTTAATGAAATATTTAGCACTTTATTCATTAAAAACCTAATTTTATAATGAATAGCTTATTTCATTATAAAAATTGAAAAAAATGGGATTTTATCAATTAAGATTTAAATGTTTCAACCTTTGGTAATTTGAATACTTGCAGAGTCTGGAAAATTTTGTAATGGAAATGAAGGAGTACTCCATACATTCCAGAATTGGAGCCTCACTATCATATTGAGTTTAGTATCATATCAATAACTCCCCCTTTTTTTGCAAAAGATGCAGTCAGCATATTCTAAGCCTCACCAACAAGGCTGCAAATAACCTAAGAAAAAAGTTGTACTTTCACTCCAAATCACACTTCAAATCACCAATCATTTGCCTGGCTTTTTTTTAGGGGGGGGGGTGTCTGTAAACCAGCTCTGAAATAAACAAGGTCAAAGACTTTGAACTCCTTCAATTTCACAAAGAAACATGATAATTTAAGTTTTATTGCAAAAAAAAAATGGTAAAACTCAGCAAATATTTTTATTTTAGCCATTTTTGGTTTGTGGCACTTTCTTGTCACACTTTTAGTTGGACATCCCAGGTGTAAAGAAAAACATTTTGCAGCCTATTTCACTTATCACACATTTTCCGGGAAAGAAATGAATATTCAAGTTGAATAGAATGTTTTTTTTTTATTTTTGGTTTCTTGCACTTTGTCAGGCAAACACAAAAGATGTAGGTGTGAGAAAATAATGGAAAAGGCATTTATCAAGTAATGGAATTGCTATGTGCATATTGATGAAGTGCATTTGTATTCGTCTACAATGATTGCTTATCATGTTGCTATTACCAAAGAACAACTGAACATATTTGAAATTAAAATCAGCCATGCTAAATAACAAAAAAAAAAAAAAAAAAAAAATGAAGATGAAAAATTAAGCAATATAAACATAAAAGTGAGAAAAATCTGTTGCAAATAGAAGCTTAATATTTGTTAAGGGTGTTTAGAATTCATCATAGATATGCCAAAAGCCAACTTTGGTTGTTGTCGTTTTTGAAACTTTTTTTTTCTTTCATCTTCCAGAAATTCTGGATATCATTGAAGATTTACAACACATATGAAACAATCCATACAGAAGAATACAAAATGTGTTTGACATGGAATTTTCTATCTTACTTTCTTTTTTAATAAACAAAAATCTACAAAGAAATTTAAGGAATATTTAAAATGGAAGAACATTCAGAATCCTGGAATCAAAGTTTAATAAATCAAAGAATAATGTTCTGAATATGAAACACAACATTTTGTAAAATTTAAGAAATATGGAGTAAAGTATGAATAATTATTTATAAAGATAATTCAAAAATATATATAATTTTTAATTATGCATTATTTATGTGCAAATGTTTCAAGAATATTTTTTGTTCTAATTTACAAAAATAAAATAAAGGATAGAATATTTCCTGAGAATTTTGTTTCTATTTTTCAAAAATGAAAACTGACAAATTTTGCACACATAATTTATATATTCTTTAAATGCAAAGACTCACAGATTATATATGTATATCATATATTGATATAGATAATATGGGTGCTATATTTATAAGTAAACAGTATCGTAGAGAGAGTATTTATATCTAAGTTAGGGTAGCTTAGACATGGAGTATGTAAAAAGTATAATAATCTTGATTTAACTCTTTCTCTCTATCACTCTTTTTTTCTTTCTTTTCATTATGTTCAATTGAAAGATTAAAGGTATTGCTTCAGCACACCAGGACCTCTCTCTATATTTATTTGCTTTATTTCTTTTCATACTTTTTCTGTGTATCATCTCCTTTTCCTTCCCTTTCTTTCTTTATAATAAAAACACGAGGGTCCATTATTTAGCTAAGGTGATGACACTCATAAGATATAAGAATCCGGTCAATAAGCAACACCAAATAATCAGGATTTAAATTATTGCATTTTATCTTGGCCGAATTGGACAGTCTTATTTTTAACCAGGAGTGTTGCAAGATGATAATTGTCATGCAATTAAGGAACATGAGTATTAATATATTACCATTGCATTCACAGTGAATGTCTCTCAAGTTTTGCTTTAAACTTGGACATTTATATCAGCTGAAACTCTTTGAATTATTAAGGTAACTTTCAGAGATAATTTAATGAGCGAGGAAGCTCTGATAGAATTTTTAGCTATGATGATTTAATCTTGGGAATTGGTTAAAAAGGAGCAACATTCTGGAAAGTTTTTAACAAGCAGAATATCTACAAAAAAAATCAGCCAATGAGAGAATTGTGAAAATATCCACCTCTGTAAGTCATGCACTTTTCTTGCACAATGGTGTTGAGCCCACATTGTAATATTCTGTGCTGGTCATTTCGGAAGGCATGAGCTAGAAACAGGTTCACAAGTAAAAGAAAAAGACAACAACAAAAATCTGATGATAGGATGCTAATGGAGGAGGAAGGTGTGATACTTCATGCGATTTGTGGTGGAGCACAGGGCACTTAAATTTAACTATAAGTCAATTGCCCCTGATTTGACCACCCAGAAATTGGCCATAACTTTTTCCTGGTAGACTCATTACTACAATATCTCCTAAAAGACAGCACTTAATTTGATGTTGTCAGCTGGCAAGAATTAGAAAAAGATCTGGGGATTCTACAGTCAGAAAAGTATCCTGCCATTGTGAATATCTTGACTTCTTATGCTGGAAATCTTTTTTCTTTTTTGGCAAAATATCACATCACTCAATTTTGTCAGATTCCCTAAAGTCTAAAATTGGCTCTTAGTAAATTTTGGGTTTTCCCCAAAACTAAAAGCACCAATGAAAGGGGGGGTTCATATGCAGATTAAGAAGAAATAGCTGAGGGCGATCCCATAAGAGGATTTGTTTTGAAAATTATGTGGGGAACATTTGAATATGCGTGTGTGGTCCCAAGTGGTATAACTTAAAACTAACTAAGGCATCACGCCTTGGGTAGGTTAATTTTTTATTTGTATTATTTAGTTTATTTCTGAATGCAACTCAATTTTTTTTAAAAATCAGTTGGAGAAAAATAAGATTTAAAAAGTATGATGTAATTATTCAATATTTATCTGTGTTTATGGGATGAGGCTTGATATGAATAATTTTGATATTTCGGACTGTTGACCTCATCTTTGGTCAGGCCACTGTAACCTTGAGCTCTCTTTAAGTATTTTCTTTTATTACTTTAAAATTGAATCATCATCAGATGATAACCTTGAATTCAACCATGGTCACAATTTCAGCTCTGAAACCATGTTTGAATTCAAGGTTATCGTCTAATGATTACTTATTTTAATGTAATCAAAAAAACCTTTAACTGGATCCCAAGGTTACAGTGGCCTGAACATTGTTTTTATATATACTTCAATAAAGATGAGAACAACAGTCTGAAATATCAAAATTATTAATTATTTAATGTTTTCTTTTTAATACTTGCAAGAATATTTATCACAAAATTTATATGCTAATTGTTACTGGTGGAGTAAAGAATTAATATCTTAACATTAACTATTCAAATTCTTTTGTATTGAGTAAAAAGAAAATTCAGATACTGAATGACTTTCACTATCAGTTTGCATAAATAATCTATTAAAAACAATCTTAAATAAAGATAAATTCTTGTTCTATCATGTTAAAAATCTAATCAAGAATAAATTAACACTTTAAAATTGCACTTTAATTAATAAGAAATGGAAATAAAAACAAAAAGTAAGAATTTGAATTTTTAAAGATAGTTTAAATTTAAATTTCTATTTTCTTATCAGAATAGAAAATATTTTTGAGAGTTGAATAATTAGTCTATCCTTTATTTTATTTTTGTAAATTAGAACAAAAAATATTGTTGAAACATTGAAATGAATAATTTAAAAAATTGAAAAGATTTTATACATTAAATAAAACTTCCAAATATATGTTTACACTTTCAATAGATTTATTTATTCATACAAAGTAGCGATTATGTACTGTCATTTCATATTAATACAATTCTATTTATCATGTATATATTACATTTCTTAATATCATTTCTGAACTTGATATATTCTAAGACAACAATTCCTAATTAGTAGATATGTCTAGATACTGAAATTATGTAACTCATTCTAATGAAAATCTGTCAAATGAAAGAGAAACTATAAGATAATAAAGACTGAAGCTTTAAAAGTTTTTTTAATCTGCAAAATTATAATTTAAATGATGAAGTATATACAACTTAATAACTTATAGAATAAAGTGTAGATGTGTAGACTTTGTCTGAATGAGTCAGTGCCCGTTTGAAAAAAAAAAAAATGAAACCAGACTGGATACTTTTTAAAAAGTATTTTTTAAAGCAAAATGCAAAATTGTGTAACCTCCATACTCACCAGATCTAGCTTCATCTGATTTTTTCTTATTTCATAAACAGAAATTTAATCTCAAGGGTAAAATTTGAGAATGTCAGGGTTGATTAAAAGAATTACAATCAAGAGTTTCAAAAGTGATTCAACCAATAAATATATACATATCTGCCAAATTAAGTAAGTAAACCATCCATTATATTAATAAATATTAATATATTAAGTATTATATATGTAAAGTAATGTTGTTGGGTTGGCCTAAAGTTGAATTCAGCCAGACAGCAAAGGAGTCTATCCCCTTTTCACTAGTGCTAGACCAAAGAGATTGTTTTTGGCATCTGAGTTGGTGTGCCTCACCTACCACCAGCTCCTCATTTTACCGCACAGATCCCTGTGGTACTCATATGCTGAGTTGGTGAGGGCCGGTATTGAACCTGGAACCTTGTAACTGTTCCTAGTTGAATGCTCTAATCCAGATGTTAAATACCATTTGTTAATAAATATAAATATACTAAGTACCAATAACACATCAATAACCTACTCTTTTGGGTGGGGGGGCCGGTGGCTTCGGCTACTGGACCTGTGATGTATATTAACAGCCATGATTCCAGGGGGCTATCCCCCCAGGCAATACCTGCCCCCTAGATTTAAAAGGGCAGGGCTGGGTTTATTGCCCAATGCTTGAGGCACCCCTCCATGAGGGGAAATGCCGACGGAATCAATGGATTTTTTGCACCTACCATCCCATGAGTCTCGGCTTTTGGGTGGTCCCACATAAAAAAAACCTTAATACCTTGATATATTAAGTATTACCTGTCTGTCATATCTGCCAATCTAAACCTGTCTACCAAATATGAGAACTAAAAAACTGCCTACCAAATATGAGTACTAGATTAAATAAAAATACTATTTGAGCACTAGTGATTTTAATTCATCTGCATAATAAATATCTTATATTTTCATCCTTAAGGATTGCACTCTCTATTTAGATTCTCAGAGATTTCAGTCTTTTTTTTTCTCTCTCTCTCACACACACACACACACACACACACACACATATATATATATATATATATATATATATATATATATATATATATTAAATGGAGAGCAAAGAAAGGGAATCATGTTTTGATACAAATTCTGACAATCACAGTGAACAGTACAGTATGAGAAGTTAGTAAAGTTTTGAGGAATGGAACCAAAGATTGAGGTATTTACAAAATGGTAGACTGGTGAGTTTTGCTGACTTGATCAATGGTAGAAATGCATCACAGTAGAAAGAAGAAGGAGGAAAAAAAAAAAAAACGTTTAAAATTTGGCTAATGGAAAACTGGTGTGTTTTTGCTCATTTCAATAATGTAAATGTTAACAATAAAAGAGTATTTTATTGTAGTAAAATAATTAATTGTTTAATTCTGATGATAAAAGTCACATTTAATTTAGTTTTACATAATTCTCATTCAGACAAATATTTAATTTTCTTTTTTTCTGCTTTTAGTAATTTATCATGATGGCTGTGGCTTTTATCTTTGACTTTCAATGATCAAATGATGTCTGCTAAAAGACAAGAATTAAACTCAGTAATTAGAAATTTTGCAATAATAAAGTAACCATTATAAATAAAAATTAGTCAATTAGATTGTTAACTTATTGGATTTTAGAAATGTTGTTTAATAATAATCATCTTTTAATGTATAAAACATATCACATCTCGGTTTATAGCTTTGTGTACAGATCGTATGAGATCTGTACACAAAGCTATACACCTCACATATTTTAAATACATAACTCCATAATATTTTAAGTTGGTCAACTAGGGAGTCTATACCCTTTTCGCAAGCGCTAGACCAGGGAGATTGTTTTTGCATCTTAAGTGGTGTGCCTCACCTACCATCAGCTCCTTACTTTACCACACAGATCCAACCTGTACAACTCATGGGCTTAGTTGGCAAGAGCCGGCATCAAACCGAAAATCTTGTGGTTCTGAGACATGCTCTTCTGATTGAACTAAGCCGGGCCCTCTAAAATGGTATTAAAAATTACTTCTGTGTACTTTAATGTATTTGAGAATGGATTGAGTAAAGAATAGATTTTCTTTTGTTATTATTTATTTTTTTAAATCCTGATCACTGCCTTACTAATAAGAATTTAAGATGTATTATAATAATCTAAATTTCTTTTTTATTATTAAAGAACTGCTTTTTGTGCAATCTATTTTTCGATCAATAGATATTGCGAGAAATAGTTTTTCGAGCAACTAACTTTCGAGAAATTTAACAGATACAAAACCTATGTAAAACAGAGGAGATACGTACTTTTCCAAAGAGAATTTAGCCTGAAGGGAAATGTGTTAAGTAAAGTGCTTTTGCCTAGATTTGTTTACTGCATCTTATTTTCCCCCAGTTTGGCTTGGCCTTATGCCACTCCAAGCCAATCTCAGTTAACACCAATGTTACCACATATTTATATTAATGTATTAATTTATAGTATTGGATAATTTGCTTGAAGCATTGTTAAGTAAAGTATATTATTATTTATATTTTGAAGGCAATTACAATGCATATAAAATAAAATAGTGTCCAATGTCTAATCAATTTTGTAGTATCTTCATATTCAGAGACTGTTTTTGAAATGGGTGCAGTCTTGTGTGTTTTTTGAAGATTTAAGTTTGTTTTTAATTGCAAGAAAAGAGTATAAATTTAGTTATAAAATTACATTTATATATTTATAGCAGGTCTTAGATAGTTTTTGATTCAATATTTTAGTTTGTCAGTTTTTGGCATACAAAATCATTTGGATTATGTTATAAATAATGTTTGCCAACAGAAAAATTAAAACTCAGTCATTGAAAATCTTCCAAAAATAAAGTAGCCATTATAGAGATTACTTTCAATGAAAACAAGTCAATTTAATGATTGACTAATTGGATTCTAAAACCTACATTTTACTTAAATTATATTGAAAAATACATTTATTTGCAGTGGACATCTTATCTTATTATAATGGAAATTCAGTGTTAGTCTATCTGTAACTGAAACTCTATCACTGCTTCTGTCACAATACCTTAAAGAAATGCATAAGTTTATCTAAGTTTATAGTCAAAATCATTAATACAGAGAATAAATCTTATTTATTAATGACGTCTCTGAAAATCTGAGTTAGATTTATCTCAAAACAGCCCATGTTATTTGTGCATTTAAAATCCTTCAATATGTTTTATATATCTCTAATAAATAAAGGTTTACATAATATATGGTGAGGTTAATTTACATACTGGTTTTAACAAAACCAGGTTTAATAAATAATTGGTGTTATTGTTTTATATTATTGTTTTTACTTCAATGTATTAAATTCAATCCTATGAATGATTTTATGTATAAATCAATTAAGATATAATTAAAATAAGTGTAATCTTTTCATATGCATTCTTATTTAGTTTCATTTGTTTTTCTAATTCAATATATTTCCTTACATTAATACTTAAATACTTATGCCCGGTGGAGTGCATATATTCTTGCTAGTACCTATAAATTTTGTTCAAATGTCAAGTGGATGTTGAGAGAAAGAATTTAAAGCAACTTTTAAATATTAAAATTTCTGGTCATTACATCTGATATTAATATTTAAGATTAATATCACGTAATTTTGGTTTTTACTTATTGAACTTAGTATATTTAAATCTGCAGTAGTTTATGGTCTGCTAAACTAATGTGATAACCTTTACTGTAAGCATGATGTAATGGTTATTATCATAGGAAATGGACTTAGAGAGCCAGGTTCAAATCCTGGAGGCGGTTTTCATTTCCTTTTGCACTAATAACCTTGGGAAAGGCATCTTTTTTCCCCACCCCAACTATGGGTAAAAAAGACTGAGATCTTCACTGTTCTGGGAGAATAGAAACTCTGAATTCAAAATTTTATACTGCTTGTGGCAGAAAAGTTAGGGAAATCTATCTATCTATAAATATATAAAGGGCAGTTGGTGTGTATGTATGTATGCCTGGATGAAAGTAAAACAATTAACAATAAAATGAATATATATATATATATATATACACACAATGAAATATTAGATATTATGTATTTAATATCTTGTTACGATTAGTTTCATGCTTACTGCAATCATCAGACGAGACAGTCAAAATGTTATATGCCAATACTTTTCTCATTCATTCTCTATTATATATATATGTATATACATTAAATATCATCAGTTCTGTTTTTTATGCAAAAATCATGAAGATTTGATTTATATTTGAAGATATTTAAAAATTAAAATATATATAGAAATAGCATTGAAATTGTACTTGAAAATGTCCAGTGTTTGTGAATCTCGAAAGTAAACAAATCAATACAGCAGGTATTTTTTGCCCCTCCGCACTCTACCCAGGCAACACTAGGTAGTTTCTTCTAGTTAATACATACAGTAAACTAGGTAACCCTTATTTTCTTTTATTTATAAAATGTTTTTTAAAAATGTGGCAAATATAAAATGGATAACTTCTGAAATTATCATATCTTGTCAAAATTGCAGAATGCAAATTTGTAAGGCATAAAGTCATAATTGGGAAACATGAATTTGATTATTTTGTTTTTATGGCATATTAACATATAATATATGCCATATAATATTTTGGTTATTTAATGGCAAATCAAGTCATTTTGATAACTGAAGTACCTGCGGTTGCTTAAGTGGTCACCCAATTAAATATCTAGTGGGAACCAGTGCTTTCAACATGACTTAAGTATAATAGTGGCTAATAGCATGATTTGATTGATTGATTTTAATGACGTGCCAACCCATCTAGGGTTATTCTATGCTTAGACGTCTTTTAAACTAGTTTAATCACCATTACTCTAAACTAGGCACCGTTTTAATGGTTTTCCCAGCTAAAAACAGTAATTCTCCTGAGAGAGATTGCCTCAGATTTTATGCCTCCTCACTGGCCCAACCAGTCCAACCAACAGGTGGTGACAGGAGGCTTACCAAGAGTAACCACTCGCAACCTTTTGTTTGGTTCTTGGTTTGCTATGTCAAAGGTTAAATCAAAAGGTTTTGGGTCTGAATATTGCTGCTTTGTTTGGAAGTAGTTTTCATGACTTATATACATATATATATATATATATATATAATATATATATATATATATCTGAGATGGCAGCAAACCCTATTTACTAATACTTTTTGATCCATCAGTGTATTTAAAACTCAACTGGATTGTGTCATTTTTATTGACTTGGGACTTGATACTAATTATTTGTGAGTTAACTGGAACTAAACCCTTTTCACAAGTTTATTTTCTGTATTACCATTAATATGATGCACCCTCTAATACTATTTACACACAGGAGTATTGTGTCTTTAAATTTGTCTTTATCATTTGCTAGTGGTGCCACCTATATTCATTGCTATATACAGTCATTCAAATAATGTGATCATTGCACAAATTTTAACAATTAAAAATCTCGGTGGCAACTTCCAGAAGAAGTTTATTATTTCTCATAGCTATTTGTTTGAATTATTGAGATGAGATGAGATGAGACACATGGCACAACTGATATAAGGGTTGAGTTAATACACTTCTAAGTGACAATCATCTCTAGGCTGCAGTTTCAATCCTGGCCAAGGGCAATAATAACAGAATGATTAAGATAGCTTAACACTTGGTCATGGTTAATGGAATGAGAACAATCTACCACCATGGATTGACTAAAGGATTCAGTTCAAAGTTCCATGAAGGCTCCCAATTACAACATGAAGGCTATTGAGTTCAAAGAAAAGGTTTCTGAGTTCAACAAGAAACACCTGAAGAAGGCTGGAAGGCACATAATCTGAAACATTGTGTATATAACAAAAAAGATGAGGACAATAGTCTGAATAATGCAAATAATCCAAATTCTCATTGCTATTTGCATATACTTTATCTGGAAAAAAACAAACATTTGTTAATCAAAATGAAGCCGGTATTAGTAACGTGCTACAAAGAGTCTTTCAAGTAAAAGCTGCCTTCTTGTAGTACTTAAGACACACATGAAAAGATCTACTCATAACAAGTGCTGTCTTTATTGCATTTCCAATAAAAATACAATTGAACCCTTCTGTACTCAAGTAGATGATTATCAGGTTGAGTTGTATTTACAACAAGGCACTAAAGTTCTCTTACTTTTAAGTATACTAATCATTGTATTTTTGTGATAGATGTTTTGTTTTATGATTTAAATGTCTTTCTTTTTTTGTTTGTTATTAGTATTGTCTTCAACGTTTATGTAAGCAGTCAATGATCAGTATAAGTCCAACTCTACACAAACAGACTTAAGTGCTTTTTCTGGTAAAGAGTCACAATCAACAGATTCAGGGCTTGTTGAACACACAAAGATTTTTTCTAAGGTGTATAAAAAGAAAGACATTTGAAAAATCTGACAGCAAATTATTTCAGTTAACAACTCTCTCCCTCTTATATATATATATATATATATATATATATATATATATATATATATATATGTATTCAGTCAGGGTTCGAATCACACACAAAGCGGTCTTCCTGTCTATAGCTCTGCTGATGAGGCCTAGTAGGCCGAAATGTACATACAGAGATTGATTTTTCTCGATTTGTTTAGCCTTACATTTGAATAGGTATGCCCACCTAATTCATTAATTATCAATTAATTTTCAAAATTAGGTACGACTTCAATTAAGCACATATTCTCCCAAAAATTGTCGGCTAAAAAAGCCATATCAAAACACATTGTTTGTTTGTTTACTTCTCATATATATATATATATATATATATATATATATATATAAAAGTGTATCATATCAAGTGTTACTTTGATAGGATTCAACCATTTTCTTTTCTGAAGGTATATATATCCTTTATATATATATATATATATATATATATATATATATATATATATATATAGTATGAACAAAAAGTCATAAGACAAACAGGAATATTTCTTATATGTTATTTATTCTCAACTAGTTTCGACCTTAGGTCATCGTCAGGAGAAAATTTATTTTTTGAAGAAATTGTTTTTAGAGAGTTGTTTTGAAAGGGAGCATTATTAAAAAAATTATCAAAATTAAAGGTATTTTTGAGGGTTTGTCATGCTATTATAATTCGGGTAGAGGAGTGTATTAGAAGTAGCAAGTCCATCTGTTCCGTGAAAAAAACCTCTTATATATATGTGTGTGTGTGTCTGTATGTATACAAAATAATGTGCAGGTAAAAATATTAAGGAAGCTATCAACTTGCTAGATGTTTTGAAAAACAAATTTTATTTATTGATAAATTGATCCTCCTGATATAAAATGTTTTGTTATCATCAGTTTTTTAAGATCCTTGACTGCATCTATTTACCCATGTTAAATCTTACATTGTTTCCTTTCTTGATCTGTTTACTAGCTTGTTATTTCTCTTTACTATGATTTGAAATCAATTCCTTTGTATCATTTACCAAATAGATTATTAGGGTGTTGGAAATTTTATTAGTTTAAATGAAGAAAGGATAAAATAGAAAAGTGTCAAAGAAAATAGAACAAAAAATGTTCAAACATTCATTTTTTTTTTTATCCAAGTAAAAAGGAAGATCTTATAAGAACAAAGTTTAACTCTATTTGCTTCTGTAATTGAGTTGTTGTTTAAGGGTTATTGTAGAAAATGGACTTGGCTACCCGAGTTCAAATCCTGGATGAGGTTGTTTTCATTTCACATAGCGCTAATAATTTTGCAAAATTATGAATCTAATTATTCTCCCTTCAGCTATGGGTAAATAATTAGGCAGACTGGGATCTTTAACCTTGGTATGGTAACTAGACTAGGAGAAGGAAAACTCTGAATTCAGATCTGTTTTGTTTTTTCACATGATTATATGATATCAAGGACAAATAACTTACAAACGGATCTATATAACCGATAGATGGAGCCCTAACAGGGAATACCATTCCAGGGATTAATAGAAATCAAGGAGTATTCACCACTCCCTAGGGCTACAGAACTGGAGCTTCATTATCAGATGCGGTTTAGTGTCTTACCCAGGACATATCTTTTTGTGATCTTACCCCTCTGTAAGGGATACAGTTTATTGGTTGATTGGATTTTATGGCATATCAACCCTTGTTGGGATATTCTATGATGAAGATATTTCCTTCTATTCATTCTTAATCCATTATTTTAGAAGTCAGTATATTGTGAACCCCACTAACAGGGTGACATTACTGACAAGTTGTATTCTCTCTCAAAGATCATTTTTCTGCAATGTATTTATTCGGAGTTTTTTTTCAAAGAAACTGAGAACTTTTACATATATATATATTTTATTGTACATATATATTAAGTTTATATGTGAGTTGATTTGTTGATGTAGTTGCATTTCTCATAAAAGTGTTAAATGCTTTGGGAAATGATTTGTGGAATGAGTTGGTTGCACAAAAACACAGGGTAAAAAGGAAATCAAAAGATGCCAGTTAGTCTGGTGTGAATTATGCTGGGAGCAGCAAATGTTGGATCAAAAAGGAAAGAAGAATAAAATGTGAATAATGATATCAGATCAAATCCAAACTTCATAGGATACTTTTTTTAGCTGACATCATCGCATCCCTAAAAAATATTTTCATTCCAAAAGGTTCATTAATGGTCATGACAAGGACATAAATGCTTGCTTGTTAGATTCTGATATAATAACAATTATTCAAACTGCTCACTTAAATAAGCTTTGATCAATTAGGCCTCAACTCAAGCATAAGAAGGGATTGATCTGCAAAACTAGAAAACACAACAAAAGACAATATTAATCTTTAAAAAAAAGAAAAAAAAAAAGAAAAGCTTTTAAAAATTTGCTCGCAAATTTTACTCATGACTTACATATACAGTTAATGAAAAAACAACTAAAGAAGTTAAGAAAGGGGTGAGGTTTGAGATTGTCATGTGAAATTCCAAAATGGACATGCCCATTCTCTAAGGGAGAAAATAATCTATTATCACCCTACACCATTAAACAGTAATACATTGGTCTAGGAATCGCAAGGTTCCTGGTTCAATACTGGTCTCAGCTAACTCAGCCTATGAGTTGCACAGATTGGGTAATCTGATCTCTGCGGTAAATTAGTGAGCTGACGGTTGGTGTGGTGCTCTACCTCAGCAAAAACAATCTCCCTGGTCTAGCGCTAGCAAAAAAAGGGATAGACTCCTTGGCTGTCTGGCTGATACCAACAATTGGCCACTCCGCCAACTTTACTTTTTATATACACACACACACATATATATAGATGTGTGTATGTGTCAGAAAGAGAGTACTGATTTTGATATTTATTTCCATAACATATTCTACTTATTATTACTATCTTATCAGTGAGAAAGTAATAATTTTTATGTTAATGATTTCACTTTTTAAAGAACTACTTGTAAGATCTATTTTTTTTTAAAAATGGTAAAACTGAAAAGTCTAACTTATATGAGAATAATAAAAAGGAAGGACCTTTATTTTGTATGTTTAATTCATAAGACAATTTTCAAGAAAAATATCTGTTCAATCTATGAGACAGAACAAATGGTGAATTGTGTCGAATAAAACAATTTTACAGTCAGAAAGACATGATTGCAAATTAACATTAAAAAATAGATTCACCAAGAACTAAAACAGTAGACATATTGGAGTATCTTGTTCACTTCGAACATCAAAAAAAAAAAAAAAAAAAAAAGATTCATACAAAAACTTTCCAAGTTAATAACAGCATAAGAATGGTAAAAAAAAAGAGTAATAAAAACAAACCTGTTTCTTTTTGATAAGATCAAATTTTATTTAAAAAAATGGGTCTAACTTTTTGTTCAGCAAGTCAAACCTTATTTCTTACAGTGCAACATTTAATCACCGAGGAGAAAATGAAATACTTTGGACACTTGATAATATGATCATTATTTGTTAATTAGGTTTGCTTTAGTGATGGTTTTTTGTTCTCTTTTCTGACACTAAAAAAATTATAAAGTACTTTCTTATCTGAGTACACAGAACAAATTATCTGTTGAAAAAGTTCTGATGGTTTTAAGGTGAACACATTTCTAGTGATAACATTCACTAATCTGTCTCATTTTCAAAAGGTCTTCTTTCTTTTTTTTTTTTGAAAGTTTAAAACAAATAAAAATAATGTTCCTAACAATGTATGTTTTTTTTTTCTTACCAGAAGAGAAAATTGATTCTTCACATTCCCTCCCTTCCTCTCACTCATTTTGTATTAAACTAATTGATGATTACAAAAAGATACTTTCTTAAAGCATATCTCTTATTCATGTGTAGATAAATACAAATAAACAATTGTACTTGGTCTAAAAGAACTGGTGAACTTTATTAACTCTCTGCCTACCAAATGTTCTTGATATTTTTTTTTACCTATATGATTGGATATCTATCTATTCACCTCAGAACTCATTCTATTCAAATTAAGTCCTATCATTATTATTATTATTGTTCTAATCTAAGTCCTTCTGCTAAATTATAATGAGATTGTAGTAGTGGAAAAGCCACTGTGAGTGGCTTAAAGTAAGCAAAGAGTTAAGTGTTACCCCCCTCCAAAGGTAAACATTTAAAAGTGTTATATTCCAAGATGTTATGATAACAAAATATAACAGTTAAATAGGTTTTTAAATATAAAAATATTTGTTTTTATTTTCTCACGGACCAGAAATACAGCAGGATAGGTTTGGATAAACAATTAACTGTCAACAAATGATATGTTCATCAAACAGCCATGTTATTATCTGATACTACACATTTTTTTCTGAGAAGAGTCAAACGTTAGTTAGGGGAGATAACTCTCCCTTAACAAGAAGATTATTTTCTTCTTACATTGCACAGTTAATTCTGGCATTTAGAAAGAACATAAAAAATTCAAGGGTATGAGTATAAGTGAAAATGAGATTTTTGATATTAGTGTGTTTTTGTTTACTCACTGAACTCTACTCATATTCAAAAATAAAGTGATATCAGGCATAATATTAATGCACTTTAAGCCTCTTACATTCTTAGAAGCAAATATCTAAATAGAGTTTCTCTAATCTTGACATTCATGTACACTATTTAAAAAAAATAGCTGACTATAAACCTGAATGCCAATTTTAAGTTTGACACACATACACACATAAGCTGTGTTCAAAAAGCTAAAGCTGAATTCAAAAAGATAGAAATGACCAATGAATTAATCTTCTTTGAAATAGTCTCTTGGTATTTAACACATTTATTTTAGTGAGTTTTCTATTGGCTCCGTGTCCTCAAACTTGATATGTATAGTGAGTATGAGTTGTATACTGATAATTACCATGGTTTTTTAGGTGGTTAGTGGAGATTTTGAATTCAAAGTTGTTGAAATTTGAAATCGGTGGAGGATTAGATGATTGACATGAAATAACCTTTAGATAACCTAGTCAATTAAGCAAGAGTCTTCCTAAAGTAAACATGGGATCCACTTCACTCAAGCATGTGCTTAAGGATCCTAGGTTGAGAAAGTTTGGTTCTGAATAAAAAATGTGATCCCAAAATATGCCTTAGTTTCCTCTATGAACTAAATGACAGGCTTTGACGAACCACCTTCTTAAGAACCAACCTAGTCAACAGAAGATAGAAGAAATGCAGATAGCAACAGATTACAGACCACAAGAATAAAGTAAAGAAACAAGCATCAAATGATGGAAAATTTGTTTAATGGACAAAAAAATCAATCAATTGATTGATAGAGAGATAGGTAGCTAGATGGATATGTAGATATAAGCAAACTGGTAGGATAGATAGATAGATAGGTTTACAGGTATGTAGATAGATCGATAGACAGGATGATATAGATAGATATGTACATACTATAGTGACACAGGAAAAGTGTGCTCATAATTTAGGTCTGTAGATTGTAAGTATGTTTTGTAACCAATAAAAAGTCTCAGAGGGTAAATGACCCTTTTGAAATATAGTTCCTCATTGACTAAAACAGAAAAATCCAGTCTAAAATGATGAGTTGATTCATAGAGGGGAAACAGGAGGTAGCATTTTTAATTTGGAAGGTTTTATCATACAATTTCAGCAATATTCTGATGACCTGTCCATTATCAGTAATTAACTGATTAATTGACAAATCATTTTTATTGCATTTAACATTCAAATATGCAAATTAAATCTGAGTCACTAACAGATGTCTGTTTCTAACATGCATAAAATCACAAATATTAAATACACACAAAAATTGATCTATCTGTATGTTAAGACTGATTTAAACTGAATGCTTTTCATTTGTAATTAGACATTTTGAAGGACATGAAGTGGAATTTAATTTTAAGGCTGAAAACTGGCTTTTGTGTGTGTAGGTGGAGGGGGGGGTTAATTATGTAAGTGAATTATCCTTGAAATTCAAATCTCTTGATACTGGAAAAAGGAACAAGTCAAGACTTAAGTGTTATTCATACAATGGAATGAGAATTAAATGTCATTTGGTTTGAAATGTTTCAACTTCTTACTTAGAAAAAGAAGGAAATTAAAAAGGTTAGAAGGAGATAAAGAGAGAAAGTGAAAGTGAGGAATGAAAAGAAAAGGGTAAAAACGAGAGGGATGAAAAAAGAGAAAGGAGATAAAAAAAAGTATGAACAGGATGTGACACAAGGTCAATTTTTAAGCACAGTTTAACAAGTCTGAATTTAGAGTTTTCCTTCTTCTAGAGCAGTTGCCATACCATGGATGTGCCCAGTCAATTGATCAGAGGGGGCTTTTTGACCACTCATCTAGCTTAAGTAAGGGTTAAAATGAAGTGTTGCATGTCATGGACTTAAGCATCATGGGTCACCAGCAATAGCCAACAGGTGACCCCATGGAGAAGAGGGATCTTACTCTTCTGCAGAGGTGCAGTTGGTGTATTCTAAAGCCTCAACCAACAAGGATGAAGAGTGGATCAGGGCTAGGCCTGAGTCAGAAGATGGCAGACAGTCAGTGACAGATTGGAGAGTCTGGGTGGGATGTCAAAAAAATGAATACTCAAAACTAATAGCCAAAATCTGCACCTATCACAGGATAACCCCCACCCCCAATACAATATTATTTTAAATCCTTCTTCCTTATAGATATGTTTACTAACCCCTCCGCATGAGCAGGATGCGACACAAGGTCAATTTCTTAAGCAGAGTTTAACAGGTTTGAATTTTTGGAGTTTTCCTTCTCTTAAACTGGTTACTTAAACAAGGTTAAAAAGCCTAGTTTGCCCTACTATTTACCCATAGCTGGAGGGAGAGTAGTTGGATGCATACCTTACCCAAGGGTATTAGCATTATACAAAAGGTAAGAAACCTTGTCCAAAATTTGAACTTGATTTTCTACGACTCTAACCATTACACCACATTTCTCCAATATTTCTTCCCTATATTTCTTCACTCATGTGAGTACACACAAATGAACATATTCTCATATCATAATATCTTAAGTGTAAAAAAAAGTAATTTAAAGTAATAGGTTATTCTGATGATAAATTCCTCCATCAATTCTATAGATATAGGATGTTATAGCATTTATCTGTTGGTCGTAATTAAAAGAATGAAATATGTTGAGTTTCACCTTGTCTTCACCATTTATTATGTTATCATCATAAAAAACAAAATCACAGGTCATTTTAGGTAATGTCTGGGGATATTAATATCCAGTTCCTTATCTTTTTGCTTTTCAAATTTCTCATTAAGACATCCATTTATGAAGAGATTAGCAATTATTCATAGAAAGAAAATGCTTTTTTTTAAAAATTCATCCGAAATTAAAAAAAAAAGAAGAAAAATCATAATGAAGATTAATGAACCTGATTGACTTTGGTTGTAACCACAGTCCATAATGATATTGATGCTTCTATTTAAGGAGAGGTGAGAGAGTCTAATTGGCATTTTATAGTTATCAACATTATATTGAAAACTTGGATAAATGCAATAAAGTTTAAAGAACAGCCTCTTCCTCTTTTCTTTCTTGTCATCTTTTCATTATGTTCGATTGAAACAGTTTAGTGTTATTACTTCCGTGTGCTCACCCCCTCACTCTATCTTTCCCCTACTCTCTTTCTTTCTTATTATATTTTTCTGTGTTGCATGTGCTTTTTTTTCTTCTCTTTATTTCTTTATAATAAAAAGGGAATGGTCCATTATTTAGCTGAGCTGACAACACTCATAAGAAATAACAATTTGGCGGATAAGCAACACCAGAAAATCAGGATTTGAATTTTTGCATTTCATCTTGGATGGTTTAATTTCTAACCAGAGGGTGTCGCAAGATGATAACGGTTGTACAATTAAGGAACATGAGTATTAATATATACATAAATAAATACTGTTAAATGAAAACTAACTAAAAATTAATAAATGCAACAGTAACCAAGTTAAATCAATTCTTTTAATTTAAAAAGAATAATAATGAATGACGCAACTGAACAAAATGATAATAATGATAATAATAATAATAAGATAAATAAAAATCAGGATAATAGGGCTTTATAAATGATTGGTTGGATCAACTTTTGAGCCATATTTTATCATTGGATCAATATGTCTCGTTCAAGTTGATTTTTTATTCTTATTACCTGATGGAAATACTTCAAATCCTTATAGCTATTAGCATTCACATACACAGCAGTTGTCATGAAACAAGCCAGCTGGATTTCTTTTTTCTATACAAAATTGACACACTTCAAGTATTACAAAAACGCCTCAACTTTATCTGAGTCGCAGAAAGATCAGCAGAGAATCCTTGTATGAATTCAAGAGAATCTACTTATATGTTGCTAGATATAAAAGATTAGTACAACCAAATATAGGGAAACACTTTGAATATAAAAGGTACATGTGCTGAATATGTTTTAGCATTTTTTGTCTATGTTCAGAGTTTACTGTTGTTGAATAGAATTTGTGGGGTTTCTGTTTCCAAGCAAAGTTTTTCAGATTTTTGTTTCTCTACAAAATATGACAAAAACCTCTAAAAAAAACACAAAAAAAACAAAGTCGTTTTAAAAATTCTGGTCCGTCTTATAGTTGTATAGAGACTTTATTTTAACTTCACATGGAGTCTTATTTCTTAAGATATCCTATATTACCAGTCTCACAGACAGGTTTTGTTTTACGGCTTATAAACCTTGCTGGTTCATTTAATGTTTTAATTTTTAAAGTTTGGAAATAAATTCATTCAATATTTTTTTTTCTGAACTCATTTTTTCTATTTAACCCATAGATAGGACCCTTACAAGTACTACCACTCCGGGTCAGAGTGGACCAGGAAGCAATGGTGGTGAAGGGGTACTCCACATTCCCCAGACCTCCAGAACTGGAACCTCACCATCAGATAGAGGTTAATGTCATACACAGAACAACAAGACCCTCAACCACTGCCTTCTAGCACATATATGATAAAAAGGTATGGGGGTTGCCATAAGGGCAATAGGGTTGGGACAATCATATAGATAATAGGGCTTGATGTGACCAGCCTCTCTGACCTCCTGTCCAGCCTAAGTAAGGTCCAAAGCATCATGGGTTGCAACCCATGGCTAACAGGTTGTCCCATTAGGGGGCAGACAGTTATTCTCACCTAATGCTTAGCATAACAGTTACCATTGTAGGAAATTGAATTGGCAACCAGAGGGCACATCAACCAAAACAATAAAGATGAGGACAATAGTTCAAATAATCCATATTTTATTTTTCCTATAGAAATCTTATGTAGAGAAAGTGTTATTTTGACAAGTGATATTATCCACAGTTAATTTACTTACTTCTTTAGGCGGAGTCACAAAGTAAAATCAGTTTCCAAATTTATTCTGCATTTGAATAATCTTATCAACAAATCTGAGTAAATTTCTTTCCAATCTTTTCAAGCCAGACTTTTCAAAAATAGATATCATCCCAACAACATAAGTCAGCTTTGAAGTGAACCAGTTGAAATTTGCACATTTCTTAAAAGTTATTTCCATAAAAGCTGAATTCCTTAAATAGAAATTTGGAAAGTCAAAATCATCTAAAATCGATTGATATTTCCAGTTACTTTATAAAATTTTTCTAATTTTATTTTTTATTTTTGGTGCTAATTCATTTTGATCATTACATTAAGGACAGATATGTCTGGCGTCGGAAACATTATTGAGCAAAAATTCTATGCATAGAACAGATGGCTACATAATAGGAATTATACAGAAATAAATAATCGGAGAATGACCTATGACATAGTTGAGGGGAGTGGGGTTCCTGTCATAAGTGATCGATAATGATATTGATGCTTCTATTTAGGTAGGAATCAAGGATTTTAATTAGCAATTCATAGTTATCTTCATTATATCAAGAATTTGGAGGATTACAAAATAATATTTAGTGCACATGTACTGAATATAAAAAAAAAATCATTCAATTAGAAAATGAACAGGAATTTGCTTTATTCTCTAGGTTGGAGTATTCTAATTGTATCGATTCTAGTAAAAATCTTACTATGATGTGACACTTTTGCTTGGTCATGATAACACAGTAAAAGGGAAATTTAATTATAATTTTAGTAATAGATGAATAAATATGAAAATTTGTATTATTTAGATTTTTTGACAAGAAACACCTGAAGAAGTCTGGAGAGCACATCAACTAAAACATTGCATATATAATAATAAAAATGAGAACAACTATCTGAAAATTCTAAATAATAGAAATTATCAAGCCTCATCTCAAAAATGTAAAAAAGATAAATCTATAAAGGAAATTTAGAAATTTATATTTGTTATTGTTTTAAACTTTAAGGGCCTAAAAATTCAAGTAAAATAATCATACAAAATTAAAATTTAAAAAAAAAATCTTTTTTACCCAAGCACTTTCAAACATTTTTAAAAATAAGAGGCTCAAACTCAAGGACTCACAAGGGTCATCTTGTCCTGGGAGGACATAGTGGATCTAAAGTGTTTATGGGTAATTTTCACCACTTATTATACTAATCTGCAATATGCTTGAATTTTTCTATAATATATATATTTTGGGGGATTTTGTGTGAAGCACAGGTGTGAAATAAATGAAAAACTTTGTTAGATGTTATGTGTTAAATTTCATTCAATATTTCAAGGGGATGACCCTCTTTCTCAAGAATTTCTAGACTGACTGATTCCTGCGGTTTTTGGTGCTTTTATAGATTGGAATGTTGAAATTCTGGTCATCTATTGGCTAGTATATGTATATATATATATATATATATATATATATATATATATATATATATATATATATATATATATATATATATATATATATATATATATATATATATATCACACCAAGAATTGTTATCATTTACATTAATCTTAAATAATAAAATTGAAGTAAGAACATATTTAGGCTCATAGTAAGAGCAATGCACCTAAATATGAACTTTAAGCAACAAACAATATTGGAATGGAAAATTTCACTGGTCTAAGATTAAGCACAAGGAAAAAAAAACAATCCAATCATTCTTTATTTGAAAAATTCAAATTTATGAAAAATATCTAACTTCTAAATATATGTAATATATTTTTCCCTTGTTTGGCATCCAGTGAGGAATGAACTAACCTCTGCTTAATAAATAATTCTGGCATGTTTGCTATGAAAGTTTTATTTCCCTGGAGCACCAGTTATGGCTGTTCCTATTTGTGTAAAAATTTTAGAATTTAGAAAAATTATTTTCATATCCAGCAGATTTTCTGCACTTAGAGATTATATATTTTCCTATTTCTCTGAATGTTTGAGATGAAGCTTGATAATTTGTATTATTTGGACTGTTGTCCTCATCTTTGCTGTTATATACACAATGTTTCGACTGATGTGCCCTCTGATCTTCTTCAGTTATTTCTTGAATTTAATTACTGTTGTAGAAAAGCTGAGGAGTGGACTATTTTATTTATTTTGTACCTTTGTTCCAGATTTCAATGTTATTTGATAACTCAGATACAACAGTTTTAATGATACTGTTAAAGCTGATAATCATATTTTGTCTATTGCATTGAGGGCAAATGGAATCATTGGATGGATGGTTAGAAATTTTATTTCAAAGGAAGCAAATGTTGTTTTAAAAATATATAAAACCCTAATGTGACCTCATATAGAATATTCTACTCAGGCATGGGCTCCAGTGTCTAAACATGGAAATTGGAAGGCATACAAAGAAGAGTGACAAAAATAATAAAAAGAGGAACAGATTACAGTTACAAAGAGAGATTAGAGAAATTAGAATTAGCTACTTTACTAGAAAAATAATTTTAATTGAAACTTTCAAATAATGAAATTTCCATGTATGGTAGATATTTTTTAAATATTTTCCCTTGCACTGGGAACTTACAGTTAATAAGATGCCTGAAGAAAAAGATGGGAACTACACAAAGATGCTGCTTGAAATTATTCTGGAAGCATTACCCTACAGCAGCTATGACCAGTTATCTCCTATCTCATAAACCACATGAGTAAGACACTACTGGAGATGTAAGGATGAATTCATAAGTGACCTTTTTTAATAGATTCCTACACATGGACACACCAATTTTTAGATGACTAGTAAAATAGTACATTCATCAGCACTGAGATGGCCAATAGGGATGGATACTGAGAAAGAGTCATGGGAATCCATGCTGTTGGCATGCCTTGATGAGAATGAAGGTTGGTCTAATTAAAGGATTTTGTAACAAGGTTTAGAAATTAAATCTATTTTATACCTTGGTTTTATTATAGCGTATTTTTCTTGTAAAATCTAAGAGCAAATAGTTTAAAATAAAAGAATCTCCAATCAGAATAGTTGAACCAATATTACCCAAGATATAAAAACATTGACCTTTAAATAGCCAAATTGATAAATGTAATTGGATTATTTAGGTTCTAAAAAGAAGCTTTGATAAAACTTGAAAACATTTTGCTCTAGGAAAAAACAAAAAAGACAACTACATAATAATCACATAAAGTAAATACCTATTGTGGCATTTAACTATGAGAGGAAAATAAAACTGATTTATTTATTTGATAAAATGTTTTGTTTTTCTTCCTGAAGCAAGACAAAGTCTATTGAGAATTATCTTGCTTCTTGACCATCCTTCTCACATTTATTATATATTGGAACAAAGTTAGTTGGCACAAGGCCAGAATCCTTAAAGGGGATCAAACTCACAAGTGAAAAATATATAAACAACATTTCAGCCTCTGTATCCTCCGGCCTTCCTCAGGTGTTCCCTGTGTATCCGAGTTTAGTAACGATCCAGCCTGGGAAATCATTTTTAATAGTTTGGCAGTTGATCAAACAGGCATCAAATAAGAAAAGAACTTTTGAAAATCTCATTCATTGCTTTTGCATCCCTATCATTCTTTCATGTGTCATGAGAAGAATCATGATCATTTATATATACCACAAAGGAGGCACATGGTGTAATGGTTAGAGTCATAGGAAATGGACTTGTTGACGTGAGTTCAAATCCTGGACCAGGCTGTTTGCAGTTCACATAGCGATAATTCCCTTGGGAAAGGTATGTATCCAACTACTCTCCTTCCAGCTATGAGTAAATATTAGGGCAGACTGGGCTCTTTAAACTTGGTTAGGTAACCAGTCTAGGGGAAGGAAAACTCTGGATTCAAACCTGTTAAAGTCCACTTAAGAAATTGACCTTGTGTTGAATCCTGCTTGTGCGTAGGGGTTGGTAAATATATATACATATAAACCACAATAAATATGAGGACAACATTCCGAAAAATCAATATTATTCACGTGAAGCCTCATCTCAAAAACACAAATAACACATAAAAACATCTGATGATTCTTCTAAAAGCATATCTAATGCCCTTCTTAAAGATCAGCTAAGAAATCACAATGAATGATTTTTGAAAATGGTTTCAAATTTAATTTTTGAGTCTGGCTGTGGAAGTCTCTCTAAAGTTGTAGTTTTTGATTTTCTTTAAAATTCCTACTCGATGCACTGGAATTTGGTTCCAGGCAAGAAATAACTAATCAGATCTAGCAACAAAAGACACATTGATTCATTGAAATTCTTAATTCACACCCTTTCCACCTGTTGCTTTTATTCCACACTCTCAAATGGCCCAAAACCCATTTTGCAAATCTGTAAGGTACCAACCTCTGTAGACCAAAATTCTACTTTTTCTTTTCTTTTTTCTGCCTCTAAACAACTTGAGAATTTCCCACCTAAGACAGCCTGCCATACCTTGCAGCAGATTTATGTAGACTCAATATAATTCTGTGCTCTCTAAAAGTTACTTGCATATAACATTTCCTTAGATCACCTGAAGGGGAAGAAACAACCATATTTTACAAGATATAAGACATGTGTACACATATAATGCATTTTCATTACAGTGGGTAATATCTAAGGAAAGAGAAAAAAAATACTCCATATCAGTTGGAGGGATTATTCCAATAGTCCCTGTATTGCAAAGAAATAATGTCATATATATTCATTTAATATTAATCTGCCATCTTGGAATATATACAGCCAAATGCACACACACACACACACACACACACACACACACACACATATTTTTTTGTAGTTTTAGGGATAACTCAATGGAACAAAAAAACAAATAAGAAAAACCAAACGAGTCACAATTTTGACTGTTGGAAAAAAAAAACTAATTAACTGAGATAACAAATATTGGAAACTGCTTAATATGTGCTTGTAGAGCCAGTTTAGGGAACTGAATCAGTAACAGAAATTAACTACCCAGGTTTAACCAAAATGATCTTCAATATATAAGATGAACAAAAGTTATAAGACAAATATAAATATTTCTTATGTGTTATTTATTTTTTTTATTGTTCTCAAACTTGTTTCAACCTTGGGTGATCGTCAGAAGAACATTTTTTAGAAAGTTTTTTAAAGAAGAGTTGATAAAAGAATCAATGTGATAAAAGTGGACTTAGAAGTAATGGCATTAAAGTGTACTCCTAGAGCTCTAGAGCAGGAGTTGTCACATTCTAGGCTCTTGTAACAGGAAGAAAAATGTAAGATATAAAACAATAATATAAACTATTTTAGGGAACACTAATCTGCATATTGATCTTAAAAATTTGGTTTTGATAAATATGTTATTGATTCTTAATTATTTGGTTTTATTTTAACAAATATGAGGGATAAATCTTAAAAGAAATCCATTAACAAGAAGAAATAACTGTAATTTTATTCTTTACTTCCTAATTTAACTAAATATTTAAATTAGGAAAATTTAGCAATGAAAGACAGGAGTGATGGAAAATGATGGAAAAGTTAGTTTCAAAGTTATTCTATTCTTTAATTATGCCCCCTCTGTTTCAATTCATTTTATCTGCATTCTTATTTAGTTTCATTAGTCTTTCTAATTTAATATATTTTATTACATTAAACATGTTATTTTTATTATTGGTAAACACAAAGACTGAAGACAATATTTTCTAAGTATAAAGATTATTTTTTGTAAAAAAAAGTAATATATTTTCTCCTTTACATTCAGTTCAAAATATTTTTGGAGATATTAATGTCTGGGTAGATGGTTAACGGATTGATCCAATGATTTGTTGAAAAATAGATCAAAATGGATGCACATATTACAATCCAACTTTCAACTCCTTAATACTCTAAGCACAAGTTTCTTTCTTCTTTAAACAAAATTTAGGTGTCATTATTTTAAAATAATTACTCTCTCATAATTCTTTACCCTTGAATCTTATGACATAAATAACACTGGCTGAAAATATATTGATATAGCATTATACTAAATATATGCTTTATGGATGAAAAATATTGGATAAAATGAATATACACTATTTGTATTTATATCCAGATAATTCATGAATCTTTTGCAATACACACATATGTATATATTGTATGTACCTATGTATTCATTAGTGTATTTTATCTATCATATATATATATATATATATATATATACACATATACATACACACACATATGCAAACGTTTGTAATAAATTTATAATTATAGACACACACACATGTAAACATTTGTAATATATATATATATATATATATATATATATATATACACGTAAACATTTGTAATATATATATATATATACACGTAAATTTGTAATATATATATATATATATATATATATATATACACGTAAACATTTGTAATATATATATATATATATATATATATATATATATACACGTAAACATTGTAATATATATATATATATATATATAATATATATATATATATATATACACACGTAAACATTTGTAATATATATATATATATATATATATATATATATACACGTAAACATTTGTAATATATATATATATATATATACGTAAACATTTGTAATATATATATATATATATATATACACGTAAACATTTGTAATATATATATATATATATATATATATATATATATATATATATACGTAAACATTTGTAATATATATATATACATATATATATATATATATATATACACGTAAAATTTGTAATATATATATATATATATATACACGTAAACATTTGTAATATATATATATACATATATATATATATATATATACACGTAAACATTTGTAATATATATATATACACGTAAACATTTGTAATATATATATATATATATATATTTGTATATATATATATATATATACACGTAAACATTTGTAATATATATATATACATATATATATATATATACACGTAAACATAATATATATATATATATATACATAAACATTTGTAATATATATATATATATATATATATATATATATATATATATATATATATATATACATACATGTAAACATTTATAATATATATATATATTATATATATATATGTATATATATATATATATATATATATATATATATATACATACATGTAAACATTTGTAATATATATAATATATATATATATATATATAATATATATACATACATGTAAACATTTGTAATATATATATATTATATATATATATATATATATATATAATATACAGACACACACATTGAATGTTTGTGTATATAAATGTGCACAAGAGAAGATATGTGCATATACATATGTAAGCTTATATATATATTAAAAAAGTAAATGTATTCCTATATATTAGAATAGATATATATAAGCAGAAGACATATATAGTCTTACGTACTTATATACATCTAAAAATCATAAGTATTCCCATATATTAAAATACATATATATAAGTAAAAGAAGAAGAAATAAATAGAATTGAGTGAGAAAGCTACATATGGTGGAACTGTGGGGAGAAAAAGGAATGCAATGAGAATTATTTGGGGGGTAGAGATCATACATGTGTGTCTCAAACAAAAATATGTTTATGGTCCATTCTATGATCGCCTGATAAAAACAAGGCAATAACTTGAAGATTTAGAATGGAAGAAAGCCATTTTGGATGAATTATTTGCTTCTTGGCCATTTCATTGAATGAATAAATCACATTAGATTAACTTGTTTTGTACAAACGAATCTTTAGTGTTGAAATTGGGATGAGTAAAATTTTGCATTACTTGAACATCAATTATCAATGAAAAGATTGTTTTTTTTTTTAATATTTAGAGCCAAAAATTGATGAAACTCCATTTTGACTTATTTAAATTAAATTTCTATTAGCAAACTGCAGGTGAGACTAATATATCTACAGTAACAAAGGAAGATAGAAATTATTTTCTCCCTAAAATCTAAACAAATTTCCATTGCACAAAAGTATAATTCAGAGTTAATTGAAAATTCAGTCATATCATAAAAAGTTAAATTTATCTATACATATATAAAGGGCAGTGGGTGTGTATGTATGTATGTGTTCGATGTGTGTATATTCACAGGTCCTGCTAGTTTAAATTTAAATCAAATTTCTATTAGCAAACTGCAGGTGATACTAATATATCTACAGTAACAAAGAAAGATAGAAATTATTATCTACCTAAAATGTAAAAAAAAAATTCCATGGCCCAAAAGTATAATTCAGAGTTAATTGAAAATCCAGTCATATTATAAAAAGTTAAATTAATCTTCTATACATATATAAAGGGCAGTTGGTATGTATGTATGTATGTCTAGAGGAAACTATGAAAATAAAACAATTAACAACAAAGTAAATATATATACAATTTCACTATCACCAGATCTTGCTTTTTGAGCAAGAATAATGAAGATTTGATTTATATTTGTTATGATAATTTAAAAATAAAGTTTAAATAGTAACAGCATGGATTTCTTTTGCATTTAATATTCTAAATAGGAGACATTAAGTTTTCTTTTCAGTGTCTGTGCACCTTTTTCTGATGCACCACCAGGCCAGATCAACACATATACTTTTTACATAGGAATTTTAATGGGCCAACCTGTGAGGATCCAACTCACGATTCAGTAATAATAGATTTGCAAGACTAACTTTTTGCCCCTCCCTCTATATAGGCAATTCCAGATAGCCACTTCTTGTGCAATATAAAGAAAAAGACCTTTGCTTCATTCATCTAAATATAATATAAGTTCTTAAAGACATTTCATTAGAGAAATGGGTTTATAGGAATTGTGAACATGGTAAATATCTTATGAATTTGTTAAATGAGTTATTGTGTCATTAATTTCAAAACTTCTTTGGATTTAGTTTTATTACAATATCTCAGTTGATGAATTCTTCAACTTTCTGTATTTGTACAATTCCCTTGGCCAAAATGAAGGCAGTCCAAGAGTTAGGTATCAGAGATTCTTGCAGAGAGCATCAGTAATGTCAACATATTAGTATATATATATATAGTTTGCTATATTTGTAAGTAAAGAGTGCACAATATTGGTGATTGAGCATATGTAGATCAAAGTTTGAATAGCATAAACAATAAGTCATTGGGGCCTGGAGACTGCCAGTTTTTCACCTCTGTCATCATTCGACCATTGACTGTCTATGCTATTCAGACTTAGATCTATATATATATATATATATATATATATATAAATATATATATATATATATGTACATATATATATGATCATCCATTAAGATATTTTAGTGAATAATTATCTACCATTGTTGTTAACCTTAGTTCAGACAAAACTAAATTTAAATTCTAATTTACGATTTTCTGACCAGTCAAATTAAGTCTCGTCTGAGCACAAGATGTTATACCAGGATTATATTTAAAGCAGATAATATATAACTAGAACTGAAATCTATTAAACTTCTGTATCTTAACTTCTATTATACTTCAGTAATCACATTATTTTCCATTATAGAACTTCTTAATTTTATTTTATATTGGAATTTCATAATATTTAAATATTGTTCTTGTTCTATTACTAGAACAGTGTTGTCTACCTTTTTCCTTCATAAATATTACAAATTCTCTATTTTAATCAATTATTTCATTGGCAATTTCTCTCTCATTCCCCTTTTGCTAATGTGAATTATTTTACAATGTGTGAGTTGAAATTGTGAAATGAATTTTCGTTTTGTTTGTGAAGTTTAAAATGATGTGGTTGTCTTTGTAGTAAAGTTATGAAATTAAAATACCTTAATTAAAAATTTGAAAAAAAAATTAAAAACCATACTTTAAGTGAAACTGAAAATTGGTCATCATCGTGAAATTTAAATTTTATTTTTATTAAGCAAACAAAGTGCATTTCAGTACAAAATTCATAATGATTGCAAACAACAAGGGAGATAACTATGAAATAAATAATTTACATTCATGTTTCATTGCACTCAATTACTGAAATCAATTAAACTAGAAAATCATTATTTTACTTCATTAGAGTTTTACACAACTGCATAAGCTGGTGGTTCACTGGAGGCTGAGTGACAGCAAGTCTACTCAGGTTTCCAGGACTCTTCTGAGTATTCTAACTGATCTTAGCAATGCTGTTTTTTGGATGGTCTCAATTCTTCCTCGGATTTCCAATTCCTCCAGACTCTTTTTCAAACCTTTGGGGACCATTCCAAGCACCCCAATTACAATTGGTGTGACCTTTACCTTCATGTTCAAGAGTTTTTCAGCTCTCTGGCAAGGTCCAAGCATTTGTCTATCTTTTCATTTTCCACAAAAATTCACAAGATGACAAGATTTTTTCTTAATTAACACTAGGTCTGGTCTTCTAGCCAGGATTAGGTCATCAGTCTGAATCTCAAAGTCCCAAAGGATTTTATGCATCTCATTCTCTGATATTATATGAATTTTAAGAGCAATTTATTTTATAGCAACAGTAAAATAAATACAATAATTATTTGAATATGTTTCAAATAATGACAATGACTTCCATAATAATTTTATAAGATATTTACCAATCCCTATAAACTTATGTGTTGATTTGTCTTTAAGAACTAACAATACCTTGAAGAATGGAGCAACATTCTTTTCTTTATTATGAAAAACAAAAACAAAAAAACCCCTAAAGGTCAGAAAATGATATCAGACATATACTTCAGCTGTAAAGATTGACAGGATTAAAATGATGCTCCATTGATCTTCTGCTGAGGATCAGAGTACCATATCAGTATGGTAATCCTATTGATACTTTAAGTATAAAATATGCAGATGAAAATCATTGTTATTTCTAAATGTATGAAATTTAATTTTTCATCACACAAAATAGTAAAACAAAACAAAGTATGAATATATAAATGATTATTTTAATTATTCAATCTTTAGCAAAGTGAACAGATACTACATTCTCATCCTTGCAGAAGTTAAGATTTTTAAAAAAAGAGATAAAAATGATATTGTTTATTATATAGATAATGAAACATTTCTTTTTGACTGTACATTGGGGTTAAAAGAGTCTAACAACTTGGGTTTTTATAAGTTTCAATTCCAATTTTGAGATATTAAAGAATCTTAGAAAATAAATATATTTTTATCATATAATTTTCCCATGAAGATTTTTCAGAACAATTTCAAGAAAAATTAACAATTTTGACACATTTATCATTACCAATAAATAAACTAACAAAAAATAAGGAGTAATACATTTATACTGGTCCATAAATCAAAACAGTTGTTTCTCAAAAGAAAGATAGAATTTTTTTTTCGGGTTTTTATGTGTGTGTGTTTTTTTCCCAATCTGAACTACCATGATTATTTTTATTGAATGGTGATAAAAGCAAGAGATGAATAGCTGTGTGTATATAGTTTTGGGTTTTTTGTTTGTTTTTTTGTTTTGTTTTCTTCAAACTAACACTCCTAACGAAAAGAAAAAAAAATGAAAGGAAAAACAAAAAGAGAAATAGCCGAAAAAAGATTTCTTTAAAATGCCTAAGGCAGAAACAAACTGTAAAGTTGAGTTATTGACAGCGTTCCTCTTTTGTCAGAATTCTTGTCAAATAGAAAGTGTTGAAGTTCTGGGATTTGGGAATAATGTTCAGCTTTTCAAACTCTTGTCAGCATTTGGTAATAACAGGAAAGAAAAAGCGTGGAAACATTTTTTTTCTTTTTTTAAAAAATTTACTTCAATATTTGGCTAGGGAAAAAAACAGGTAATTTGCTTCAATATACATTAATTTAGTTTAAAAAAGGGAATTTTTCTAACCAAAGTCCGTCATTTACATAAGCGAGATGATTATAACAGAGGCAAATATAAATTTGGAGTTGATAAAAAAAAGCCGAAATCATAAATACAGTAATATGGAAAGTTTAAAAATAAAAAAAACATGTTAGAAAACATGTTCTTTTAATGTTTAAATAATAGAAACAATGGAATAGTTTTAAGTAAATAGGAATGAGCTTAACACAAACTGTAAGATTTGAGAAATAAGAAAAAATATTCCTGGGACTGCATTAAAAATTCTTTTTTAGAGAAGCAATTCAAGTTTCAAACAAAGAAACTTAAAAAGTAATTTAAAGAAACTACATTTTCTTAATTTCAGTGTGAATAGAAAACCCTGTGACAAAACAAATGAAAATAGAAAGAATTAAGAAATAGTAATAAAGATGATCATAATAAAACAATATGTTTATAATTAGTTTGGTTTGTTTTAAGGCATATCAACCCTTTTCAGGTCATTTAATGCTGAAACCAGTTTTATAGATAAAAGTTTTGATGTTTCAAGTTCTTAATATCTTCAAATTGGTATAAATAATTTTCAGTAATTTCCTCTGGTTTGTTTAATGGTGTAATAATCTAGTGGGTTATTAAATGCCAAAAACTGTTAGAGTGTGAGATAAAAGTTGGTACTCAATTTTCCTTTACTTGTGTAATTTTTGTAGATGTATTTCATGGATGTATTTTATATCTGATTCATAATTTTCGATATATTTTTATTTCTCTCAAGAAGGATAAAATGTCATTCATGTTAGTATTCTCAAACAGATCCCTCATATTATTTGTGTTGAAATATTTATTTCAGATTGGAGTGAGAACTCCACACTCTAAGAGGGAATGTTTGACTGTGTAGGGTGTTTGGCATGTCCTACACCATGGTTGATCCTCCTAAAAAAAGAGTGTGTAAGTCTTTTATAGCTAATTCGCTGCCGAGTAAGTATTACTTCTTCCTCTCTGGATTTTCTATATCCCAGCTTCCATTCTCCTATTGTTGGATTAATTGATAATTTGTTTATAATTGCAATATAATATAATAATATAATTGAAAAAGTAAAATTCCAAATAAAATTTACAAGAATAAAATCCCAGTCATGCACATATGATAATCAGCTCACCCACCATGCAGTTCTATGAAAATGTCTTTTTGTATGAATAAGAATGATTTTTCAAATATCTCTCATATCATAATCCATGTCATGGCCAAGCTTTTCAGGTTTTGGCATTATTATTCTTAGCAATAAGAGTGTCCAGTTTTTCCAAGGAAGCTGTAAGACCTTCACAAGGATTAACTTCATACCTGGATACAAATGACCATTCATCTTAGCTGCACAAAGATAACATTCATCTTCAAAGTTACAAGTCCTTGAAACTTTTTCATTCATCTTTCAATGTGTCAAGCAAAAGTTCACAAGACAAAAGCAAAAAGATCAACTGAAATGGGCCAAGAATTTCAAAAGTAAAGAAAGGAAAAAATCTTTTTATATTCAGGATATTTGCTAAAGATTGGAAATATTTCAAACATCTTTATCTCCGAAATAAAGACATGATAATATTTTGTTCAGAGTCTAAAGATCTAATTCAGGTTCCATTTTGAGTTCTATTTCCTGAGCTGACAATATATTCTTAGTGTTCAGAATTCCTTTAAAAAGAGATGGCACACATTTTTCAATTCCTGCAATTTTCAAAGTAATGACAATGCAGTCTTTTAGGCTTTGACATGATTTTTACAGCAGTGGAAGGCATTTAGTGTGTTCTGTAGTATCACTAGTAAAAGTTCAAACATTCTTAGCATTGACTTTTAGAGATTATAGAATAAAAAGTATTTCCGATCCATTTTGTTTATAAAATCTTTTTAGTCATCTGAAGTTTGGCTGGAAATGATCATAATAATTAACAAGTCTTTTAAACTTGTAGATTTTTCTCTTTTTTTAAAAAGAAAAACTTTTTATGTTTTGATATTATTTATGCTATAACATTGTTAAAAATGAACTATTTTTCAGTTATTCTGTAACAGTAAATAAAGAGTGACATGTTCATTTATTTTGCAGAAACATTAAAACATTTTACAGCTTCATATTGAGTTAATAAATTTTTCAGTAACAATGATTATAAAAAAAATATGAACAATTTCTTTTTACCTTATATGAGTTAATGATAATAGAATGACAAGTAATAACTAAACAAAAAGTGCTCAGTACTTCATAAGTAGAGCAAGCCATATCCTACATGATTCATTGGTTCCAAAAACTGTGATATAACACATTTTTAATATAAGAAATAAATACTATTTCTAAACACTCATTTTTTCCGAAGATTTTTTATTTATACTGCCCTTAATGATCTTACAAAATGTTTTGATTAAATAAATCAAGTTAATGATTTGAGTGAATGAAAGTATCACTATACCTTTTTACTTTTTTCTATATGTGATATAACAGAAGTCTATATCAAATTATTGAAAATGTTAACTTATTAAATCGACTGGTCACATCAAGCACTAGCACCTATATGATTGTCCCAATCCTATTGCCCTTTATGGCAAGCCCTCAACCCTTTTCATCATATATGTGCGAGAAGGTGGTGGCTGAGGGTCTTGATGTACTGGGTATGAAGTTAAAATGCATCTCATGATAAAGTTCCAATTGTGGAGCTCTGGGGAGTGTGGTGTATCTCTTCATTGCAATTACATCCAGATCTACTCTAAACCAGAGTGGTACTACCTGTTAGGGTCACATTTATAGGTTAAATAGATTAAAATTAGTTGTAATACATGTGTTTAAAAAAGAGTTTGAAAGAAAAATTGAATACCCAACAAAAATGTATAAAACAAAACCGTCTTTGGCATAAAATAATCCAATGCATTGACATGCCATAAAAACGAACGAACCAACCAACCTAAACTATTAAAAAAAATAATCCAAACAATCAAAACTTCTGTTTGAAAAAAAAAAGAAGCTCGGCTTCCTTTACACAAATACATATTTTTTATGAATATGAATTATCTTTTTTTCTTTTTAAAAAATTATTTTTTATAAATATAAAGGAGTATACACATGAAAAACACAGAACTTATAAAAGAAGAAATAAATAGAATAGCCGAGAGGTAATACATCAAATATTTGGAGCTAATGGTGCAGTTTCAATTCAAAACATTTACTAACACAAGTTATAGAGTGTAATCACCCTTAGGTAATGTATGCACTTTATATGAAACCTCTATTATTCACATGCAACCATACATGAATAATATGCACCAACAGTTTAAACATAGCTTTATGCATAGTCAACAATATATACATATATACATATATATATATATATATGCCTAAAATAAAGGAAGTAAGATATTTAAGAGAATATATAAGAACTTTCAGGCTTCAACTTGAAGGTCATACAAACGCTTCACATAACTGTAGAATATCTACAGTGCCCTGCGTTTACCACATAATTATTGCCTTATATATATGTGTGTGTGTGTGTGCTCAGATACACATAGATAATAATAGCCATTTTTATGCTTACCTATATACTGGCACACACGTGATTGCTGCTCTAATTTTGATGAGTAAATTCAGGTTTAGGTCCTTAATGAACAGGTCAATTGAGGGCCTAAAATACTCCCCCTTGCATCAGCCTGTCAAACTTGAGATGTCTGAACAGACTGAAATGGCCACGCAAGAGGAATATTTCATGTTTATTCTAAAATAAAGGCACAAATAAATGATATTAGATATAATTCATTTGTGTGTATTTATTTTCGAATGTTCTGCCAACCTTCTCATATTCAAGCATGCCTTTTCATTGGTATTGGTTGGTTTTTACAGCATCACAAACCTTGTTGGGTTATTTTATGACAAAGACATTTTCTTTTATTCATTCTTTTTGGGCATTCAATTTTTTTAAACACATTTAAACACATTGTCTTACCAATTCGACGGTAATTGGAACTTAGTAAGATTATTCTACAATTTTTTCTCCTAGATTGGTTGCATAAGTAAAGTCGTCAGGGTGGCCTAAAGTTGGTATCAGCCAATCAGCAAGGGAGTCTATCCCCTTTTCACTAGCGCTAGACCAAAGAGATTGTTTTTGCGTCTGAGGTGGAGTGCCACAGCTACCATCAGCTCCTTACTTTACCGCACAGATACCTGTGGTACTCATATGCTGAGTTGGCGAGGGCCAGTATCGAACTAGGAACCTTGTGGCTTCTAGCCGAATGCTCTACCGACTGAGAACAATCCCAGTCTGCCCTACTATTTATCCATGGCTGGAGGGAAGATAGTTGGATATATACCTTTCTTAAGAGTATTAACTCTATGGGAAATGCAAACAGCTTTGTCCATGATTTGAACTTGGGTTGCTGAGTCTATTTTCTAAGATGATAACCATTACACTTCAAGCCTCCTAATCATGTATCAAGTAATTTTTCTTTCTTCTAGATTGGTTACCTAACCAAAGTTAACAAGCCCAGTCTGTCCTACTATTTATCCATTGCTGAGGGACAGTATTTGGATGCATACCTTTCCTAAAAGTATTAGCACTATGAGAAATGCAAAGAGCCTTGTCCAAGATTTGAACTTAGGTTACTAAGTCCATTTCCAACGATGATAACCATTACACCACTTGCCTCCAAATCACGTCTCAAGTTGGTTGGTTGGGTTTTACAACATATCAACCCTTTGGATCATTTTATACCAAAGACGTTTTTGTTTTATTCATTCTTGATGGATACTCAATTTTCTTTTTAAACTTAAAAAAACAACATTTTTTTCTATTTAAACCTTAGATGAGACCCTAACTACCACTCTGGTCCAGAGTGGACCTGGAAGTAATAGTGATGAACAAATTAATTAGTGAAATAGATCACTAATTAGGACTGAGCCTTTTCTAGTAGTGACCATCCCAAGCAGAGTTTAACTGGTTTGAATTCAGTTTTCCTTCTCCTAGACCGGTTACCTAACCAAGGTTAGAGCTCAGTCTACTATTTACCCATGGTTGGAGGGAGAGTGTTGGATTCATACCTTTTCCAAGGGTATTAGCGCTATGTCAATTGTAGCTTTGTCCAAGATTTGAACTTGGGTCAACAAGTCCATTTCCTATGACACTAACCATCAATAAAGGGGTATTTCATATTCCCCAGAGCTCCAGGATTGGAACCTCACCATTAGATGCAGTTTAACGTCATACCCAGAAAACTATGCATCAAGTAAAAGAGCTACAAACAAAAACTATCAGTATAAAAGTCTATTTTGAAATTAATCAAAAATTTTCTGGAAAACTTTCTGACCAATTAGGAGAGGAATCTTTGTAATCATTTTTTGTTTTTATAGACACTGAGACCCTTTAAAAGATTCTCATTTTATTTCTTGTTCCAGGTTGGGTGTGGTTAGATGGTCGTTATCTGCTTTGGTGTTACAGAGTTGGAGATAAGAGACATTAACAAGGGAAGTGAAATCACTCAATTTCTTGGCCGCATTGAAAAACATCTGATTCACTCATGA
This sequence comes from Doryteuthis pealeii, assembly GCA_023376005.1. NCBI lineage: Eukaryota > Metazoa > Mollusca > Cephalopoda > Myopsida > Loliginidae > Doryteuthis > Doryteuthis pealeii. The sequence continues at coordinate 44,508,295 of CM042139.1, forward strand.
CAGAAACATAAATCAAATTCCTATTTATCAGTTCCGTCTTTGTAATGGCTAAAAAAACAATTATGATATTCATCAACAGGATAATTATTTTAACCTGTTTTTATCAGTTTTTTTTCTTTTCTTCTTGGCTTCACAACCTTGAATATAATGCCCCTGATATGATGGGAAAATATATAATCTTTTTACTTATTTAGGTTTTCATGTGTTTATTGTGGTAATATACATGATTGCTTCTCACTCATTCTTGTCTTCTCTAAGAACTTTGGATGTACTTAGATTTTTGATATGTACATAGATAGACCACACATTCGGAACAAAGAAACTCACTCAGTTTTTTTAACTGAAAAGAAACTCTAACAGATCGTGGATATAGCACTTCTGGTTTGGTTTAGTTTTGTAGATTTTACGGCATGTCAATATTTGTTGGGTCATTTTATGCCAAAGAGATTTTGTTCCTTTTATGATTGATGGTATTCAAAATTCTTCTTTTTTTAAACTCAATTTTTTTAAAACTCATTTTTTTATTTATCTAACCCATTGATGGGACCCTAACAGCTACTACCACTCTGGATCAGAGTGTACCTGGAATAATGATGATGAATGGGTACTCCACATTAATCTTCCCCAGAAAATGAAGAAACTTGTGAACATGAAGGAACAATTCTTAAGACCCTAGAGTTGCAATTAGACCAAAGTTACAAATTGCACAGATCAGAATAATGTTAGGGATTGTCTGCAACAGTATTAAAGGGAATGAGTACCCGGTTTGGTTGAATGGTTATTTTCTTTAATGACATAACAACCATTGTGGGCTATTTAATGCCAAATCTTCTTTATATATATATATATATATATATATATATATATATAGAACATTTTTTTTGCTCGCTTTTATAGTAAAATAGAAGCACCATTTATAATACGATATATTTTTTTTTTCTTTTTTTGAAGGCAAAATAATGCAGATTCATGTTGAAAAACATATTTATTGAAGAATTCTTAATTTTCGGACAATATCCATCTTCAGAGAATTTATTATAGAGTTGAAAATGTTCCATCTGTGTTTTTTTAAAATCAACTTGGTTGTAACGTTGAGTTGATGGAGATATGAAATTTAGAAGTGATCGTAATCTTCCGTTAAGATTTCAAATTCGGTAGAGTTTGTGTAGGTCCATTGAAGTCCATGAGTTGTTAAATTGCGGGACGTTTGAAATCATTTTTTTTTTTCTTTTAATTTTCTTTTCTCTATTTTTTTTTTTTTTTTTTTATAAAGGAATTTATTATTATTTTTTTTTCCTTTTTAATACTATAAAACAAACAATTCCCCGCTCAGGGCATATTGAAATAGAAATTTTTTTTTTTGCTCGTTTTTATAGTAAAATAGAAGCACCATTTATAATACGATATTTTTTTTTCTTCTTTTTTTGAAGGCAAAATAATGCAGATTCATGTTGAAAAACATATTTATTGAAGAATTCTTAATTTTCGGACAATATCCATCTTCAGAGAATTTATTATAGAGTTGAAAATGTTCCATATACACACCAACCCCTCCACATGAGCAGGATGTAACAAGGTAAATTTGTTAAGCGGAATTTAATAGTTTTGAGTTTTCCTTCTTCTAGACTAGTTGCTATCTCTATCTGGAGGGAGAGTAATTGAAGGCATACTTTTCCCACAGGTATTAGCTCTGTTTGAAATGCAAACAGCCTTATCCAGGATTTGAACTCAGATTGACAAATCTATTTCCTATGACTGTACACCAAATGCCTCCTATTTTTTTTGCATATATGATTTCATATATTAATAAATTGGTAGAAAATAACTTAACATTAACTGTTTTTCTTGAAGTGCCTCATGTGATATAATGGTTATAATGAGTTAAATAAAGATAAATCCACCTGAATCACTTGTGATAACAAGTCTAAAGATCTTATGAACAGCAGAATTCTTTTCATTATAAAACCAGAAAACAAAGAGAAAGATTTAAAAAAATTATTTTATGGCCTACAAAGAAAGAGAATGATTTTTATCGCCCATGGAAAGTGAACACTAATGATGCCTAATAAAAACAAACAGAGAAGATTATTTCTATTTTTGAAGATTTTTAAAAATGCCTTCAAGCCTAGATGCAATTGAATTCAAAGAAATCTCTACTTGAGACCTGCAATATGTTTTATTCACATGTGCAGTTAAATTGCTTTTGTAATTTTATTGAGTGCAAACATAAACATTCACAAAATTACAGTGCATTTCTTTTTCAAAAATTGGGTAATAAACAATTTACAATATTTGACAAGAAAACTCAATTTATTTTGTTGTGGATTATTAATCTTAGATGCTTATTTTCATAGTTCTATTCTGGCAAAATTCTTACAACTGATAATTAATTAAAAAAAACGTATTATTGTGCAATCATAATATGTATATGATCATTTGGTGAAGGAATAAGTATTTGTCACATCAGACAAAATATAATTTCTTTTTGTGCTGAAAACAAAAAGTTTTACAATTTATGTTAGAGCTGGATGAGTGATGGGACCTTATTTTATTTAAGTTCAACACAGAATTTTCTTACTGATAATTTTTGTTTTGCTTTAATAGAGTGTAATATTGTTTTTAAGTACTATCCTTTTTCCTGCCTTTCTTTCTATTCCACTGAAGCAGATAATAAGCATCTGAAGCATAGTATTATTGCTTCCTCTATCTCTTCTCTTTATTTCTTTACTTTCATTTCTTTATTTCTATACTTTCTTTTGCTCTCTGTAGCATGTTCTTTTATACTAATGGGGCCTAGGTACAGCAACACAGATGGAAGAAGTGTGTAGATCAAAGAGGGGTGGGGAGACTATATAAAAAAATAAACCTCACATTCCATGAATGTATCTTTGTCAGACTATGAAATTTTCAGCCGACCCTCATAATTGAATAATTAAAAAAATTACATTGTATTTTTTTTTATGTTACTACTTGACAGAACATCACTATCTATTGCAGAGCCTGCTTATATTACATTGGTGCACAACTATCAATACTTTTATCAATACACAAAAGCAGTTATAAAGCCAGGTCTGTTTTCCTATTGTATTTTTGTCTGACATGACAGTATCTGAGACATGTAAAGAAATAATAAAGTAATAATACTTGTTCTAAGAAAAATTATATATAGATGCTAATCAAGACTGAAATCTAACAGGTTCAGCTCAGCATAATGATATTTTATGATTAGACTTTAATCTAATTTTGACTAAATCAAAGAATTTATTCTCTAATTTCATCATCAATGATTCAACGTAACTTTAAACCTGATTGCATTTTGCTCACTTCTGTATTTACAAGTTGGGAGTGGTGATACATTTTTTTTCTTTAAAAATATTTGATCACAATCTTAGAATAAGCAGAAGGTTGCTCACTGACTTAGACATGGGTTACTGATCAAATGCAAAACTTAGATCAATTTTTAGATCAGCTACTCGACTAAGAAGAAAATTTCAATGACTCACAACAAGTTATTTATAACTTTAGTCTCAGACTTCAATTTCTTATATTCTTCAATCTTCTTAAAAACTAAAACTTTGTCTGAACTTTGGAAAATAAAAAATAATCAACAGGAATAGGAAATATCTTTTATGTATTAATTTATTTTTATTTTTAGATCAAAAATTGTCAATCATTTTTTTTAAAAATTTGACTCATATTTTGTTGATGTTTTAAAAAATTGCATCTCACTCTGCTCATTATGTGTACAATAGAATTGTCCTCTCAGTGCCTCATTCATTGGTACAAACAAATAAATACCTGAGGCTACCAAGTCAGGACTGTAGGGTGGATGAGGCAAAGTTGTCCAGTTATGCAATGTGATTGTTTGGCTGGTCTTTAAGCTGATGTGAATCCTTGCATTGTTGTGTTGCACCCCTAAACTTTCATCTGATTCTGCCCATGAAAGATATATGGAGAAAACACATTTGTATTCGTTTTAGCATGCTTTGTGTGCTTTTACTATTAGATATGTGGTAGATGAGGAACAGGCCAGGAATTAATTTACCAATCCCTTTGTGTGTGTGTGTGTGTGTGTGTGTGTGTATATATGTATGTATGTATGTATGTATTTAATGTTGTCTGTCAGCTCGTGCAGATGCAATGCTATTTTGGTGTTTTTTTTATTTGCAAGCACCTGAAAGTCTGTGAGCATGAAGATTCTTCAGCCTGCTGAGACTTCTAAAGGATCTGTTACACAATAGACATAGATGAGGGCTGGTAGCACTTGGCATCGGATACTTGAATGATATATATATATATATATATATATATATATATATATAAAAATCGAATAACTATACAAACAAAATAAAAACTCACAACTATGAGTTTCTCATTGCAGATCCCCATGTGAGTCAGTATCAAGATTTTTCATTTTTTTTGTTTTTTTTGTTAAACAAAAATAATTTAAAGAATGTTCTATTTTTATAACTATTGTTCCAAGATTCAGAAAAAAATCCAAATTTTTTTTTACAAATAATTTCCTGTTCCTGTTGAATATTTATTTGAAAATGTTTTTTCTTTCAAATAATTTCTTGTTTCAATAGAATACAATTTTTTAATCTAAAAAATGATACATTTAAAAAATTCTGAAAAAAATATATCTATCCTTTTATAGAATTTACTATAAATTTCAATCTAGCCAATATAGTAATCACATTTCTGTCAATAAGTCTGGTAGCATTTTATGCTTCTAGGTAATGATATTAAAGCTCCAAAACCATGCTTGAACTCAGGATTATCTTTGATGATTTTAATCTAAGGTAAAAAGGTAACACCTTAACAAGGTCCAAGGATATAGAGTTGTTTTTATACATATCACAATTAAAATGAGGGCAACAATCCAAAACATTGAAATTATTCACATCAAGCCACATTTTAAAAATACAGACAAATAGAACTTAAATTATTTTGAATTTTAAATAATTCAAATTATGTTTTGTTTTTGGAAAGGAATCAGACTTTGTAAAGAAATCTACAGCAAATTTACACGAGTCAAATATCATTAAAAGAAAGTGTATACATGAATTATTTTGATTAAAAAAACAAAAACAAATCATGATAAATTGTAATTATTCCAGGTGTATCTAATATCTGTCTGTTGAGAAATTAAATTGAGAATAAAAAATATCAATTGGCAGGATTAAAGGTGAATATTCATTGTTGTAAACTAATGAACTTTCAGAGAAGAATTTTCATTAAACTGTAATAAACTAAATCACGTCTGTCTTTTTATTTCACCTTATTTTGAATTTCTTCTCACCTCTCTCTTATTATATGTCTCTTATATATATATATAAAAAATAACATAAAAGAAATATTCTTGTTTGTCTTATCACTTTTGTTTATATATATATATATATATATATATATATATATATATATATATATATATATGAAGGCTTATATAAACATATGTATATACATGTTTTAACACACAAAGTAGGCTTTGGCCCATTTGTGAAAACTTTTCTCGTTCCCCAATGATACCTGCATCAGAAAAATAAGGTCTAAAACAGTTCAGTTTTGAGTTACCCTTACTGAGCTTCTAACTTGGACTATTTGTGCTAATATGTAACAACTTGAAGTACCATTATTATATAGGTTGTCCAGAAAGTTAGTGTGTATTTTAAACTCATAAATCATTTAAAGTGAACACGGACTTTATGGACATCCTCTATGATCTTTTTGATGCAATGTCAACTTTAGAATGGTTTTCCAAACAGGTTATTATCTTTTGGCAAATGAAATTGATTTGTCCTTTAAATTTTCAGATGAAAATCCATTTTCATGCTCTGAATATTGTTAATGTCATTAGATGAACACATCGAAAAATAAAATACACAAAATGACAAAACCAAGAGACATCTGAAAATGATTCCCTTTTTTCTTCATTCTTAAAATTAATTTCAAATAAAGAATTTATTGGAGTAATTTCAAAAAGAACCAAAAGAAGGAAAATAAGTTGCTGCTAAGATCAAGAAACCTGATTCCAGTTATTCTGTTAATTCTTTTATACTTCTCTCTCAGAGACAATGACAGCCAGAGGATTAGATTCCTTTTGTTTTTCCTCTGCTGAGAAAATGCAGAAGATTTTTTTTTTCTTTACACTTTCCCGCTTGTTTTTTTTTTCTTCTGTTAAAACAAAAACAAAAAAAAACTATCAATCTAAACAGATTTGAGCAGCAATGCTTTGTTGATGTAATGTTAAAAAGGTTAGAAAAAAAAATATCTTTGCATGTTTATATCATCAATGACAATTCCGGAGCATTTTAGGATCAGAAAGTTGTAAGTCTTGATCAGCATTTCATATTCTCTTAATCCTATTTTCTTCTTCTTGTCAGCATTCAGGATGTTTGTCAAACATTTGATTGAATGCTTTTATGAAAATACACTTTTGAAGAGAACTTTAAAAACAGATTTATTGACATTTAAAGTTCAGTTTTTTTTATTAAAACAAAATGAAAACAAACAAAAAAACTTTGGCCATCATTTTGGTCAGATTGTTTTTCAAATCATTATTCATGCTTATTTAATTTTCCTTTTTATGTTATAATTTAAATATTTAATGTATTACTAGATATGGTTTAGATAATGGGAAACATTTTTCTTTCAATTAGTTGAAATCATTTAGCCTTTTAAACATTCGATAACCTTTCCTTTAAATCCTGTTTTGTTTGTTTGTTTAGCACTTAATTTGATTCAGATATTTTTAAATAATCTATAATAAAGTTTGAATTGAGAGATAAGATTTTTTTAAAATCATTTTTGCATTTTGTCTTGCCAATCTTTTACAAAAAAAATGAACAAAAAAAAACATTTAGGGAATGGAATAAAGTCTCTTAATTCCCATATATTCTTGTTTGAAATTATTTTTCTCTGGTTAATTTAAGTGTTTTAATAATGAATTATCATTTCTTTAATGCTGTAAAGATTATAAAAGCTTTGCTTTTGATTTTACTAACTCAAAATATTTTCTTTTCTATGATATTCATGCCTAAGGAAATATTGAAAATAAAGCTATTCAGCAACATCTTTAAAAAGAATTGAACAAAATACAATAAATATCTAATATAAAGTCCTTGAAATCATTTTTTTTCCAATTTTAATTATATCAGATATTTTATGAATAAATGCATTCAAACAGTGAAAGACTGGATAAATCAACTCCATTAAAAAAAAAAGAATCAAAATTAATGATGCACCAAAGACAATCATTTTAATAGAATAAATATTTTCTTTGATAATTCAACTAAAAAGTGCCTATTTTGTTTTACCTATAGAAATATAACTGGTTCTGTATTATTTGGATTTTTCAGGCTGCTGTCCTCATCTTTATAGTTATATACACAATGTTTTGGCTGATATGCCCTCCGGCCTTCTTCAGATGTTTCTTGTCAAACTCGAGAACCTTCGTTTCAAACATGGGAGTCTCCATGGAACTTCAAACCAAACCCTTTATTCAGTCCATGGGGGTAGACTGTTCTCATTCCGTTTACCATAACTGGCTACAAGTGATAAGCTATGTTAAGTATTCTATGTTATTGTCACTCTTAGCCAAGATTGAACCTACAACCTATAGATGATTGTCACTTAGAACTGTATTAACTCAACATTTATATCCATTTTGCCATGAGTCCAGCTAGACAAAAAACACTTTAAGAAGGCTGGAGGGCACATCAGCTGAAATGTTGTCTATATAACAATAAAGATGGGGACTACATTCCAAAAAATCTAAATAATACGAATTATCAAGCCTCATCTCTAAAATTCTGGTTTTATTTATGCAGTTTATTTAGAACCTAATACATTGTTCTAAGATTCGATCATGTCATAAAAGTCTGGGCCAATTTTTCATACACATTATTTTTGTGGATTCTTCTAAAATGACTTAAAAAAAAAATGATTTCATCAGCTAAATTTTTGAATATCAATAAGCTACCGTCCCATATCTGATAATATGATATAATGTCTGAAGTCATTCAGTCCAGATCACCTCACTAATTGCATTTATGATTCCAACTATGGAACGTAATGTTTCATTACATAATTGGGTAGAACATAGTGAAATTGAATGCAGAAGTTAAATAGAAGCATCAGTAACTCAAGAGATAATGTTTATAAGATCCATTTGAAAATATTGAATAGAAATTTAATTAAAAATCAAATGAAACAACAACAAAACAAAGGAAGATATAATCAGTCACACCATTATATATGTATATATATGTATATATAATATATAATATACACACATATATATATAATATTTTTGGTGGGGTACAAAGTTTTGGGGTATTACAATGATTCTAAAACTGGTCCTTTCCTCCAACAGTTGGGTGCTGCAAAGTTCAGGTCACATTTGAGAGCTCAATGTTTATTTTTTTATAAACAGAGCAAAGTCTTTGAGCCTTTTTTCTTTGCAAAATATATATATACAGGGTGTTCATAAAGTCTTGCAGCAGTTTTAAAATTAAAAACTTAATAACTAACATTGTACAAATGATAGAAGCATTTAGTAAAAAACACTCATGTTGTTTTATTTTTTATGTACATTTTTGATTATTGCATTTTAAACAAGACTGCCATCTTTGTTGTTACATTTTAAATCTGTTGCAGGACTTTATAGATGGGACCCTAACAGGTACTACCACTCTGGGTCAGGGTGGACTTGGGAGTAATGGTGATGAAGAAGTACTCCACACTCCCCAGAGCTCCAGAATTGGAACTTCACCATTAGATGCAGTTTAACATCATACCCAGGACATGTGTACCTCCAGGTACTGTTGGTGTAGAAATTCATAGAGAATTGTGAGAATATCAAAATATTTCCATTTGTAGTCTACAACTCGGCTGAATTGTGCCAAAATGTAACAATTGAAGAAACTTAATGCTGAAAAAAGAAAAATCTTTGGAATCAATAAAGACAATATAGTAGCCTATAGTTGTGTTTCGTCAATTACTAAATAAATATATATTGTATTTATGAAGAAATGTGTGATTTTTTTTCTTTAAAGAAATACTGTTTTGATGTGATTTCAAAAGGCAATTGCTGTCTGATCATTTTATATTTATTTTTCTACAAAATTTTCCCCCCCTCTAGAAAAATATTTTGGAAATATGTCAGATTTTTTCTGGAATAGCATTTTTCTTTAGGCAATGTCCATCTTTTTATTTGATACAAAGAAACAATTTTTATCTCGAAATGCATAAGACTTAAATGAGGCTAGAACTGTCACATTAGGGGATTTTAATAGGTAATTTATTAGGAAATGTATTTAGATTTGGATTCTATCTTTCTTTTACAATCTTGACCTTATATTTATATGATCAAACTTTAAACTATTTAATAAGGAGACACAGTTATGCTCATGTCATGATAGTAGCACAGATATCCCTTAGAATCTCTCACCAACCATCCCTATCATTTATTGCTCTCTAGAAGACCTCTGCACAGCATTCACTGTCTGCACAGAACTAGTCAATGTAAGTCTTTGCTGGTGGCCTGCACTGACGAGCCCATGTGCTGGTTTTCATAGGAGTTCATCCCCACTTCTCCAGCAGTGCCCAGCATGTTTTGTTTGCATCACTCAGATGGTCTGTGTGATAGGTGGCAAGTGGCTGTACAGCTGTTTTCTTGTAGGGTGTTGCTTCCACAATTAGTTTAAGATCGTGCTCAGCATTCTTGTGCAGCTCCCTTCTAGCTTATTTTCTAAGCATTTCATTAGGGTCCAAGTGGTGCAGCCATACAATAGCACTGATACAACTAGGACTTGGAAGAATTATTTTTTGAAAATGTCAACAGGAAATGAACTGCAAAAATCAAATTTAATATCTAATTCTTTATATATATAATATATATATATATATATATATATATATATATAGTCCTGATTCTTTTCATATAAATGTACAAATAAATTACTCTGATAGAAAGAATTGTGTTTCGTGTAAATGATATGATTATATATCTTAATAGTATTTTTCTGAACATTGCCTACCATTACCAAACTATCATCACTACAATTGCACTTATTAATATCAAAATCATTAAAGTTGCTTAGAAACGGTTTAGTTTAATGTCTATCTATTCTCATTATTGTTCTCTTTTGTTCTGTTTGTTTTTATAGTGCAGCCCCAATCTTATTAAACTTATAGGTTCAAAGAGATTTTCTATTGATATATGTCTCATTCTTTATATTGACTTTACTCTTTTGTAATTTCAACTATAGATCATGTCTTGTTTTTCTCATATACAGGGAAACTGAAAGTAACTCCCTATTTTAAACTTTTTATTATTTTTTATATTGCAGTTACATTTTTCTCAATTCTTTGATATATGATCATAAATACATGCAAAATGTTGCTCCTCCACATTTTGCTATTGTTGTTCATGAATGATTGAAATCACAATTTTCCTGGTAGATGAATGCGTAGACATGGTCTTCATGAGTGGCTGTTCAGAAGCCCTGATTTAACACCCTGCAACTTTTTTTTTTGTTGAAGGAGCAAGTCTACTCTACGAAACCAAAGACTTTGGAAGAACTTGAAGGATGATTATGAGAATCTACTTTTGCCATTCCACATGAGTTCCTGCGAAGATCAGTTGATGTGATTCTTGAGAGGCTGGAGGCAAATACTGGAGCTTATCATTTCTTTATAGTTATATACACAATGTTTTGGCTGATATGCCCTCCGGCCTTCTTCAGATGTTTCTTGTCAAACTCGAGAACCTTCGTTTCAAACATGGGAGTCTCCATGGAACTTCAAACCAAACCCTTTATTCAGTCCATGGGGGTAGACTGTTCTCATTCCGTTTACCATAACTGGCTACAAGTGATAAGCTATGTTAAGTATTCTATGTTATTGTCACTCTTAGCCAAGATTGAACCTACAACCTATAGATGATTGTCACTTAGAACTGTATTAACTCAACATTATAATCCATTTTGCCATGAGTCCAGCTAGACAAAAAACACTTTAAGAAGGCTGGAGGGCACATCAGCTGAAATGTTGTCTATATAACAATAAAGATGGGGACTACATTCCAAAAAATCTAAATAATACGAATTATCAAGCCTCATCTCTAAAATTCTGGTTTTATTTATGCAGTTTATTTAGAACCTAATACATTGTTCTAAGATTCGATCATGTCATAAAAGTCTGGGCCAATTTTTCATACACATTATTTTGTGGATTCTTCTAAAATGACTTAAAAAAAAAATGATTTCATCAGCTAAATTTTTGAATATCAATAAGCTACCGTCCCATATCTGATAATATGATATAATGTCTGAAGTCATTCAGTCCAGATCACCTCACTAATTGCATTTATGATTCCAACTATGGAACGTAATGTTTCATTACATAATTGGGGTAGAACATAGTGAAATTGAATGCAGAAGTTAAATAGAAGCATCAGTAACTCAAGAGATAATGTTTATAAGATCCATTTGAAAATATTGAATAGAAATAAAATGAGGGCAACAATCCAAAACATTGAAATTATTCACATCAAGCCACATTTTAAAAAACAGACAAATAGAACTTAAATTATTTTGAATTTTAAATAATTCAAATTATGTTTTGTTTTGGAAAGGAATCAGACTTTGTAAAAAATCTACAGCAAATTACACGAGTCAAATATCATTAAAAAGAAAGTGTATACATGAATTATTTGATTAAAAAAACAAAAACAAATCATGATAAATTGTAATTATTCCAGGTGTATCTAATATCTGTCTGTTGAGAAATTAAATTGAGAATAAAAAATATCAATTGGCAGGATTAAAGGTGAATATTCATTGTTGTAAACTAATGAACTTTCAGAGAAGAATTTTCATTAAACTGTAATAAACTAAATCACGTCTGTCTTTTTATTTCACCTTATTTTGAATTTCTTCTCACCTCTCTCTTATTATATGTCTCTTATATATATATATAAAAATAACATAAAAGAAATATTCTTGTTTGTCTTATCACTTTTGTTTATATATATATATATATATATATTATATATATATATATATATATATATATGAAGGCTTATATAAACATATGTATATACGTGTTTTAACACACAAAGTAGGCTTTGGCCCATTTGTGAAAACTTTTCTCGTTCCCCAATGATACCTGCATCAGAAAAATAAGGTCTAAAACAGTTCAGTTTTGAGTTATCCTTACTGAGCTTCTAACTTGGACTATTTGTGCTAATATGTAACAACTTGAAGTACCATTATTATATAGGTTGTCCAGAAAGTTAGTGTGTATTTTAAACTCATAAATCATTTAAAGTGAACACGGACTTTATGGACATCCTCTATGATCTTTTTGATGCAATGTCAACTTTAGAATGGTTTTCCAAACAGGTTATTATCTTTTGGCAAATGAAATTGATTTGTCCTTTAAATTTTCAGATGAAAATCCATTTTCATGCTCTGAATATTGTTAATGTCATTAGATGAACACATCGAAAAATAAAATACACAAAATGACAAAAACCAAGAGACATCTGAAAATGATTCCCTTTTTTCTTCATTCTTAAAATTAATTTCAAATAAAGAATTTATTGGAGTAATTTCAAAAAGAACCAAAAGAAGGAAAATAAGTTGCTGCTAAGATCAAGAAACCTGATTCCAGTTATTCTGTTAATTCTTTTATACTTCTCTCTCAGAGACAATGACAGCCAGAGGATTAGATTCCTTTTGTTTTTCCTCTGCTGAGAAAATGCAGAAGATTTTTTTTTTCTTTACACTTTCCCGCTTGTTTTTTTTTTCTTCTGTTAAAAACAAAACAAAAAAAAAACTATCAATCTAAACAGATTTGAGCAGCAATGCTTTGTTGATGTAATGTTAAAAAGGTTAGAAAAAAATATCTTTGCATGTTTATATCATCAATGACAATTCCGGGAGCATTTTAGGATCAGAAAGTTGTAAGTCTTGATCAGCATTTCATATTCTCTTAATCCTATTTTCTTCTTCTTGTCAGCATTCAGGATGTTTGTCAAACATTTGATTGAATGCTTTTATGAAAATACACTTTTGAAGAGAACTTTAAAAACAGATTTATTGACATTTAAAGTTCAGTTTTTTTTATTAAAACAAAATGAAAACAAACAAAAAAACTTTGGCCATCATTTTGGTCAGATTGTTTTTCAAATCATTATTCATGCTTATTTAATTTTCCTTTTTATGTTATAATTTAAATATTTAATGTATTACTAGATATGGTTTAGATAATGGGAAACATTTTTCTTTCAATTAGTTGAAATCATTTAGCCTTTTAAACATTCGATAACCTTTCCTTTAAATCCTGTTTTGTTTGTTTGTTTAGCACTTAATTTGATTCAGATATTTTTAAATAATCTATAATAAAGTTTGAATTGAGAGATAAGATTTTTTTAAAATCATTTTTGCATTTGTCTTGCCAATCTTTTACAAAAAAATGAACAAAAAAAACATTTAGGGAATGGAATAAAGTCTCTTAATTCCCATATTCTTGTTTGAAATTATTTTTCTCTGGTTAATTTAAGTGTTTTAATAATGAATTATCATTTCTTTAATGCTGTAAAGATTATAAAAGCTTTGCTTTTGATTTTACTAACTCAAAATATTTTCTTTTCTATGATATTCATGCCTAAGGAAATATTGAAAATAAAGCTATTCAGCAACATCTTTAAAAAGAATTGAACAAAATACAATAAATATCTAATATAAAGTCCTTGAAATCATTTTTTTTCCAATTTTAATTATATCAGATATTTTATGAATAAATGCATTCAAACAGTGAAAGACTGGATAAATCAACTCCATTAAAAAAAAAAGAATCAAAATTAATGATGCACCAAAGACAATCATTTTAATAGAATAAATATTTTCTTTGATAATTCAACTAAAAAGTGCCTATTTTGTTTTACCTATAGAAATATAACTGGTTCTGTATTATTTGGATTTTTCAGGCTGCTGTCCTCATCTTTATAGTTATATACACAATGTTTTGGCTGATATGCCCTCCGGCCTTCTTCAGATGTTTCTTGTCAAACTCGAGAACCTTCGTTTCAAACATGGGAGTCTCCATGGAACTTCAAACCAAACCCTTTATTCAGTCCATGGGGGTAGACTGTTCTCATTCCGTTTACCATAACTGGCTACAAGTGATAAGCTATGTTAAGTATTCTATGTTATTGTCACTCTTAGCCAAGATTGAACCTACAACCTATAGATGATTGTCACTTAGAACTGTATTAACTCAACATTTATATCCATTTTGCCATGAGTCCAGCTAGACAAAAAACACTTTAAGAAGGCTGGAGGGCACATCAGCTGAAATGTTGTCTATATAACAATAAAGATGGGGACTACATTCCAAAAAATCTAAATAATACGAATTATCAAGCCTCATCTCTAAAATTCTGGTTTTATTTATGCAGTTTATTTAGAACCTAATACATTGTTCTAAGATTCGATCATGTCATAAAAGTCTGGGCCAATTTTTCATACACATTATTTTTGTGGATTCTTCTAAAATGACTTAAAAAAAAAATGATTTCATCAGCTAAATTTTTGAATATCAATAAGCTACCGTCCCATATCTGATAATATGATATAATGTCTGAAGTCATTCAGTCCAGATCACCTCACTAATTGCATTTATGATTCCAACTATGGAACGTAATGTTTCATTACATAATTGGGTAGAACATAGTGAAATTGAATGCAGAAGTTAAATAGAAGCATCAGTAACTCAAGAGATAATGTTTATAAGATCCATTTGAAAATATTGAATAGAAATTTAATTAAAAATCAAATGAAACAACAACAAAACAAAGGAAGATATAATCAGTCACACCATTATATATGTATATATATGTATATATATATATATATATACACACATATATATATATATATTTTGGTGGGGTACAAAGTTTTGGGGTATTACAATGATTCTAAACTGGTCCTTTCCTCCAACAGTTGGGTGCTGCAAAGTTCAGGTCACATTTGAGAGCTCAATGTTTATTTTTTATAAACAGAGCAAAGTCTTTGAGCCTTTTTTCTTTGCAAATATATATATACAGGGTGTTCATAAAGTCTTGCAGCAGTTTTAAAATTAAAAACTTAATAACTAACATTGTACAAATGATAGAAGCATTTAGTAAAAAACACTCATGTTGTTTTATTTTTTATGTACATTTTGATTATTGCATTTTAACAAGACTGCCATCTTTGTTGTTACATTTTAAATCTGTTGCAGGACTTTATAGATGGGACCCTAACAGGTACTACCACTCTGGGTCAGGGTGGACTTGGGAGTAATGGTGATGAAGAAGTACTCCACACTCCCCAGAGCTCCAGAATTGGAACTTCACCATTAGATGCAGTTTAACATCATACCCAGGACATGTGTACCTCCAGGTACTGTTGGTGTAGAAATTCATAGAGAATTGTGAGAATATCAAAATATTTCCATTTGTAGTCTACAACTCGGCTGAATTGTGCCAAAATGTAACAATTGAAGAAACTTAATGCTGAAAAAAGAAAAATCTTTGGAATCAATAAAGACAATATAGTAGCCTATAGTTGTGTTTCGTCAATTACTAAATAAATATATATTGTATTTATGAAGAAATGTGTGATTTTTTTTCTTTAAAGAAATACTGTTTTGATGTGATTTCAAAAGGCAATTGCTGTCTGATCATTTATATTTATTTTTCTACAAAATTTTCCCCCCCTCTAGAAAAATATTTTTGGAAATATGTCAGATTTTTTCTGGAATAGCATTTTTCTTTAGGCAATGTCCATCTTTTTATTTGATACAAAGAAACAATTTTTATCTCGAAATGCATAAGACTTAAATGAGGCTAGAACTGTCACATTAGGGGATTTTAATAGGTAATTTATTAGGAAATGTATTTAGATTTGGATTCTATCTTTCTTTTACAATCTTGACCTTATATTTATATGATCAAACTTTAAACTATTTAATAAGGAGACACAGTTATGCTCATGTCATGATAGTAGCACAGATATCCCTTAGAATCTCTCACCAACCATCCCTATCATTTATTGCTCTCTAGAAGACCTCTGCACAGCATTCACTGTCTGCACAGAACTAGTCAATGTAAGTCTTTGCTGGGTGGCCTGCACTGACGAGCCCATGTGCTGGTTTTCATAGGAGTTCATCCCCACTTCTCCAGCAGTGCCCAGCATGTTTTGTTTGCATCACTCAGATGGTCTGTGTGATAGGTGGCAAGTGGCTGTACAGCTGTTTTCTTGTAGGGTGTTGCTTCCACAATTAGTTTAAGATCGTGCTCAGCATTCTTGTGCAGCTCCCTTCTAGCTTATTTTCTAAGCATTTCATTAGGGTCCAAGTGGTGCAGCCATACAATAGCACTGATACAACTAGGACTTGGAAGAATTATTTTTGAAAATGTCAACAGGAAATGAACTGCAAAATCAAATTTAATATCTAATTCTTTATATATATATATATATATATATATATATATATATATATATATAGTCCTGATTCTTTTCATATAAAATGTACAAATAAATTACTCTGATAGAAAGAATTGTGTTCGTGTAAATGATATGATTATATATCTTAATAGTATTTTTCTGAACATTGCCTACCATTACCAAACTATCATCACTACAATTGCACTTATTAATATCAAAATCATTAAAGTTGCTTAGAAACGGTTTAGTTTAATGTCTATCTATTCTCATTATTGTTCTCTTTTGTTCTGTTTGTTTTTATAGTGCAGCCCCAATCTTATTAAACTTATAGGTTCAAAGAGATTTTCTATTGATATATGTCTCATTCTTTATATTGACTTTACTCTTTTGTAATTTCAACTATAGATCATGTCTTGTTTTTCTCATATACAGGGAAACTGAAAGTAACTCCCTATTTTAAACTTTTTATTATTTTTTTATATGCAGTTACATTTTTCTCAATTCTTTGATATATGATCATAAATACATGCAAAATGTTGCTCCTCCACATTTTGCTATTGTTGTTCATGAATGATTGAAATCACAATTTTCCTGGTAGATGAATGCGTAGACATGGTCTTCATGAGTGGCTGTTCAGAAGCCCTGATTTAACACCCTGCAACTTTTTTTTTTGTTGAAGGAGCAAGTCTACTCTACGAAACCAAAGACTTTGGAAGAACTTGAAGGATGATTATGAGAATCTACTTTTGCCATTCCACATGAGTTCCTGCGAAGATCAGTTGATGTGATTCTTGAGAGGCTGGAGGCAAATACTGGAGCTTATAATGAATTTTACATAAAACTCCATGTTATGAATTTCTTCTCATATTCATTTTTTTATAAAAATAATTATTCAAAAATAAATTATAAGATTTAAAAAAAAAAGGAGTTACTTTACAATCACCCTATAAAAATTTACTGTTGTGCTGGTTTTCTCATTTCATTTAATTTTGCATCATTTTTCTATTGCTAAAACAGTTTTGATTTTTATAGTCAACACTTAATATTTTACTTAAGTTTATCTATTTAAACTATAAAGAACATCTAGCTAAAGATAATTTCTATGAGAAAATTCTTTAAACTTAAGACTTTAAAAACACATTGCTTTTGGTTCCTATGAGATATAACCAAGTAGATAAAGGTATTGACTTAATTTCCTTGAAGTTGTGAGTTCAGTAGTAGACCTCGAGAAGGATGAGCTCGGCCATCTTACTGTCTAAGACACACTACAATATTTATTTTTCATTTTTTAAATAATTGTCTTAAAAGTCATAAACTTTTTTAAAAAGATTCTGCAACTACATTCTTTATGCATAATAACTGACAGGCTGTCCCATGAAATCTTTTTCAGCTTTACTGACTGAGCTTAGAATTAAATAGGTAATCCTTAGATAATGAGGATTAAAGTCTATGCTTAGTTGTGAATCAGTAAAAACTTAATGCTGAAGTGAGTTACCTAACTTGATAGTTGTAAATACTGGGTTATGTCCCTTGTTTTTAGATGCTTTCTTTTCATAGGCCTCGCTTTAAGTGAGTAATAAAAGTGGCAGTCAGTCTAATGTATGTTGTCTAAGTTAATATGGAGTTGTAAAGAAAACACTGAAGACTTTGTATAATCCAGTTTTATAAAATCAAGTAAACTTGTTAAAGAGATAATCTTTCAGAGTTCAAGTGATAAAAAAGAAAACAAAATAACAAACAACTAACTTAAACAAAACAAAACTATTAAACAGTCCACCAATTATTTCTTTAAAACACATCAATCTATTATTTTTATGAACATAATGTTCCTATCTGCAATTTTCTTTTTATTATAATCAGACACATATAAAAGTTTCTCTACATCTGAAATTATCAGCTGAAATGAAGCAATCAAAAAAGCTCTAACAGAAATGTGAAAAGGTTAGACCAGAGGAAATTACCAAATTTTAACAATTCTTCAAAATCCCAAAATACAGACACAAACAATTGTTTTAAATTGTAACTTAAAAGTCTGAATTCAAACAAAGAATGCTGATTTATTTCTAGAAATTTGTCTTCAGGCTTTTGATGGGAATTTGAATTTAAGAATTTACCTTCTAAATGAACTGAAAAGTATTTTTCAGTGAGTGAATTTCTAAAGGCAAAACAAAAATACTGTTCATTAGTGATCGTAAATTATAAAATCATTAATAGACCAAAGTGACCAAATTAATGGAATTAAACATTCCATTAATTGGTAATGGTAAAAATAATAAGAGAGAAAGTGCTTAAATAAGATGTGATTTAAACTTTGTTGGATCTTATTTCTACCAGATACATAAGTTAATCAAGTATTTGTATGGACGGTGAATCCAAGGAATAATGTCTAAAGCTATTATTGAGTTTAGAAACAATATAAAAATAACAGTTGGAGAATAATAATAATAATTGTAGGCATGTGGTGTAATGGTTAGAATTATAAGAAATGGACTCATCGACACTAGTTCAAATCCTGGACGAAGCTACAGTTCACATTGCACTAATACCATTTGGAATGGTATGAATCCAACTACTCTCCCTCCAGCTATAGGTAAATATTAGGGAAGATTGGGCTCTTTAACTGTGGCAACCTGTCTAGGAGAAGGAAAACTCTGAAATTAAACCTGTTAAACTCTTCCTGGGATGGTCAGTACTAGAATAGGCTCAGTCCTAATTAGCAATCTATTTCACTAATCTAATTTTGATTTAACAATGCTTAAATGTTAGGAATATAATCATTTACTTAACTTAATTGTGGCATGAGACCAGAGGTATAGGGAACCCAGTGAAAAACGAACATATTAACAATGATCTGCTAATCTAGTTTTCTAACCATCTATACATATATAAAGGGCAATTGTGTGGCTGTATGTCCGGAGGAAACTACAAAAATAAAACAATTAATGACAAAGTAAATATATATACTCATTCACTATCACCAGATCTTGCTTTTTGAGCAAAAAATAATGAAGATATAATTTATACTCGTCAAGATAATTTAAAAAAATATAATTTAAATGATAACAGTATGGAATTTTTTTGCATTTAATATTTTAAATAAGAGACATTAATTTTTCTTTCAGAGTGGCTGGATCAATGCAAGGTCTTTTTACTTAAGGATTTTAATGGGGCATCCTGTGAGGATCTAACTCATGATTCAATAATAATTGATCTGAGAGACTATCTTTTTAACTTGTCCCTCTACCTAGGTGACACCAGGTAGCTGCTTCTAGTAACATCATAAGGGGTCCCCATGTTAGGAAATAGCAGTAAAGAAAAGGATATATATTTAATATCTCAAGTAAGACATTTCTAATTTCGTATCATAATGAAATAAATGCTTCTTGAAATCAAACTTGTTACATTTTAAATCAAAACATATTTAACAGGATTTAGTTTAGTTGTTTTGTTTTATGGCCTATCAACATTTTTCAAGTCATTTAATGTCCAATCAAATCATTTTGATAAATGATTTGTTTAACTTCCCTATTTGCTGTGATATGACACTAGGGCCTCAGGTTGTTTACAGTTCCTGCTATTGTTTAAGTGGTCTCCAAACTAAGCAGTGAACAGGCTCATTGCTCTTTAACTTTAGTGATCTAGCAAGAGTTGGTGCTCACAGCATAACTTGACCATAATTCAACAGGATTTGCTTGATCATTTATCTTTGTCACTGGTATAGGCTGTATCTGGGCACCTCATGTGGTGTAATGGTTAGCAAGCTAGATTTGCAGACCATTGTCAGTGAGTATGATTCTCATTGGGAGCCCCATACTTCAGGCCTTGTGCCACATCTATGCTCAGCTTAGTAAATAACTATAGGCTGTATCTTATGAAGTATCTTAATTGGAATTTTTAAACCAATTTTCTATAGCATTAAATACAATGGAATCAAATACCAGCCTGAGCTGGAGATTTTTCTTTTCAAAGAGATATTTTAAAGTGAGATATTTTCTTCTTCTAAGTGAGTTAAGAACAAAAGGGATCATTTGAAAAGATTTAAAATTATCAAACTACTCTTAATTTGACTAAATTATATTCTTAATTAATTTGTCGAGTTCTTTTCTTGACAGTATAACTTTTTTTGCTTAACTAATACACACAAATCTATCTCTATTGAAAATATCTACTTTGACTAAATAAAATTTTAAACATATAACAAAATTTTTTAAAAATAGTGTCTTTAAAAAAGACATAATTTATATCATTAAAAACTATATCTTTTTAGTTTAAAAATAGATAAAATAGCGTTTTTCTCAAGTTTGCACATTTTATCAGAGAATGACCAAGTAAGAAGTAACAGTTCAATTTGAAAGGTGGTATATTTGATATGAGTTGCTCTGAAAATCTATTTCTAGAATAAGCATTATAGGAATTGGTTTGGTTAGTGTTTGCCTTAAAGAACCTCTGGTGACACTAGGTGTGATACAAGATGTCAGGTGTGAATATTTATCGGACTATTTCTCTCAGCAAAATGACTTTCTTGGCAAAGTAGACTTCTTTCTATCTCTTAGATGTTCCCCCCTCTCGTTGCATTGTGTATATTGCAGGTGTCTGTTGAAATGGTTTAGGTTTAATACTGGAAGAAGAGATAAGAGGAAGAAGAAGAAGAAGAAGGACTCAGTGAGGGAAGTGAAGTGGAAGGGGGGGGGCAGGAAAGAATAGAAAGAAAGAGAAATATACAAAGGTAAGTTTGGGTAAGGAAAGAATAGAAAGAAGAAAATAAGGAGAGAAAGAAAGCAAAATAGACAAATTAAGTTTGGGTAAGAAGAAATAAAACCAAAGAAAATAAGTGGATAGAAAATAAATGAATACGATAAAAAGAGAAATATATATATATATATATATATATATATATACTTATTTTTCACTTAATTCTTGAGATGAGACTTCATAATTTGTATTATCTGGATTATTCGGACTATTTTCCTCATCTTCATTGCGATATACACAATGTTTCAGTGAATGTTTCTTGTCGAAATTGGGTTCCTTTATGTTATAATGAAGGTTGCAGAGTTCAACAAGAAACACAATAAAGATGAAGATAATAGTCCAAATAATTCAAATAATACATATATTTATTTATTTACCAAACCCTCCACACAAGTAGGATGTGACACATTGTCCATTTCTGAAGTGGGGTTTAACAGATTTAAATTCAGAGGTTTTCTTTCTCCTAGACTGGTTTCCTAACTAAAGTTAAAGAACCCAGTCCACCCTACTATTTGCAGCAGGCTGAAATGTGGCAGCAAAATATAGCAGGCCAGGCAGAATGGGTTTTTAGAATTGCTGTATCCCAAGATGCAACAGAACTGTCAGATTGGTTGAAAGAGTGGAAATATAAATTATTTTTCCAAATCTGATTTGAATAAAGATTATTATTTCTATATTAAGTATTAAGTACAATAAACTTTGGTGTTTAGATCACACAGTTTATTTCTTAGTTGGATTTTAACTGGAAGGTTTATCCAAAAATACAACTCATATTTTATGAAAAACAATAAATCAATCTCATAAAAGTATTGATGTTGATCATGAATTATTGTCACTTATGTTATTACAACCAGAAATATTATAATAGCAAAGACAAACTCATAAGTGATGTTGTACTATGGACACATCTGTGTAAGTTGACCATATTAATCAACTATGTACAGATTCTGGATGCCACACAGAGGACCTACCTGTAGCAATGACTGAAAGGGATGCTTTGCAAAAGAGAGTCATGGGAATCTGTGCTCTCAGCATGACCTGATCATGATAATTATATATAAATTAAGGTAGCGTGGACATGGAGTCAACACCAAGTTACTGACAGTTCCTTGCTTAAGCTGAAGATAGCATAGACGAGAAACTGTAAGAAATCAGGTGTTGACTTCATGTCCACACTACCTTAGCTTAAATATAAATGCCCTATCAATGATATTGAGCACTGTTTACTTACAAATATAGCACCCATAATATATATATAAACGTTCTGTGACCTGTCCCTTGTCATCAGAGGATTTTGATTACAACTTCCTACTGTCCTAACAAACCTAATACCCTTACATTCTAATTTTAACTATAAATTGAATAGTTAGTACAGCCAATAATCTACTACATTGTTATTGTTTTTTAAATGATGTCACTTTTTTTTGTCTCAGTTGAATATTAAATAGATAAAAGTATAAACTTTTGTTTATTCATCAAAATAAACATTTTGGATAGCAAATTCTATAATAATATTAGAATATCAGATATATCTGTTTGGTAAACAGAATGATTTTTAAAAGTCTTTGAAAATAAAGACGTTTGATATCTGAAAAATGTCCATTACAAGATACAGCAATACAAAACATAAAAAGGAAAGGAAACAATTTTTATCTCTTGATATTGAATATTTTCAAATTAAAAAAAAAAAATAAAGAAAAAAACAAAGAAAAAAACCCATTGTTTCTTCTGAAGTATTAAAAATTTGACCCCCCCCCGAAAAAAAAAACGAAAAAAAACAATTGATTGGATCTCTGACAAGGTTGACAATGGATGTAAAAGTTGTTTGCTTCTAATGCTCTGGAAAGTGAAGTAGTAATACTCACTCATTCATTTCTTCAGAAACTTATTCATAACTTCTTTACTTTCAAACTGCATTCTGTAAATACATGCTTATAGTTGGCACTGTTGCAGTCATATGATTGAAAATTTTGCTTGCAGTCTTTACAGTGTAAACATAGCCACTTCACAAGCAGTATACACTAAGGAAGGGACTGATTTCTCTGGTTGGAAGGAGTATAAGGGCTGAAATTCATTGGAGGCCTTTAGTACAATACAGAGACAGTACACTAGCACATAAAAGTGTATTAGTGGATAGAGAAGTTTAAACTTATAAACAAATCAACCTCCACCATTGAGAAAACTATTCTGAAATCTTGAGAGATGGTAATTGAAAACTAGCAAGTTATCAATGTGGTAGCTTGTTCTCTGCAGATTAGTCATGGTTCTGCATATCAAATCATCCACGATGAGCTCAGCTTCCATAAAACAAGAGTGCAGATAATTTTTGAATATCACTCAAATATTATAGATAGATAGATAGAGAGAGAAGGATGGAACATGATTTCTGAGAGAGAGAGAGAGAGAGAGAGAGAGAGAGAGAGAGAGAGAGAGAGAGAGAGAGAGAGAGAGAGAGAGAGAGGGATCCTGAGTTTCTAATCTTTCACAGCAGTCTTTTATATTTCACTTGTCTCTCAGCTTGGCTGACATAATTAAAGTGTTATTTTTAGTGACAACCACAAAATCTCTATTTCTTCTCTCTCTCTCTCTCGAGATGCAACCTTAAAGAATCATTGTCCATGACTCGATTAACCCTTTACAATGAGATGTATTGTTTTTTTTTTAATTCTGGACTTTATTGTCTCACTCTTAACACAAAACAAAAACCAGAAAACCCTCATCAAATTAAGTTAAACTGTGAAATGTCATGAAATTAAATCTTTGTTAGCAGCCTCACACCTCTGGCTAATTTCAAATCAGCTCTAGAAACATAATTTGTCAGAATAGAGGTTCATGTAGAATGATCTCTTGCATTTGGAACATAAATTTAAAAAAAA
Organism: Doryteuthis pealeii; assembly: GCA_023376005.1. Taxonomy (NCBI): domain Eukaryota; kingdom Metazoa; phylum Mollusca; class Cephalopoda; order Myopsida; family Loliginidae; genus Doryteuthis; species Doryteuthis pealeii. The sequence continues at coordinate 44,532,422 of CM042139.1, forward strand.
AGGCAGTATCAACTATCACTCTAAATAGGTCCTCTAAATGGCATCCAGTGTCCAGATGTACAGCATTACATAAAGTTCAAGAAACATACAGGTTCTCTTGAGAGATTACACATAAACCCTCAATTGATATTTATTGATATACTCTGCAATTCTTTCCAAAGAAAAGATAGATAAATAAATAAAAAATAATAATAATAAAAGAAATTAATATAATGTGCCCCCCTACCTCAAATAAGCTTTGAGTAATTCTAAAATAGTTGTAGTAATGATTGATTTTTATTAAATAGTGATAAAAATATCAATATGTTTATGGAGCTTAAAAGATTATATTTATACACATTTTTTTGCTAGTTTTTACAATTATGAAACTATCATTATATTGTAATCATGAGATGTTTGGATCACATATTGTTTATGGATTTTGGGATCTATTCATTTTGGCGGTAGAAAGGTCAGCTTCTAATCATTAGATACACAGACTCAAAATTTCATATTCCTGTCTATACATGCAGATTCACAAAAAGCTTATTTATATATAAGGGTCATTCAAAAAGTTCTAGGCTTTACTCAGAAAAGAGAGCCAATTCTTATAAAACTAGAAAAAACTAATTCAAAGATGAGACTAATCTAAAAAATGGTCTGAGTAAGCATAAAGTAACTGGCTATGGCTTAGAACTTTTTGAACAACCATTGTAAACACCTATTTATGTACCTTTAACTTATACTTCAAAACTATATATATATATATATATATATATATATATATATATACATAAATATACACACACAAATACTTGTGTATATATATATATACATACATACACACACATGTATAGTCTTATATATATATATGTGTGTGTGTGTATATATACATATGGGATGCCTTGAATAGAATAACATCTTCCATTTTTTAGGGTTACTTTTATCTGTTGCCAAAATGCAAACGGCTATCATTAAAAACCTGTGAGAGAAACAAAAACATGTTTATTGTTTCATTTGATGAAAGAAATGAGAATACTGCAACAGTGTGCAAATCTTTTTGTGAACATTAGAAATAATCATTGTTATATAGATATAGAGAGTGGAAAAACAGTAAAGTGAGTTCAAGTTCTGGCCAAGACTGTTTATTTTTGCTTCAGAAAGGCATAAATTTATTTCTCCCTGTATTCTATTCCATAGCTAAATATCTTGTGAAAGTATCTTTGACTAGCTATGTTATTTAATAGATAAAAATGCAGGAGTATTCTGATATAACTAGCCTAGTTATTCAGTATGAGAATAGTAGCAAAAAGCTGTTTCATCCATTTTCAACCTTGATAGAGTTCTGTAATATATTTTGATATGACAGAACACTGTCAAAATGGAGAATAGATGCAACAGTCTATATATATATATATATATATATATATATATATATATATATATATATATAATGTACATGCTAATACCCTTCAGAAAGGCATGTGTAGGGATAATTCACATATCCAGTAGGACTTCTGTAGGGGGTCACATGACAGTTTCAAAAGCCCATTCTCAATCACCTTTCCCCTCTGGTCTTTGAATAACAGCACCATTGTCTCTAACCCCAATCAGGGAATTGTGAGGCCATATGGCTATCTTATCTACACTTATCAAGTAAGCACTTTTCTATTTTGAACCCCTTTTCACACACTCCTTGTTCATGTGTATAGTTCTAGTTGCTGAGACATGTTTGCGTATTCTTTATTTTTCATACCACTTGTGGGTTTATAGTATATATAAAATCTTAAATGTTCTTGGTATGTAAAAATGTATTTATTTTGTCTTTCCTTCTGTTCTGTTTAGTGTTAGTATATCACAGATATATCAATGGTCCTTGTTTTCTCCCCCCCCCCACTATGGGTAAATAGTAGGGATGATTGGGCTCTTTAGCCTTGGTAAGTCAACATCTAGAAGAAGGAAAATCACTCAATGTAGAACTATGAGCCATGGAGCTCCAATCTGTGTTTGCCTCACAGTCCATAGATTAAATTGTTTTAGTTAAAGACACTTAATATATATTAATACTCATGTTCCTTAATACTATGATCGTTATCATCTTCTGGTTAAAAATGAGACCATCCAAATGTAAATCCTGATTATTTGATGTTGCTTATCCATCAAATTATTATTTCTCATAAGTGCCGTCACCTCAGCTAAATAATGGACCATTCCGTTTTTATCATAAAGAAATAAAGGAAAGAAAAAGTACATGCTACACTGAAAAAATATAAGAAAGAAAGAGACTAGGGGAAGGATATCAAACATAATAGTTAATATATATATATATATATATATATATATATATATATATATATATATATATATGGTATATCCATAGTTCTTGATAATACTTAATCATTACTAATAGTTTGAAGTAGGTGTTTCTTTGTAAATCAATAGAGTTTGAAAAAATAGCAGCTGTTAAACAAAAAAACAGGATGTATATATATATATATATATATATATATATATATATATATATTTCCAAATTTATAAGTTAAGAATAATGGTCTTTTCTTCTGATTATTCAAAGAGAAAATGTTTCTTAAGTAAGGACTTTTGGGTTGAGTAAAAGCTAGAAAGGGCAAAGTGGCTATCTTGAAATTTAATTAGTTTGAACTGACAGAATTCTTTAAATATTTATAAAGAAAGGCAATTCAGGTGACAACAAGAAAGGAGGGAAATACAGAGTCTGTAAAATACAAATAAAGAATTCTCTTGTCAGTGTTACTTAACTCAAGTGAAATCAATAGACATAAACTTCCAATTAAAATTTAAAAAATCATCAGAAGAAAACAGAAATTAGATAACATATCATAGTACATTTTATATATATATATATATATATATATATATATATATATATATATATCAACCCCTTTGCACAAGCAGGATGCGGCACAAGGTCAATCTCTTAAGTGGATTTTAACAGGTTTGAATTCAGAGTTTTCCTTCTCCTATTATTTACCTAGCCATGGTTAACAAGCCCAGTCTGCCCTACTATTTACCTATAGCTAGAGGAAGAGTAGTTGGATACATACCTTTCCAAAGGGTATTACGGGTATGTGAGTTGGATACATACCTTTCCAAAGGGTATTACGGGTATGTGAAATGCAAACAGCATCATCCAGGATTTGAACTAGTCTCAACATGTCCATTTCCTATGACTAATCATTACACCATGCACCTCCACAAATATATATATATATATATATATATATATATATATATATATATATATTGGTTAGGAGGTTGATTTAGAAGGCTATCACAATGCAGGTGTAAAGAAAAAATAATAATACGGTAACAATGATGTTGTGTGTTAACCTGTATTTAATTCTTGAATTTTCGAGATAATATCTCTTTTTCAAAAGATCACTGGAACTGAAGCAGTCTAGTTATGACATTCATTTTATATATATATATATATAAGCAAATAAATTTGTGCATAAAATATGCTTAATCAAATAAGATATAGGTAACAATAAATAAGAATATAAAAATTATATCTTTTTATGTGAGCTGTAATCTATGAGTCATAATACCAGACTGAATGAACGGTATTAGCATTCTTTGTCTGAAATAGATGCAGTTTATTAAATATGAAGTCAAACATCATTTACAAGAGGGAAAAGAGTAAAAAATTAAAACAAAAATAAATATAATTCCTCTGTTATAAACAATAGAGAGCAAATTACAAACAACTAAATGAAGATAGAAAGAATATGAGGCTATTTATTGGTGAGTGTCAGATAATTTGAATATAACTTGACAAGGGTATAAAGATCTGAGGCTTCTGGATAGTGCTTATCCTAATAAAAAGAAAGCAAAAATAATACAACCTATTATTCGCCTTCATGACAACTCATGTTATTCTAGCACCCAAGATAAATGTTTTCCGGTTGTGAGTGGGTGGGAAGTGGGTAGGTTTTTCCCTTTAGCCAATCCTATTTGTGTTTGCTGATAGGAAAGCCATGTTGATTCTAAATGTGCTGAGATTTGTCTCTCTGTGACACTAACCTTTGGTGAGCCTATCAGCCCAAAAGGATTTCTTAGCTTTAGGCACATGAAACACAAATGGAGATGATAATATCTTTTCAGACACCAATCAATGGGCAAGAAAAAAATGTTGGCTTTATAATGAAACTGGTTATAATGATAACAGAAGATTTGTAAAAGCTCAAATATTGGATATGTGGCCATGAGTATGTTATGCTTTTTTGGAGGTGTGATAGCTAATATGAATGGTTTTCATGAAAAAAGTTGTTTTCTTTTTCAAAGGAGGTAAATATTTTCTTTATGTTCTAAGATTTCCTTTTGCTCTAAGCCTATGTCTCAAGATAAAGTAATGTCTAATCGGGAGAAGGGGAAAAAACAAAGAAGAGGGAGATCAAGTTCTGTACAAATGAAGAAGTGAAAAAGAAAAAAGTATAGGAAAGAATGAAAAAGAAAATAGAAAAACAGAAAAGAATGAAAGAAAATTATTAGTAAATGAATAGGGAAGAAGAAAAAAAAAAGATCTAAAGATAAATTGATGTCTAATAGAGAGAAGGAGACAAAACAAAAAACAAAGACAGAATAGAAGAGAAAGAACAAGTTTTGTAAAGATGAAATGAAAAAGACAAAAAAAGGTTAGGAGGGAATGAAAAAAGGGAAATGTGACAATGAAGAAGAAAACAAAAATATAGAAAAGAATGAAAGAAAATTACCAGAAAATGAATAGGGAAGAAGAAGAAAAAACATGTCTAAAGATAAATTCATGTCTAATAGAGAGAAGAGAAAAAAGTTTTGTATAGATGAAGAAGTGAAAAAGAAAAAATGTATAAGAAGGATTGAAAAAGGAAAAACGACAATGAAAGAAAGAATGAAAGAAAATTATTAGAAAATGAATTGGGAAGAAGTAAAAAAATTCTCAAGATAAATTCATGTTTAATAGAAGGAAAAAGAAAACAAGAAAAAAGAAAAAGGAAAACAAAAATTTGGAGAGATAAAGAAGCAAATGAAATAAAATGATGTGAACGAGAAAAGAAATGCATAAGAAAAAAAAACAAGACAAAAAGGACAATAAAGGAAATAGCAGAAAAGAAGAAAAATAATGTAAAAAGAAAGGAAAATAATAGGAAGCAATGAAAAAGAAAAGAAAATAACAATGAAGAAAATAACAGTGATAAAGAAAATAGAAAAAAATAGAAGAAAAGAATGAAAGGAAAGAAGAAGAAAAGAATGAAAGAAAGGGAAGAAAAAGAAAAATAATGTATAAAGAAAGTGACAAAATGAGAAAAAATATGAAATTTAGATATTATAAAAAAGCAAAAAAAGAAAACTAAGCTAAAATTGGAAGAGAGCAACAATAAATATTTTTATGTCAATGCTGTTTGTTTATAGTGACAAAAAAAAATATTTTTTTTAACTTACAACTATTTCCTTTACATGCAATTTTCCTGTTTAAGATTTTGGCAGTAAGCAAGAAAAATGGACATTGTTGATTATAAAAGTTTTGATATTCAAAGTGAACAATGTTTTATTGAGCAAAATGAAGAAAAGAATTCAGAATCTTTAAAATCAGAAGTTATGTAAAGAGATAGTCTGACAATGCAAGAAAAGAAAGGGGTGGGGGAATTTGTTTGAAAAATATAAGATGAGAAATAACTTGGTTGCTGAACACAGAGAGAAGAAGAGATAGAAGAGGTGAAGAGGAGGAAGAGTAGAAATCTTAAGAGAAACTCAGGAAAAATGAAGAGTAATTTAGTTTTTATAAAAACAGTGGTTGGAAAAATAAATAAATAAAAGCGGAATAATTGAAATTTAAAAAAAGGTTGGATTAAAAATGTAGAAACTAATCCTTCTGGGAAACAGGAAAGAGGCATTATTGTATTGTTAGATGGCAGGTTAGATTTGTGCATATGAATAGTGTGTGTTAGCATTCATATGGAAGAAGGAAAATATGAGTGTGTTTTTTTATACACAAGAAAATGTGCATATAGAAAAAGAAAAGTATCTGATTAGTTGCATTTCTTATTGATGAACTTTTTTTTATTCAGTATTTGCATGTGGGAACATAAGATAAAAGATGCAAAACACTTTATTCATACACATACCGAAATATATGAATATATGTACGCACACCAAACATACAAATTTATGTATTTTTATGTAATGTACATGCATATACAAATACCAAATGTCAATATAAGCACATATGCACATACACACAAGAAATGTCAAAATTTATAAAAATACACACACACACACACACACACATATATATATATATATATATATATATATATATATATATAATGGATATAATGTATAAACATATACACATGATTAATTGCACCTATATTATTTACAGGTACATGTAGGTATGTGTATGCACTGCCATATCATATGTATACACATATATAAGATTTATATATATATATATATAATATAGAAATGTATATATAAATATATATATAATATAGAAATGTATATATGAATATATATATATAATATGAAATATAATAATGTATACATATATATAATATAATGTAATATATATATATATATTATGTATATATAAATATAGATGTTATATAGGATTGTGTATATATATATATATATATATATATATATATATATATACTAAATATCAAATAGGTTTTTCTCTCCTGATATATGTGTTAACAGGAAAAATGATTTTGAAAAAAAAAAAAAAGAAGAAAACTGAACACTTATATCTATCAATATACTGATTTTAGGTAGCAATCTAAATATCAGTAAGTATCCATAGTTATAAAAAGTGTCATTATCCTAAAAGAAAGAAAAAGAAGAATACTATGAAGTGGATAGTTACAGTAAAATGACAGCTGATACATGTACTGAAGCCATGAAGAAGTAACAGTGTCGGTGTTCAAGATATTATGAGTTATAGTAGTTGGCAAGGTAGAAAACAACAACGGTAGCAGCAGCGTGTGCACATTTATCAATAAATGAAGGTAGTGGTGGTGGAGGTTGCGGAAGACCCAGGCCCAAGCATTGCTGTTTAAGCTTATTGCATAGATTTTCACCTTTTCAAAACTGACGTGTCCATCTCAGTTGCATAATAAACACAAGAAGGATATACAAGACCTGGTTCCTGGCAGTGTTTCTTCTTAGCATACTTTCGCCAACTCCCAAACCTTTCCACTATATATCAAAACAGATAATGTGTTCCAAGTACTCTGACTATTCTCTCTCTCTCTCTCTCTCTCTCTCTCTAGTGACCTTTGCAAAATGACATTGTGGAAAAATAGTAGATATAATTCTTTCTTATTTTTGTTTTTTTTGTTTTTAAATTTTAAATGTTAATATGTCAGGTAACTTTCTATTTAGTGGAAAGTTCATGATGTACAAATAAAGACAAAGAAGTCAAAAGCAAGCATGGTAAAAATATAAAAGAATTATATAGAGAGAAAGAGAGAATGAGAGAGAGAGAGGTATGAAGTTATTTTGCTGGACTTGACAGTTGAACTTTGTAGTGCAGTCTTCATCATAGCCATTTCTTGAGAAATTTACTTTTTACTTTCATTTTCACCATTAACCTTCAAAGTTACAATTCATTCTTTTTAATCTTTACAATTTTTTTTCCTTTTCAAATCTTGTTTAACTTATCACTCAATAAATACCTACTCTGAAACTTACAGGTTAATATTCTCACCTTGTTTCCATGACATTAAAAATCCAATTTAGTTCTTCCTAAAAAACAGTGCTCAATGCTATAAACACAGAGCAGGTATATAACCTATAAAATAGTAGAATTATCAACTCTATAAGTCTGTTACTTAAAAGTTTATGTGTTTTAAAACTCTTCAGACAGAAATGTGAAAAGAGTGGCTAATCAAACATCTATATAGCATGAAAACAAATATATAGCAGGGTATGGATAAAATAGATATTTATTTCCTTTAGATAATTTCTATTTCCATTAAGAGCCCTATAGGGTGTCACATGACAGTCACAGAAACCCATTCTTGAGTTCTTTTTCTCTCTGTTCTTTGAAAAAGACAAGCATTCCAAATAGAAAATTAAACCAATAACTTATTTATTCATTTAAAGTTTTAAACTTTAAATTCTTTGTATCTTGTACCAACATGGCTTCTCACTGATTAGAGATTCACTTTTAATGAATGTCTCTTTTGCCACGTGGAACAAAAAATGATGTTAAAACCTTCGCCTCTATCCAAGTATTTATAACAAATTTCAAACCATTTGACCATCTTTAGAGAAAGATAAACAAACTATGCCTATTGATTAATAATTTTGTTCAGAAAAGATTGAAAAGTAAATTAATATTGATTGAAAAATAAATATACTAAAAAAAACTTTGCCAGAATAAATTGATTGGTATTTTATTAATTAAAAATGTGATTGCAAACCATTAAAAAGTAATCACAAAGCCTTAACATTTTTCTTCTATCAAATTATTTTTGCCCAAAAATACTAGAATTACTACTATTGTGTTTGGCTATTGGTAAATAATAGGGCAGAATGAGTTATAGTCCTGGTTAGGCAACCAGTCCAGGAGACGGAAAACTCTGCATTCAAACAAGTTATACTTTGCTTAATAATAGATCTTGTGTCACATCCTGCCTGTGGTAGAGGGGTTGGGTATATACATACTGCCATCACATTGACTACTCATACGAGGAAGTTTTGTTTCTGGCTTTTTAAAAAAATGATTCCAGCAGGGTTATGAAATTTGTCTTGTTTCTTGAGCATGTCAATTTACTGCAAGTCACAAGATATCTGTATATATATATATATATATATATATATATATATATATATATATATATATATATGGAATGCACACAGTCAAAAAGTATAAGATTTTCTAAGGTCTGTAAAAATATGCATGTAGTAAATAAAATTCTGAGTATAGCTAAACATTTTGTTATGCCTCACTTTATATATTGATTGATGGGGATATATATATATATATTAGTTTTTGGAGTGGCATAACAACATGTATAATGAGGCATAATATACACATATATGTATGTATAAGTGTGTACACACATATGTAAATAGTATCTATATATAACTACACATTAATATTTCCATATTTACAACTTTCAAAAGCATATATATTTCTATTCAAACTTAGACTCACACACTATGTGTATATAAATATATACATATGTGTATTTGGGCAGCATTCTTTCATTTATACATGTAGAGTTAAACAAAAGGCACATCTCCTGTTTAACAATTTTATTTGTGATCTTTTCCAATTTTCTGGCCAACTTTTTAATGTCTGGGTGGAATTGATGGATAAGTCCAGTTCCCGAGTACTTTCGGCACTTCGAAGCGCCACCATCAGGGGTGATGTATTCCAGTTTGTTTTTTTTAAATTTTTTTTTTTATATTAATGTGGAAGCTGGAAGGAGAAGAATTGGTGAGAAAGGTGTTATAGGCATTTTAGAATGTGTGTACTGCATTGGAAATTAATTTTTAATAAAAAAAATAAAAAACTGGAATACATCACCCCTGATGATGGCGCTTCGAAGTGCCGAAAGTACTCAGGAACTGAACTTTGGTGGACTTATCCATCAATTCCACCCAGACATAAAAAAGTTGGCCAGAAAATTGGAAAAGATCACAAATAAAATTGTTAAATAGGAGATATGCCTTTTGTTTAACTCTACATGTATAAATATATACATGCATATGTGTGTGCACACATACCTAAATTGTATTTACATGTAATTATGTATCAATATATCCATGTTTACAACTTGGAAAATCACACACACACACATATATATATATATATATATATACACACACAAGAATTTCTGTTCATGTACAGACACTACATATATATATATATATATATATATATATATATATATCTGCTCATGTATAGACAGACACACATACATATGTATGTATATATATATATATACTGATAGAAAATAAAATTACTCTATCCTCAGGTATGATGGTGATTGTGACCTGGGTACATTATATGCATACTGTCTGAATACTCTTGATACAACCCTTATTTCAGAATCCGTGCACATATTGATCTGTATATTTGATCATTTACTGTCATCCAGCTATGTTACTTCTTATACGTTGAATCTTGCATAAATTGAAACATATTCAGTGTTTCAGTTTTATTTTTCTTCATATATATACATATGTACACACACACACACATATATATATATATATATATATATATATATATATATATATATATATATATATACTTATGCATACAAAGATATGTGCATGTGTGTAAGTAAAGAGAAAGAGTTTTTTTTATTCATACCTTGCTAAATTTAATGTTAAATGCACTTTAAGGTAGTCTAATTCCAAAGATGTGACAGATGTTATATATGCTGTTTTCATTGGGAAATGAGATTGCACATCTCATGTATGAACAAATAATTTCTATTTTTTATTGGAAATTTTTATTTAGAATTAATTTTAAAAATTCTCATAGTTTAGTTTGAATCTCATCTGTCAACCATTAAAAAAAAATGGATCTTAAAACTATGTTTGAAAAATAAAATGAAATTAATTCATACTTGAATGCTTCTGTATACCTGTATTCAATATGAAAACAAAATCAGTACTTTATCATTTAAATATTGTGAATATACATTAAATCTGACAGTATGTAGAAAAATAGAAAAACACGAAATATTCCAAAAGATGAGTTTATTCTTGATAGTGAAGTTGATATTATAATATTTCGGTTTATGCATCCTTCATCAGGACATGAAGTGAAATGTTGTGTGGTGATAGTAGATGACTTGCAAAAAGATGGTTACAACTAACAATTCTCCCATTTTTTTGCCAATCATCCACTATAACTCCACAACATTTCACCACATGTCCTGATGAAGGTTGCATAAACCAAAACATTATAACATCGATTTCACCATCAAGAAAAAACTCATCTTTTTGGAACACTTCATGTTTGTCTATTTTTCTACATATAAATTCTCTATAAATTCATAAACATATAAAGACAATTCACTCTTTTATGAATTTATAGAATATAATTGCCATACTGAAATGTATCCTTGTATCTCTCTGTGCATGAAAAATATAATACATTTTTTATTTTCATCCTTTTCCTGTGTGAATTTATAAGAATATAAAGAGTACAGTTAACAAGAAAATAAACATTAGATTATTTCTATTTGTGTATGTATAAAACAAAACAAAACAAAACAAAAAAAGTTATCTTTTTTTTCTAATCAGCTACATATTTAATTACATTTCAACTCCAGTTCTATGGAATGAACACCTGCTTTATATTTTGGCACTCTGGGAAAGGACAACAGGGGGTAGGAATACCAAATTCTAGAATGTTGGGTTCTATTTTCTTGTTATTCCTTTTTGCTTTTATCAAAAGTGGAACTTGGACAGATTTTATATATATGCACAATGTTTCATTTGCATAGTAGATATTTACTTAACCTATTGATATGGGGAGGATGTGACACAAGATTGTAAGTATGGTACATCCAGCGAGGATCAAACTCACTATTCAGTAATAATGGATCTGCAAGACTAGCTTGCTAACTCTTACACCATGATGGGGCATTTTATTAAGTTTTATTTGTATAAATATAATAAAGATGTTAGAAAAACAAATGTTTATATCTTACTTTTCAGACTTTATGTGTAAATATTGATTTTATGCAAAATATCATTTGCTCAAATAATGATTAGGTTATAATTTTCCAATTACCTAAGCATTTGAATTTATAACAGTAAAACAATGAATAGTGATATTTTGGCATTAAGTGTCTTCAAATACGACTATTACATTTTAAATCTTTGTAATATACCAATGTATAGTAATAAAGGGGCCAGTTTAGCACAGTCAGTAAGGCACCTGCCTTGAAATTGCAAGGTTCTGAGTTCAAGACCAGTCCCTGCCAACTCAGCCTATGAGTATCCCAAATTGAGTAATCTGCTCGATGTGATCAGTAAAGTGGGGAGCAAGCATGTCTTGTTCATCTCACTCAGATAGTTTGTGTGATAGGGGGCAGGTGGCCATACAGCTCCTTTATTGTAAGGGGTTATTTTCACGATTTGTTTAATATCACGTGCAGATGCTTCATATTTCCTTTTGGAAAACACATTCTATCAAAAATACCAATGAGATCTGATTTCTTTATCTACCACTGCCATCCGCAGAAATAGCGTGGTGAAACTGAATAGAAATGTATTCCTTCAATACATTTCTCTTTTTTAATTCTAAACCATTTTCTAAAGGCTGACGATCTCGGTCGGTCCGGCATTTATAGTTGACATATTTAACCCTTTATCTACACCTGTCACCATCCACAATAACTATGTCCCAAATGGTTGACAAGATAGTATAATATCACTGATCCTTTACAAGTGAATAGAATTGTATTCATCTAATTCATTTTTTTTTTCAATTCTAAACCATTTCCTAAGAGCTGATGATCTCGGGTGTTTTCGTGGGCAGGGGTCCATCATTTTGATCATCAGCCAGTTTGGGGCACTCTGGTAGATAAAGGGTCAAGCAATATACACCCAATATTAAAATTCCTGTCTTCTCAAAAATAATTTTAAATGGATAAATTGCATTCCACATAGAACATTTTCATATGTTCATTTATAGTGGACGTGTAAATATATTCAACAATTTATCTATATGAATATGCAAATATTGATGTATAAAAGATCACTCAACACAAATGTTGTGCATGTCTTTAAAGAGAGAACAGCACTTTTCAATTTCCGGTACATGATCCTATTTCATACAGTACTTCTATTATTGTCAGTAAATAACTATTGAGTTTCTCTACTCAAATAACTTTACAACAGGCAGAAATTTACACAGGATAAGTAAAAGGCAGGTTGGTTGTATTTCAGACAATGCACAACTACAATGGTTTTATTAGATATTTGGACAACTGCTTATTGGTATTGTTTACTCTTGGCCAACTATTTCTGAACATTATTCATAAAATTACAAATTAGATGTGAGAGACTAAAGAAAAAATATACATCAGAGATAAGGTGTGTGTGTGTGTATATATATATAATTAGGCAGAGTGGTCTATTGTTGGTATCAGCTCGACAGTAAGGGTGTCTATACCTTTTTCACTAGTGTTAGACCAGGGAGATTATTTATGCATCTGAGGTGGAGCATCACACCAACCATCAGCTTCACACTTTACCGCACAGATCCAAGCTGTGCTATTCATGTGCTGAGTTGGTGAGTGCTGGAATCTTTTGGTTCTACTGCTAACAACCAGAACATAACCATGTGTTGCGTATTTATGGATTAAAGTGTCTGCATGGAAAACCAGCAGCCAATCAGAGTCCAGGGAATAAACTTGGCTAAAGTACATAGTAGAACAACCCAAGCCTTTATATAAACCACCTACCCATACTCTAATGCTTAGTGCAGATTTAACTTGCAATACAGCTGAATACTAATCACCTAATACAAAATTCTACATTTTTGTCCAAAGTGAAGTGAGATTTTAAATATTTTCTTGTCTTTCTAAAGCATTTGTTGCATTAGAATTTTAAATTTAAATCAGTATGTCTTCAGGGTGCAGCAAATCTTGGAACTGGTGTAAACTAGTAAGAGTATATTTTAAAATTTACTTTATAATTATGTATTCTCGCATTTTTTTTAGTTTATGTTGTATAATAGATTTGTATTCTATTGATGAGTATTTCTTGTATTATTTGGAATTGAGTGCCCATGCATTTTTGTTGATTGATCTGGATATATATATATATATATACATATATATATATATATATATATATATATATATATATATATATAGTAAGGACATGCACCATCTGGGCACAATTATTCAACTTTTAATGTATGGAAATATACTAAATTAGAAATTATTTTAATTATATTCTAATTGGTTTCTATATAAAATAATTCATAGGATTGGTTTTAATACATTGGAGAATAAAACAATAATAACACCAAGTAATTATTTATTAAACCTGGTTTTGTTAAAATCAGTATGCAAATTAACCACACCATATATTAGGTAAAACCTTTATTTCTTAGTGATATATAAGATATACTACAGGATTTTGTAAATCACTAATAACAAGGGCTGTTTCGAGGCAGACCTAACTCAGATTTTCATAGGGACATTGTTAATAATTTATTCTGTGTATTAATGATTTCAACTATACATTAAATATTCATTTATAAGCTTACACAATTTGTGAAGGTATTGTGACATAATCAGTGACACAGTTTCAGTTACAGACAAACACTGAATCTCCATTATAATATATATATATATATATATATATATATATATATATATATATATATAGTAATATCTCATCAACAGAAAGGGACGTCAATGCATGCATAGGAAAGACATGGCCTGGTTTAAACAAATTATCAATGATATGGAAATCAGATCTCACTGACAAATTAAAGCGAAAATTCTTCCAAGCCATAGTTGTATCAGTGTTACTGTATGGCTGCACTACCTGGACTCTAATGAAGTGACTGGAGAATAAGCTAGATGGGACTTGCTCAAAAATGCTCTGTACAATATTAAACAAGACGTGGAAACAACACCCCATGAGAAAACAGTTGTATGGCCACCTGCCCCATATCACTCAAATCATCCATGTGAAGCAAAGAAGACAAGCTGGGCATTGCTGGAGAAGCAAAGATGAACTCATAAATGACATTCTTCTGTGGAAGCCATCACATGGGCACACCAGAGTAGATTGCCCAGCAAAGACGTACATAGATCAACTCTGCGCGGATACTGTATGCTGTGTAGAGGACCTCCCAGAGACTATGATTGAAAGGGAAGGATGGCGAGAGTTTGTTATGGATATCTGGGCTGCCAGCACAACAGGATGTTGATGATGATGATGATGATGATGATTTAATCCTGAATATCTCCATTTCTCAATGTTTGAAATCATGCAGAGGTTAACTGCATAGGAAAAAGTCTATTAGATTTTTAAAGAAGCTTATGGCTAAATTGAGTTCATCTGAATCTTCTTCCTTTTGATTAGAAAGAACTGTTTGCTCTTAGTCAATTGCTAATTTTTTAGTATATTTATATAATTTTCGGTAATTTTCACCTTTAGTTGTTAAAATTCCTAGCAAATAAGGCAATTAGAGTAACCTCCCTTGACTTTCACTTTGAAATAAGCCGGTAGCTATTTTGAAAGTCTCTGTGTGAAATAAACAAATCATAGAAACTTTTTCAAAAACAATACAACAGCATGCTTTAACACAAAAATATCATAAAATATGTTCTTAATAACAGTTAAGTTCATTTCAGATAATTTTATGTTAGGAATTTAGCCAACTGACTTTCACTTTGAAACAAGCCGGTAGCCATTTTGAAAGTCTTGGTGCAAAATACACAAATGTTAGAAACTTTTTGAAAACAATACAATTGCATGCTTTAACACAAAAATATCATAAAATGTATTCTTGATTACAGTTAAGTTTATTTCAGATAATGCGCACGCACAATTTTATGCTAGGAATTTTAACAACTAAAGGTGAAAATTACCGGAAAAAGTCTATTAGATTTTTAAAGAAGCTTATGGCTGAATTGAGTTCATCTGAATCTTCTTCCTTCTGATTAGAAAGAATTGTTTGCTCTTAGTCAATTGCTAATTTTTTAGCATATTTATATAATTTTCTTTCTTCTGTTTATCATCTTTTTCAAGAGTTGAGAAGATTTATTTTAAAAAATCTCAGAGGAAAACCAAAATCTAATCTTAAATAAAAGTACACAGTACTTTTGTCACCTGTCAATAGCAGTAATAATATACAATCATCTTAGTTTGTCTATGGGGGATTTCTTCTAAGACTTCCAATGAATGCCAAAAATTGTGGATGGTACTGAACACCACGTAGATACACATGTATTGTATTTTTCATTTACATACCTAGGATTAAGTTTAATTTATACATTTTTAGCCTTTTTTTTCTAATAAATTAAAGATTAACAACAATACCTAATAATAGAACTGAATGTTTATAACAATATCTATTTTAGGAATTGGAAACAGTTTATTTTCTGTTCACAATAGAAACCCAGACAGTTTGGTGAAAAAGCCATCAAATGTTATATGCATTATTACTGAATACAAGCGAAGGCTTAAATGTAAAATGAATAATTGTTTCTTCTGGTGAAAGTGAGGCTCTCATTGAGAGGGTTGACTGTTTAGTTGAATTTTACGGCATGTCAACCATTATTGGGTTATTTTATGCTGAAGACATTTTATTTTATTCCTTCTTGATAGGTACTCAATTTTTTTTTAAAACTCTATTTTTTTAACTCATTTTTTTATTTAACCCATAGATGGAACCCTAATAGGTACTACCACTCCCGGTAAGAGTGGACCTGGGAGTAATGTTGATAAAGAAGTACTCCACATTCCCCAGAGCTCCAGAATTGGAACTTCGCCATCAGATTCAGTTTAACATCATACCCAGGACAATAATATTCCCAGCCACTGCCTTGTAGCATATATATATATTGTCATAAGGGCAATAAAGTTGGGACAATAATATAGGTGCTAGGGCTTGATGTGACCAGCTGATTGATCAGAGACCTATATTTGATATAATTATTTTATATATATATATATATATATATATATATATATATATATATATATATATGAGAGTACGTAAATAAACAATGTGTTTATTTGATATGGCTTTTGGCCGACAATTTTTGGAGGATATGTGCTTAATTGAAATCATACCTAATTTTGAAAATTAATTAGTTAATAATTAATGAATTTAGGCGGGCATATATGTTCAAATGTATGGCTAAACAAATCAAGAAAATGTCAGGTCTCATCAGCAAGGTTATAAACATGGGAGACTGAGCAGTCTCCCATGTCTATAACCTTACTGATGAGACCTAATAAGTTGAAATGTACATTCAGGGATTGACATTTTCTCAATTTGTTTAGTCTTAAATTTGAACATATATGCCCGCCTAAATTCATTAATTATTAACTAATTAATTTTCAAAATTAGGTATTACTTCAATTAAGCACATACCCTCCAAAATATATATATATATATATCTTGATGATTATATATATGCTCACCAATTCAGGGGGTTGAGCTCTCTGCAAAGGAAATTTGCTGGTGGCTGAAAATTACACTAACATTGCAAGGCTCTCCTTAAAACAGATAGAGCTCTCTTAGTAGCCTTTATGTACGTGTATACTTATATCAATAAATTTCCTTCCTGAAAGTGGGTTTTGCTGATGGTCCATATGACAGAGATTCAGACAGATAAAATATCAGTCAAATTTTAATCATGACCTGAGGCAACTTGCAAAGTTTAGCCACACTGAAGAGCTGTGATACAACAAAACAGTACTGTATGTGGATGACTATATATATGATAGTCTGTACACATATAATCAAATTTTTTTCTATTAATTAATAACTTTTCAATAACTCCATTTTTTGTCTTTCTGCCGTAAGTTATATTTTTTCTGTGTAGCATGTCCTTTTTCTTCCCTTTCTTTCTTTGTAATAAAAATGGAATGATCCATTATCTAGCTGAGGTGACATTCACATTTTCACTTAAAGAAAATACTTCATGGCTTCTCTTTGCTAGCATCACAACTCTTGCACTTAAGGGCATTTATTGAATAGAATTTATGAATCGTTTATTTCTGGAGTTGACCGTGGATAACTGAAAGCATAGATAAGAGGAACCACTGTATGGGATCTTTCCTTCTGTTTTAGAATTTATATGTCTTCCATGAGATATTTTTGTAAATGTATATTCATCAGGTTATTTTTTATTTATAAATATTCAACTAAAAACAGAAAGTTCACATGTGGATGTAATTTATCTAACAGAAATAGGAAATGCAGAGAGCATAATAAGATTCATTAACAAACCAAAAAGTAAAACGAGGCTTAATATCAGATTTTGTTAATAATTTGTCATAGGTAAATGAATTTTAAATACATCTTAGATCAGATGCTTTCAAATTTTGGAGTAAAAAAAAAAAGAAAAGAATTCTAAGAGATGTCAGTATTTTATTCTGCTAGTCACAAAGTAAATAAGATTATAAAGATGTAAACATTTACAGTAATTAAAATTTTCTAAAATATTACGTTTGGTTTATTTGGCTTGTTTTCTTTATGGCATATTAACACTTTTTGGGGTCATTTAATATCAAAACAAGTCATGTTGATACATTTTTCTATGTTTCAAGTTCTCAATATTTTCAAATTACATTAACTTGGTTTGGTTTGGTTCGGATTGTTTTTTTTAATGGTATGTTTGGAACTAAATGTGAGTTGCATCTCATCTTAACAACTTGTTACTTAAGATAACTAACACTTGGAAAAAGCACCAGTATAAATTGTATTAAAACAAGTTATAGCAAAACCTAAATATAGCACAGACAAAAAATTGGTAAACTTAGTTATATAGTGAGAAAAAAAAAAATCGGTTACTATAAATAAATATAAAAAGTATAGATTTTGCTAGATACACAGTGATTCACAGTAAAATGATCTGAAATAATACAGGAAAGTATTTTGGAGAAGAGAAAATCTAAGATCGTTTGGGAGATCAGATCTAACCATTGGAAACAACACTGTCCAATAACATTTGTCATTGTTGCGGTTAATCACAAAGAAAATAGAAAGTTAGCTAAATAGCGGATAAAATGCAGGACATTTGTAAGAGAATTAAATATATATACACATAAACACCCTGAATATAAAGTTTTAAAATCTTGATTATATTTCAGTTTGCTCAGAAAATCACACATACAGGTATAGATTAATGTAAATAATCATATACAGCATGATTGTAACTCCCTATTTCAAAGAACTTATAATTTATTTCTGAATCATCATTTTCACAAAAAATGAATATGAGGCAACACTCATAACACATTTATATTTTTCAGTTTTATTAAAAATTCTATATGGGCACAAGCATTCACCTCCAGCCTCTCATGCTGCTCGGTAATCACATCAACTGAGCTCCAATATTATCCCAAGTATTGACAACTGGCCAGATTTCATTTTGCAGATTGGTGAGATACCTTTCAGCATTCATGATATTTCGATGGATCAAATGACATTCAATCCTATCTTAAGTCATTCTACACTATACCATTATCTTTGGTTGACAAAAAAAACAAACTGTGACTTGTGTAAAATAGGGAATTATTTTTCAATCCCTCTGTATATGTCTTTATCCAATCCCTCAGCACAAGCAGAATGAGATACAAGATCAATTTTTCAAACCAAGTTTAACAGTTTTAAATTCTAAGTTTTCCTTTTCCTAGACAGATTGCCATACTAAGGTTAAAGAGCCCAGTTTTCATTGCTATTTACCCATAGCTAGAGGGAAAATAATTGGATGCATACCTTTTCCACATGTATCAGCACTATGTGAAATGCAACCAGTCTCATCCAGGATTTGAACTAGAATCACCATGTCCATTTCCTACAATCGTAACCATTACACCACAAACACTTTCTAAATAATCATATATACAGAACAATAAATGCGCAGGTTCTAAAATAAAGGGGTTTACCAACAGTATACAAATCCTATATTAACTCTGTGCCTACCACATTTCCCCCACAGCTGTACCAAATGTTCTTGGTATTTTTTTTACCTGTATGATGAGATATTTCAAAGTTCACTATCTATTCTATCAGAACTCATTCTATTCTAATAAAGTCTTATTATTATTGTAGTCTGAGTTGTCCTGCTCAATTATAATGGATTAACCATCAGCGGGTTATGGTGGGAGAGCCACTGTGAGCAGCTTAAAATAGGCAAAGAGTTAATACACTGTATATGTTCATTTGGTTTTAACACGGTCTTGTACTTTCCCAGAAGGTTGCAGACAATGCACTGGTATAGAAGTGTAATCACAAGATGGCTGAAGACTTTGAAAATATTAAAAGATTATCAGTATCCTCCAGCATGCATGTACTGTACCCAGCTTAAATCAAGCATTGTCCTTCAGGGTGTTGTAATTTTATTTTATATCAGTGTATTTTGCAACATGAAGATCCATTTTGAAAAAAAAATCCATCATTAATAAAGTGTTGTTCAAAAAAGAAAAAAAAAGAAGAAAACAAACAAAAGATAAAATAAAATAAATAAAACGAATATGGAGGCTCTAATTATAGCAATGGTAAATTTTTATTTCTTTTCATATTTGCATGTGTGTCTAAGTAACTGCACCTCTATGTGTGTATATGTATATAAAAATCAATATTTCTTCTTTCAGACATTGCAATTCAAACATTCTTTAAAAAATATATAAAGTGTGATAAATGATGTTTCAAAACAAAAGACATGTCTTCGGCCAATGCTCAATTTCTTTTCCTCAATAAAATATCAAATCAAAAAATTTCTCAAAACAAGTTTCTTGATTCCAAGCACAAATCTTAGAATCTTATTATAATGGAGATTCAATGTCAATCTTCCTGTAACCAAAACTATGTTACTGGTTATATCACAATTCTCTCAGGAATTGTGTAAGTTTATCAATTTAATTTATAGTCAAAATAATTAATACATAGAACAAATCTTATTTATTAACAATGTCTATGAAAATCTGGACTTGATATTCCTCAAAACAGCCCATGTTATCAGTGAGTGTTTTTAAAATCCTGCAATATGTTTTATATATCATTAAGAAATAAATGTTTAGATAATATATGGTGTGATTAATTTGCATACTGGTTTTAACAAAACCAGGTTTAATAAATAATTACTCAGTGCTGTTGATCTCTACTAATATTGTTTTATTCTCCCACATATTAAAATCAATCCTATGAATGATTTTTATGTAAAAAAATCACTAGAATAAGTGTATGCTTCCTGATTTAATTTTGTTAGTCTTTCCAATTTAATATATTTCTTTACATTAAAATTTAAATTCTTATGCCAGAACATATATTCTTGCTCGTTAATATAATCTAAAAAAAAAACTTCTTCCATAAATTTTTATTAGTATATTTAATATAGGTTTGGTTTGTTTAATGGCATATCAGCATTTTGCAGTTAAGCCCTATAGAACTCTTTCAATTATTTTAATAATTCAGATTAAAATTATTTGGCTGGAGTTGTTTAACACTAAGGGACATAACTCCTTTAGATTTACATCATGTCAAGATTATTCATTAGAATGGGCATAAAACAAGTGAGACTAACAATTGACTTAAAAGACTAACCAAAAAATCTAGATGACCACTAGTCGACTTCCTCGAGAGCAAATAACTGACATGATAGATATAAGAATAAAATCTTTTATTAAGATTCTTGTGCTGCTTGCACCGATTCTCTTA
Source organism: Doryteuthis pealeii (assembly GCA_023376005.1). Classification (NCBI taxonomy): domain Eukaryota; kingdom Metazoa; phylum Mollusca; class Cephalopoda; order Myopsida; family Loliginidae; genus Doryteuthis; species Doryteuthis pealeii. The sequence continues at coordinate 44,553,810 of CM042139.1, forward strand.
ACCATTCTTGTTTCTGTGCACAACAATAAACCCAAGAGGATTTGGAATTCAGATTGAATTAAATAAGTGTATAAATTTGCTTTGACAAGAATTCCACAATATGTCCAATTGCATCTGTTGAATTGGTAAAATCTATTCTAAGAAGTCTGCAGAAACCATCAGCAGCAGCTTTGTTCTGACAAGAATTTCAGCCCTTTCTAAATTCTATGCATAACTCTAAGTATTTAATAAAATCTTTGAAACATGGCATAATTTTCCCATTTGATAAGTTCAATCTAACATTCTTGAACAGCTTTCTGATCCAAAAGATCAGCGTTAGAAATTCAGGATTTCCTCCATCTAGAATGTTTTTAGGGTTGAAAAAAAAATTTGTAGGAAAAAATCAAATTCCTAGAAAGAAAAATCAACAGAAATATTTTCCTTTTTTTTTTTTTTTCAATCATCTTTGAAATCTGTCATTAGAGGATGAAGAATATTTGAGATTTCTATATTTGTTCTCTGTGATCCACAACTGAACAAACTTTTGGTAAAGAACAAGATGAATAAAAAAAGAAAAAAAAAGAACAAAAAACTGTCACTAACACCTAATCTACTCTCTTTATGAATTTAATACCAAGAAGAACTTTTTTTGGCAAAACTAAAGTCAGAATTATTTTCTACTGTAAAACATAAAGAATAGTATTAAAATAAACATGATTTTTAAAAAGAATCTACTAACTGTCTTTTCTGTTCATTATGGTGTACTTGGTAGTTGGGAAGATATTTTAGTCAAGTCCCCATTCACCAAGAACCAATATTAGCATATCCATGATATACTAACATTGAACAGAATGTAAGGAAAGACCAGATAAGCTCATAGAAACATACAAGAACATTTAACATTTTATACAAATAAAATACATACAAGTGGCTCCCTTTGTTGCTCTACCATTCACTAACAGGGTCAAATACAATGACTCTACTGTTCAAAGAATAGAGTCAAGAAGGAGTTTTTTGGGACTATCATGTGAGAACCTATGAGCCCCTAACAGACATTTAAATTATCTAAGGGAGGTAATTGTTTCTTACATAATTTTTTGACTTAGCATTTGTTCTTTTTTCTCAACATGCTTTTTTATACATATTTTAGAATGGTTTGGCAAATATTATCCATAGTAAGAAAGAACCATTGTATTTTAATGAAGTCTTTTTCAAGAGTCTTTGTTTAATTCACTGAAGAGTAAGCTAACATTTCTTAAATCTAATCTGCATGAAAATATAAATAGTAAATAATAAGAGATGTAAAATTATTATAAAATCTCAATCTAATTTTTATCATTTTTCTTAATGCAAATATTTTTAAGTAATAATGATATTTGACTCTAAACTGTTGAAAATATTTCTTTCAAAAGAAAACCGCAAAAAACAACAGATCCTGAAAATATCAAGACGTGAAAATTCTGATTGTTTTCTAAACAAGAAAGATTGCTTAATTTTTCCATAAATAACTTTATCAACATATCCTATATAGATATAAATACCAAGATATGAAAGGTACTAGAATGTAGATGTACAGTGATTGTAGAATATATATATATATATATATATATATATATATATATATATATATACATACATACATACATACAAGATAGCAGTGAATATTCAAAACAATTGCATATTACACAACTTGATATAAACTGACTACATATCATTGAAGTCAGTGTATTGTATTTTACAGTTTAATCACTAAAACATAGGATATTATTGTTAATATCTGGGTTATAAATATGCGGGGCCTATGAATTTCTTACATAATTTCCTTCAGTTAGAGTTAGTGTTTGACCTTATAAGAAAATTTATTCATTCACACTATGTATACATATATAAGAGCTATAAGAAATGAAAAGCATTTAGTCAATACTTGTACCTGGAAAATTAGCTCTGTACTTACTAGTTCTCAACCATTATTTAAAAATTAAAAGAATATATATATATATATATATATATATATATATTTGGAAGATTATGTGCTTAATTGAAGTCATACCTAATTTGAAAATTAATTAGTTATAATTAAATGAATTAGGCGTGCATATCGGTTTAAATGTAAGGCATAAACAAATCAAGAAAAAGTCAATCTCTGTATGTACATTTCAGCCTATTTTCGATTTGTTTACGCCTTACATTTAAACCAATATGCACACTTAATTCATTTAATTATAACTAATTAATTTTAAAATTAGGTATGACTTCAATTAAGCACATATTCTCCCCAAAGAATATCGCCATCTCAAACAGATTGTTTGTCCACTTCAGATAGAGTCATGAAAATAGTGATTTTTGTTTGTTCTTAGTTATGTTTCTTTTCTTTCTGTGTCAATATGACAAGTGAGTGTAAAAAAACTAATTTTCATTCCAGATGGGTTTTTTTTTCTTGAACAAAAACAAAAAGCTGAAAATAAGGTGATCAATAAAAAAAAAAAATTAAATTAAAAAAAATAACTTACAGTTTTTGTCCCCAAGTTGATGACTGCACACTCCAAGACAGCCAGTTCTCCCCTTGTCACTGACACGTTTGAAGGGGTGGGTATAAGCTGGGGCCCAGAATGCTTCCCATGTCTTTGATGTTTGGCTGTGGAAAAAAGAAGAAAAAGATAAATTTAGGGTAATTTAAATAGAGAAATTAACTCAATTTCATAAGAAACGTTTATTATATACAGATATTCAATAACTTAAGTTTGATACAAGGCTATGATTATGGGGTGCTCAAAAGTATACCGAGGTGCAGCATGGTTCCTGCAAAAACAAATTTAAAAAAGATAAAAAGAATAATAAGAAATAGTTTTGTATTTCATAGTGAGATGATTTTGAGAGATGTATGGAATGTTAATTGGTTTGAATTCAGAAATGTACCTTCTCCTAGACTGGTTCCAAAAACCAAGCCTAGTCTTTCTTACTGTTTACCCATAGCTGGAGGGAGAGTCGGATTCATACCTTTCACAAGAGTATTAGCACTATGTGAAATGCATACAGCCTCATCCAGGATTTGAACTCTAGTTGAATCCATTTCCTATGAGTTTAACCATTACACCATATGTCTCCAACTTCACACACACACACACATATATATATATATATATATATATATATATATATATATATATATATATATATATATATATATATATATATATATATATATATATATATAGGGAGTGCTGAAAAGTTCTAGGCCCAAAGAGAAAGACAATTACTTTTCAAAAGTGTGTTGAACTTCAGAATGAATGTATGAAAAGCAGGTACATAGCATAATTATTGGACATTACTTTCTTGGTCATGCTGAGAACTTTTCAGCACCATCTTGTTTGTGTTGTGTTATGTATATATATATATATATGGTGGGGCTGTGTATTTAGGCAACAAGTTATTTCTAAAATATATTTCACTTAATCTGACTATGCAATAATTTCTTTGTTATGCTTGAGGTAAATTTACAGATGGTCTAGATTGTTAAAAGGTGACCGGGAATTGTGCCAAGAACTAAATAAGTTTTGTTGGTCACTTGAAATAAACATCAAACAACAGAGATTTATAATAAAAAAAAAAAGAAAGAGAAAACAAAAATCAGAAATAACAAATGATAAATAAAAACAACTCGAGATTGGTCTATCTTTGTCTTAACATTTCTATTAGTAAATATTGGTTTATTATTAAATTTCTTTTTAGTGTTAAGCTGTGTTAGAATAATGATTAACACAGCTTAACACCTATACTCAAGCTATGGTTCGCGGAATGAGAACAGAATACCCCTGTGGATTGAATAAAGGGTTAGGTTCAAAGTTCCGTGATGGCTCCCGATTACAACAAGAAGGTTTCCCAGGTCGAAAAGAAGGTTGCCTGAGTCCGAGAAGAAATACCTGAAGAAGGCAGGAGGGCATATTGGCTGAAATGTTGTACAGATAATAATGAAGATGAGGACAATAGTCCGAATAATAAAAATAATACTGAATTGCATATCATTTTATTTTCATCTGAGGATACAATATTAGAATAATAATCACTAGAACAGCAAGAACATTGAAAAACTAGAAGGGAAATTTTTTGAGTTTTATCAAAATACTAGATGCTGCTACCCAGCATCGCTTTGGTAGAGAGGGGGTAAAAAAAACCCTGGTATATTGATTTGTTTACTTTTGATATTTACAAATGCTGGACATTTTAAAACATAATTTCAATGCTATTTCTATGTAAATTTTAATTTTTAAATATCTTCATGAGTAGCACAGCTTGGGTAATCTGATCTGTGTGGTAAAGCATGTGAAAGCTGACGGTAGGTGTGGCGCTCCACCTCAGCAAAACAATCTCCCTGGTCTAGTGCTAGAGAAACGGAGATTGACTCCCTCGCTATTGGGCAGATACCAACAATAGGCCATTGGCAGACTTCTTTTTGTTTTGTTCACACTTCAAACAAGGTTTAAATTTCTCAGAACGGGTATCTTCTCTTCGAGATTATTCTTGGAGAGATTGCATTGAAATTATTCTTTTGGTGAAAGTTTTCCTAATTTTCAATTTAATGCTATTTCTATGTATATTCTATTCAAAGTAGACCAGATATTATTTCTCTGATTTTTTTAGATGAAGCTTGATAATTAGTATTATTTGAATTATTCGGACTATTATCCTCATGTTTATTGTTATCTGTACAATGTTTCAGCCGATGTGCCCTCCAGCCTTCTTCAGGTATTTCTTCTCGGACTTGGGAATCTTCTTGTTGTAAATAATTAACACAGCTTAACACCTGTACCCCAGCTATGGTTAGTGGAATGAGAACAGGATACCCCCCATGGATTGAATTAAGGGGTGGGTTTAAAGTTTCATGATGGCTCTCGATTACGACAAGATGGTTCCTGAATTCGAAAAAAATTTCCCAAGTCTGACAAGAAATACCTGAAGAAGGCTGTGGGCACATCGTCTGAAATGTTGTACAAATAACAATGAAGATGAGGACAATAGTCCAAATAATCCAAATAATATTAGACCAGATATGTTCATTAAGACATATCATTTCTTAATATCATTTTTGAGGGTTTTTTTTTTTGTATAATATGGAATTTCATTCTTTGTTGTTTTTTTCTCAACTGTCAGTAAATATTGTGAGACATATCCTCAGCCAAACAAATATCTTCTTTTTTTTTCTGAATTGTAATTCCTTAAACTCTGTCAGTTTTCAACAACCACTCCACCCCCCTCTATTATTGAGAATCCCCCACATTTAATAGAAGGCTACAGGATGTTCAAATAAAAATCTTGGCCATCCAATCTCCAGACCCCATACTTGTCTGCTGTTTGAAACTTGAGCAAATAGGACCCATCTAAAAAGATGACAGACTGCCAAAACTCCAAGGGTTTGTCCATCATCTCAAGTGAACATTCTTTGTTGGGCTTTAAAGGGCTGTTCTGCTATAAGAAACAATGTGTTGAAAATATTACAATTCTTCTTGTTTGAAAGAGAACGCTTTTCCATATCTGTTACTTTGCAGTGGAATGGGCTTTTGTTTACAATCTAATATCAAGAAAGAAAGGTATATTTTTATTATTAGAATTTCAATGCTATTTCAATATATATTTTCATTTTTAAATATCTTTGCAAATATAAAACAAATCTTCCTAATTTTTGCACAAAAATCAAGACCTAGTGATAGTAAATGTGTATAAATATTTACTTTGTCGTTAATTGTTTTATTTTTGTATTTTCCTCAAAAAAACATACATACACACAACTGCCCTTTATATACATACTAGAAGCAGCTACCCGGCATCACCTGGGTAGAGAGAGTGAAACCCTGGTGTATTATTTTGTTTACTTTTGAGATTTACAAACGCTAGACATTTTTAAGTAGAATTTCAATGCTATTTCTATGTATGTTTTAATTTTTAAATATCTTCAGATATAAATCAAAACTTCATAATTTAAAGAAAAAAGCAAGAACAGGTGATAGTGAATGTGTATATATATTTCCTTTGTTATTGTTTTATTTTCGTTGTTTCTTCTGTACATACATAGATACATACATTGAATCTATTAATAATGGAGATTCGCTTCAGGTTTTTGTCTGTAACAAAAATTACGTCACTGCTTACGTGACATTACCCAAAATCGTCATAACATTCAAAATTTGAACATGCAACATTAGACAGTCCTCATTGTTTTTTAAAACAAGTTTTAATAAATACATGACTGGTATTATATAACTATATATAGTTTGTTTTATTTTAATACATATTTAAAGTTTACATTTCAAATTGTTTTATTTTTTAATCCTTTAATGAATTTGATGATTTTACTTACTTAGGGTACAAACTCGTTGACATTGAATTTTTTACTCCCACCCATCAGGCAATATGTTTCAAAAATCTATTTTTACATCGCCCGGAGGGTGTTTTTTTATTTTGTACTAGTACATACAACTGTCTTTTATATATGTATAGATGTTGGCAGTCAAAATGAGTAAATTGCATAATAACAAGTTTCGTAGTTAAAGTAGACTTTCTAATTTTGATTTTGTTCCCTTATTTCTATGTCAGACTGAACCATTTTTTTATAAATTTTATATCTCTTACGTTTTCTTGAAGCACAGAATAATGCAAAGGGATCGTGAAGTTATTTATTTTTAATTTGATGTTTAACTAAGTAATTGTCAATCAGTTTAATATACAAATGGGCCAGGTTAGCTCAGTCGGTAGAGCGTTCAGCTAGAAACCACAAGATTCCTAGTTCGATACCGGTCCTCGCCAACTCAGCGTATGAGTAGCACAGGGATCTGTGCGGTAAAGTAAGGAGCTGATGGTAGGTGTGGCACTCCACCTCAGATGCTAAAATAATCTCATTGGTCTAGCGCTATTGAAAAGGGGATAGACTCCCTCACTGACTGGCTGATACCGACTTTAGGCTGCCCCGTTGACTTTACTTTACTTACTTAATATACAAATAAAAAGAAATAACCATATAACGAAGTTATAGTCATTAAATTTTCAAACTGAGTAAAATATATATTCACTAACCCCTTTGCACGAGCAGGATGCAACACAAGGTCAATTGCTTAAGCAGAGTTTAACAGGTTTGAATTCAGAGTTTTTCTTCTCCAAGAATGGTTGTCATACTAAGAACTCAGTCTGCCCTACTATTTACCCATAACTACGGTTAAAAGAGATGGATTCACACCTTTCCCAGATAACTTAATCCAGAATTTGAAATCTATTTGTTGTTTCCATTTCCTAAGATGATAACCATTACACCACACACCTTCACTTAACTGACTTCTTTATCATGGGCAGGATATGACACAAGATTAATTATTTAAGCAAAATAAAGCTCATTTGAATTCATACATTTCCTTCTCCTATACTGTGTGCCTAACCAAGTCTAAAGAATCCAATCTGCCCTACTATTTACCCAGAGCTGAGGAGGAGAAGAGATCGATTCATGCCTTTCCCAAGAGCATTAGAGCAAAGTGAAATATAAACATCCTTGTCCAGGATTTGAACTCTGCTTGTCAATACCATTTCTCATGATGATATCTGTTTATGCTATTTATGCAATTGTATAATGTTCAAGATATTTATGAGAATCTAGTTTTCATGGTGACCTTTGACATTCGGAAACAAACTTAACACTTTACATCATTAACAATATTTACTGAATTATCTTCTTTTTAATATACATAATCTAATATAGCACCACTAATGTAATGAGACAAGGTTAAATTTTAGCCCCTTTCTCAACTGAAACAGATCATGAATAAAATAAATGTGGCAGGTAAACAAACTGAACATGCACATTTTAACTGGTTTTGGTTATTAGATTTGTTATTGAATTTAATTATAGCTACATGGTCAATGGTTTCACAATTCAATATAATAAAGTTATATCTTAATATAAGAGGATATATAGATATATATGTGTGTGTGTATATATATATATATATATATATATATATATATATATATATATATATATATATATGCAAATATGTGTGTGTATATATATATATATATATATATATATATGTGTGTGTGTGTGTGTGTGTGTGTGTGTGCAAATATGTGTGTGTGTATATATATATATATATATATATATATATATGCAAATATGTGTTTGTATATGTGTATGTATATATATATATATATATATATATATATATATGTATGTATGTATGTGTACTATATTGATATGTACATGGATGTATACATATGTATATATCTATACAGATACATATATATCCACACACGTGTAGAAATTGTAAAGAAGAGAAACTCTGAAAAACTACCTAGAATACATAAGATTCTTAGAGGCATAAACTTACTTATATACACCCTCATGTAAAATAAGCACACCCCTGATAATTTTTCTGTTAAAAGTTAAGCTAAATTTCCCCTCATAAATTTAACTTTTGGACATGTGTAATATTCTTACATTCAACATTATACAGTACCACACATAAAAAGATTTAGCCCTAACAATTTTCTCAAAAAGGTTAATTTTCTTTTAAATCAAGTATATCAGAATGTTATTGTTAGAAGAGAGTTATCTCCCCTAATGATCTATTGACTCTTCACTGAAAAAAGTGTAGTATCAGATAACAACATGGCTGCTTGATAAACACATCATTTGTTGACAGTTAATTGTTTATCCAAACCTTTCATGCTGTACTCGTAGTCAGCGAGAAAAATAAAAAAAGAATATTGTTGTATTTTAAAAACAATTAACTGTTTTGTTATATTTTGTTATTCTTAAAATCTTGGGATATAACAATTATCTTTAGTGGAACATTATGCAATCAAAACAGATATTATTAGATATTATTGATTACTAAGCACAACAGAACTGACTCACTGTAACTACAAACCGGAATAAATATATCTTTTATATATATTTATACAATTCTATTTTTGGTTACAGAAGTGTTGAAATTTAATTTTTTTCTGCCCTTTCAATGCTGTAGTGTTTGCTTGTAAATAATGCAGAATAATATCTGTTTTAATTATTTTGAATTTTATTGAACTTTGGTCTTTATGGGTTTCCACCAATTTTCCTTTATAAAAAGATGTGCTCAGTCATTGTACAGACAGGCACACAGAATCTTTCTTTTATAAAGATTTAGAAAAAAAACTTTATATATCAGTTACTTTTTTATATGCTAATGTTTATGAGAAGTCATTCTAGTTTCTAGATGATGAAAGGTACCAATTTGTATTATTTGCATTTTTCGGACTATTGTCCTCATCTTTATTGTTATATATATACAATGTTTCAGCTGGAGTTCTTCAGGTGTTTATTGAATTTGAGAACCTTCTTGTCAAACTCAGTAGCCTTCAAGAAAATTTAAACTGAATCCTTTATTCAATTCACTGGGGTAGACTGTTCTCATTTCGGTAGCCATGGTATAAAGGTTTAATTATTCTATGTTATTATCACCCTTGGCCAGGATTGAATCTGCAGCCTACAGATAATTATCACTTAGAAAATTCAGACAGAACGGTACAGAGTTAAATTCCGAGTGTTGTAAGAAGACTTTGCTAAGGCTGAATATATTATTCATACATAAACTTTATTCGTGACATTTATAGAATGTAGTTAATTACTTCATTTCTTTTCCCAATTTAAAAAAATGAATAAATAAATAAACCCTAATAAAGAGGAAGGAATATTTATGAGAAATCCATAATCCAGAAATTGCTGTGTCCTTTCAGAACATGAGCAATCATATCCCTTTATCAGTAAACTGCAAATTAACATGACTTTGATATATAATACGATGGTTTCTTCCTATTACCTTCTCAATGGTTTCAATTCAGAATTGTCCTTTGCCTGGTCGAATTGCTCTTCACCATAATTAGAGAAACCAAGAGAAGCTCTGTTATTATACCTATTGTGGTTAGGCTGAAATGGACATGTAGATAAAGTGAACACAACATAAATAGGGCTGATTTGATATGGTAACTGGTCTAGGAGAAATAAAACTCTGAATTGAAACTAGTTGTAGACTGGAGAAGGATGGGCTCTGCCAGACTAAATAAGTAATATCCTTATGCTCTGAATTCAAACTAGTTGTAGACCTGGAGAGGGATGGGCTCTGCCAGACTAAATAAGTAATATCCTTACAAACAAACCATAATTAGAGAAGCCAAGAGATGCTCTGAATTCAAACTAGTTGTAGACCTGGAGAGGGATGGGCTCTGCCAGACTAAATAAGTAATATCCCTATAACCAAACCATAATTAGAAAAGCCAAGTGAAGCTCTGAATTCAAACTAGTTGTAGACCTGGAGAGGGATGGGCTCTGCCTACAACCAAATCATAATTAGAGAAGCCTAGAGAATCCCTGTTATTATACCTATTGAAGTTAAGCTGAAAAATGGATTTATATTTTCTATGGACATGTAGATGAAGAGGTCACAACATAAATAGGGCTGACTTGGTATGGTAACTGGTCTAGGAGAAATAAAACTGAATTCAAACTAGTTGTAGACCTGGAGAGGGATGGGCTCTGCAAGGTTAAGACACGCTAAATAAGTAATGTCCCTATGACCATAATTAGGGAAGCCAATTAACCCTGTTATTAAACGTATTAGGTTGGACTGATTTTTTTTTCATCAGTGACCATTATATCATCACCCATGCTTCTATGGAAGAAAAATATAAAGCTTTATTGGTATTTACTCAATTTTGTATGACACAAGGCCAATTGAAAAAGTAGCTTGAAGAATTGTGCCTCACAAAATGTTCTAGTGGAACAAATCTGATTGCCTCAAAAATCAATATCTGAAGTCGGAAGAATGAAATTCATCTATGAAGCAAAGAGAAGTCAGTTTTACATTAGAAATTTTCTTGAACATATTTAGCTAATCAGTGAATGCTTGATTTAATCCATGCATTGCATATATAGATTCAAAATTCTTGTGATTTACTTCAGTTGCAAGAAGATAAACTAAAGCGGCAACATCAATTTGAATATAGTTACTCAAATTTTATAGAGCTTTCCATTAGCTACAATATGCTAAGTGGTCATTCTTCTACAAGAAAACTAGCATGAACATAATTTCACAATCCATAGGACATTCTAGAGTTAAGGTTTAGTCATACTAAAAGAACTGGTTCTTTTTTGATCACTTAAGTTAAGCCATAATGAACCATTTCAGTACATGTATGTGTGACCATTAAATGATAGCAGGTACTATAAGTGATAAATGAGATGGTCCAAGATGAAATGCAAAAATCTAAACCCTAATTATTTAGGGTTGCTTATCCACCAAATTATTTCTTAGGAGTGTCGACACATCAGCTAAATAATCAACCATTCCATTTTTATTAGAAAGAAAGAAAAAGGACATGCTACACAGAAAAAATATAAAAAAGAAAGAGATGGGGAATAATAGGGAGAGGGGGCAAGTGCATGGAAGCAATAACGCTAATCTGTTTCAACCAAACATAATGAAAAGATAAAAATAAGGAAATAAATAAATAAAAAGAGTGAGAGAGAGAATTAAACCAAAATTATTATCATTTTTACATATTGAAATATTTTAGCAATAGCTCTTAAATAAACATATCAAACATTGCAATAATTAAATTATCATACTGTGGTATTTCCACAGGTCCTACTAGTATGATGTAATTGCCTAATACAAAACTAAGTTTATCACATGACATTAAGATAACAAAATATCTTAAAATCTAGGTTCTTCATTTTCTAGTCATAAGTAAGTAAAGTCGTCAAGGTGGCCTAAAGTTGGTATCAGTGAGGGAGTCTATCCCCTTTTCACTAGTGCTAGACAAAGGAGATTGTTTTTGCGTCTGAGGTGGAGTGCCAAACCTACCATCAGCTCCTTACTTTACTGCACAGATCCCTGTGCTACTCATACGCTGAGTTGGCGAGGGCTGGTATCGAACTAGGAACCTTGTGGTTTCTAGCCGAATGCTCTACCGACTGAGCTAACCCGGCCCTTTTCTAGTCATAGTCATAATTAAATTCTCTTGTTTTTTTTATAACAATACCTTGTCTCTTTTATACATTACTTTTATAATCACCTATATTTAGATTGTTCATTTGCTAATAGAAGCCTACTAGAAATTGATAATCCCAATTTGAGCAATCCCCTGAAGATAGACAAATTATAAAGCTTCAATAAGTTGTATTCTGTCATCGATGACTGTGAGACTGAATGTTTTATTTACTTTTATGAATTTTCACTGCTGCAAAAACATCCCAAGTTTATTGTTGACTTTGAAAAAAATTAGACATGGAAAGAGAAATTAGAAACTTAGTTAGAAACCATAAATCAAACTTGCATTTCTATGTGACATAGAGACATCAAAGCCAGTTGAACTGTGCTAGGAAATGGCAGCCAAGGTGAGTGGAAATTCATGTCATTTGCAGCCAAAACCGGGAACTGCAATCACCAATTTCATTCTCTCTATGATAGATTAGAAAGGAAAATATTGAGATTGATATGATACACTTCAAAGAAAAAATAATCCAATCACAATACAGACCTTATTATATTTATGATAAGCCAGGGAAATGATTAAATATCAATAATTCCCTCTCTCTCCCTCTCTCTGTAGGTTTTCTTTTTATAGAAATGACTTTTTTGGAATATACAAATTTAATAATCTAAGGTTCTTTGATTCCTGATATTGTGTAGATTATTAGAAACCAATAATTATGGCCAATTTCTAGGGGAACTCCAAGAATGCTAATGTTCCATTATCAGCTGTAGAATAACAAGTCAAAGAAAGTTAAATTATAAGGAGAATATAAATAGGCTATTGATTTATAAACTTTACATGAGAAAAAATTAAATTTTTAGTAAATACTTTATTTATTCATCATCCTCATCATCATCATGTTGCATTGACAGCATAGATACCTATGACTTTCTTGCCAACCTTCCCTATTGGTAATTGGTTCACACAGGTCCTCTGCTTAGTATCTAGAATCTGCACAGAGCTGATTGATGTAGGTTTTTGCTGGTCAGCCTACATTGATGTATCCATGTGTAGGTGTCCACAGGAGAATGTCACTTATAAGTCCATCTTTTCTTCTCCAGCAGTGTCCAGTGTTTGTCTTACTTAGATAATTTGTGCAATAGGATTTATTGATATAGTTTAATCTTCATCAACAAATTACAAATAAAAATAGAATTTTAATTGTATTTTGCAAACACATTACTACAGACATTAAAACATCCAAATGATTAATGGAGATTGTGAATAATTGCACAGTTGTTGAGTTTGTTGATAATAGAATCCATAAAAAATAATTAGTTCTTAAACATCTCTTCAAATTTCAAAACAATTGCGATGCATTTCTTTAACAAATACATCAAAACTTTCATTGACAATATTGATTACATAAATGTGGTATGCTAAAAATGTTTCAAGATTGAAGCCATATTTACCAACACTGAAATCATTAATGAATCTATATATTAATACTTGTGTTCCTTAATTGTACAATTGTTATCATCTTGCAATACCCTCTGGTTAAAAATGAATTCGTCCAAATCAGCCAAGATGAAATGTGAAAGTGTAAATCCTGATTTTCTTATGAGTGTTGTCACCTCAGCTAAATAATGGACCATTCCATTTTTATTATAAAGAATGAAAGGGAGAAAAAAGGACATACTACACAGAAAAAATATAATAAGAAACAAAGAAAGGGAGTAGATGAAAGATATAGTGAAAGTGAATGGAGGGAAAGAAAGAAAAAAAAATGAGAGAGAGTTAAATGAATAAGGTTTCTTCAGAACGTAACATATATTTTTTCTTTTAATAAATTTATTTTACTTCAATTTAAAAAAAAAATTCTCATGTATAAACTTAATTTCTATGTGGAGACAACTTGAGAGGTTCCCTAACCAGAAGTGGGGCCACCCAAAGTCTAAATCCAGCTCTGGATAGGAGAAGCAATTTCAACCACCAAATTTCTTTTGGTGAGTTTCAGTACTCAAGTTGCATATTGGAAATAAGGAAAATGAGATTATTAGAGGCGAGGAATTATAAAAAGTGTTACCAGCACTAAAAAGGTGTGGTATTATGTGTATAATTAAGTCCATGAAGCAGAACACTATCTCCCAAAGGAATTCATCAGTGCTTTCTGCATCGTGAGATTCAAACCTGGTCATGCTAAAATAATTCAGAGTTAATCATCCAGTCGAATGGATGCAAGATAATTAAATACATTTTTGGAATTGGAAGGAGGAGGGGGTTGTCTTAGATTCTGGAAAATATTTTTTGCTATAAGTAAATATCTGGCGAAAAATCAAAAAAGATAATATGAACAAAAAAAGTCTTATCCTGTAATCTGGTTTGGTTAATGGGGTGCTAATTATTTAGCATGTCTTGGGCAGGAATAGACTTATAAATTCCACCCCTCTACAGATCTGGTTTGAATTCAAAATTTTCCTTCTTCCAAAGTGGTTGTCATACCAAGGTTGAAGAGACTAATCTACTCTATTGTTGTAAGTCGAGTATCAGACCTCATTTGGCCACGTTCCATGAGAGTATCTTTGTCTTCCTAAGAACTTTTCTGCCAAAAGTTCATATAATGGTGTCATATCTGCTATTGATAACATTTGTTACCAATGAGGTCCAAGCACTACAACACCGATGGAAGAAGTGTGTGGCCTAATGTCGGTATCAGCCGTTCAGCAAGGGAATCAATCCCGTTTTTGCCAGTGCTAGACGATGGAGATTTTTTTCGCTGGGGTGGAGCAACACACCTACTGTCAGCTCCCCACATTACAGATTAGATTACCCGAACTGTGCTACTTACATGCTTGGCTGGTGAGACTCGGTATAGACCCCAGAACCTTGCCAGAACTACTGTAGAAGTGCTGCAATTTTAGCTTTGGTTACAGAGTTTCAATGATCTAATGTTTGATAATGGTTTGAATTCAGAGATTTGCTTCTCCTAAAGTGGTTGTCATATAAAGGTTAGAGAGACTAATCTACCCTACTGTTGTAACTCGAGTATCAGAGTTAACAGAGAAATAATAAGAAACATGAGTATTAAGGAAAGGGAAAAAGGTTTGCTGAGTTGCCACCCATGGTCAACAAGTGTAAGTCAATGTATTCAACAGTACCAGCTGACTGGGCAATAAAGAGATATGGGGATGAGATAATGGGGATAATGCCCTTCCTTGGTCTAAAAAGAAAGAGATGCCTGCTCTGATTAATCAGCTGGTCATGACAAGCCCTAGCATCTAGTCCTGGCCATATTCTTCAATTTGCTTTTATGGCAAGCATCCAACCCTTTATATTATGAGGGTGTTAGAAGCTGGTAACTGAGGTTCAACTACCGGTATTTATTAATATACATAAAGTTAATGAAAATTATTTATACAAACAAATCATATATAAAATAAACAAAACTTGGCATTTAATAAACCACAAATGTTGATATGCCATTAACCCAAATAACTAACTAACCATCCAATTCTGGGGAGTGTGGAGTACCCTTTAATTACCATTACTTCCAGGTCCACCCTGACAGTAGTATCTATTAGGGTCCCATCCATGAGTCAAATAGATCTCTTTTCAAATTATTTGTATTTGGATGCTGAGATTATTGGTTGGTTTGGTTTTAGTGCATGTCAACCCTCGTTGGGTCATTTTATGCCAAAGATGTTTTTGTTTTATTCATTCTTGTTGGGTACTCAATTTAAAAAAAAAATGTTAAATTCCTGTTTTTCTATTTAACACATATATGGGCAGAGTTGACCAAGAGCTCAAAAATTTGAACTTCATCATCAGATAGAGTTTAATGTCATACCCAGGACAATAAGACACTCAACCACTGTCTTCTAGCACATATATGAAAAAATGGGCTGGGGGATTGTTATAAGGGCAATAGGGTTAAGACAGGATGCTGAGAAACAACAAAAGATGTTCTTGAAAAGTAAATTGCTTGGTTGACTGACTCATAAGAATTATAAACATAACTAATTTTAGTCAGAGATAAATGTATGACAACTTATTTCTTGTACTAAATCAGTGTAGCCCCAGAAAAATGAACCATTTTAATTTTTCATTTTTTTTTAAAGATATTTATTCTTAAGATTTACAACAAATGGCAAGAGAAAGTAATATGTAATAATTCTTTTATTTATTTCTTTTTCTTCTCCAAACAGACTTTCCTGGGAGGAAAGAAAAATAATAATAAAAAAGAAGTAATTTTGTGGATTTGTGCCTATTCGCTTGAGTTGGCTAAACTATGTGACGTTATATCAGACAAACACATCATTTCAGCTGGAAAATATATTTTCTTTTCTGACAAGAGAGAAAAAAAATATTGAAGGAATAATGATGATATAAATATTACAATGATTGTTAGAACGACTCATAAAATGAGAAATAAATATGAAGAGAAAAAAAGCAATAATTCCAAAAATATTAAAACAAGTTTTGTTTATTTTTATTTTGATAGTGAGAAAAGCAATAGCAATGATTATATCTATTCTTATTACTATCAATGAAAAGAAAAAAAAACAGTCCTACACAAATTAGTTTGATTTTTTTTTTTCTGAAGTAATTCAAAATACTTTTTGGCAAAGGACCAATACAATGTACGCATTCATCACATCTGTAAAATAATGAGATGTAGAAAGACCTGAAATTTTAGTTATACATCATATAATATTGGAATGTTACTCAGAATTTTGGGATGATGTATGAAAGGCTACCTGTCGGTTTCTGATTCGTCAGGACAAAGCAAGAATGAGGGTGAGAGAAAGAAAGAGTGAAGAGTTGGAAGATTGGGCTGAGTGTTTAAAGAGAAAAGATGCAAAATGAGTGTGTGTTCTCCAAGGTATTTTTACTTGAGTATAAAATAAAATATGAACTCTGAAAAGATATGAATGTCTTGTGTTTGTTATTAAAAACTATGCAAAGTCACAAGACAAGTACATTCCAAGAAGGTCCCAAGTAATTTCCATACTCAAAGAACAGAAAATGCCAGCCCAACAACCAATCCAGACTACCAGACACAGACAGACCCAGCTACTCCATTCCAGAATAGCAGAGCCCCAACAAGATCCAGCCCAGAGATAAGAAGAACATGTCACATATAGAAATTTACCTACAATGTAATTTCTTTAAAATTCCACAGACTCTAGTAATTATGAATTCAAAATGGGATGAAGTGAGATAAATATATGTATGTATGTATATCACATGTGTATATATATATATATATATATATATATATATGTGTGTGTGTGTGTGTGTGTGTATATATATATATATATATATATATATATATAAGAGAAAAGAGAAATAAATCCAATGATATATAAATATCAAAACATGAAAGAAAGAAAATACTCAGAGGATGTATTTTCATATATGATAATATACCAACATTTTGGTTTAAACATCTTCAGGTGGATCAGATGTTGAAATGCTTCATCAAAAAATATTTTCAAACAAAAAATTTGAATATATTTTTCGGATGAAGCATTTTAACATCTGCTATTAATCGCCCTGAAGTTTAATAAAAAAACAAAATGTTGGCATATTATCATATATAAAAAATACATGCTCTGAATATGTTGTTGTTTTTTTGGGGGTGGGGTGTCATATTTTTATATTTATACATCTTATCATAATGAAGATTCGGTGTCTGTCTGTGTCTGTAATTGAAACTACATCACTGCTTACATCACAATATCCTCAGGAATTTCACAAGTTTATCAATGAGTATTTAATTTATAATCAAATTCATTAATGCATCGAATAAATCTTATTTATAAATAATGTCTCTATGAAAATATTAGTTATATTTGCCTCAAAACAGCTCATGTTATTAGTGCATTTAAAATCCGGCAATGTGTCTTATATATCACTAAGAAATAAAAGTTGACATTTCTGATCTCTAATATTATTGCTTGATTTTCCAACGTATTAAAATTAATCATATGAATGATTTTATTAAGAAACCAATTAAAATATAATTAAAATAAGTGTAATCTTTTTATATACGTTCTTATTTAATTTCATTAGTCTTTCTAATTTAATATATTTCATTACATTAAAAATTTGGAGGGAACATACTCTTGCTATGATATACAAATTTATATTTGTTATGAACAAAATTTTCAGAATGCTTTTATACAAAAAAAAAAAGTTTAAAAAAATAGTTAAAAAAAACAAAAAAAACAAAACAATAAGTACTTTTGCATATATCTTATATACATATATGTGTAGATGCATTATATATGTATCATATAAATTTTAAATAAAGTGTATATATAAATTCAAGTAATATCAGGAGGAAATGCAGAAAACAGACTTTTTTCAAAACCCCCCACAAAACACATGAATATAAACACTTGTCTAAATAGAAAGAAACATGATAATATTCTTTTGGTGTAAAACACGCAGCATGAAAACTGCCTGCAGCTGTAGAATAATATAAAAAAGCTTCGAGACACTCTTCAGTATGTGCAACAAATACTTTAAAACATCCAGTATTTGCATGCAAGATTTAACAGCATAAAGCAAACACCCCCAGGGTGATATTTGTACCCAAATATCCCCCCACTTAGGTTTGTCATTATTGAAGGATTCTTTTTCTAATCTTATTTCATTCAACCGTGGAAACAAAACTAACAAATTCTATCTGCATTTAGTGAACAGTTATGAAAGTTATGATATGCATTTATGATTGAGAAAAAAAGAAATTGAAAAAAAAATCAAATTCAAAGTGTTGCCAAATAAAAAAACACAATGGTTAAGTGGACGTATTCAGTAGGGAAATCAGCCAAATATATAAAACTCTTCTGTATTTTGGCATTTAAAGAAAAAAAAAGTAATTGTTTATGAGAGAAAATAAAAACATTTAAATGTGACAAAAAAAATGAATAAACTGGTCTTTTCAACCAGTCACAGAAAAATTGTATTTTCCAAAGCTATATATATATATATATATATATATACACACACACACAAATACACACTCATATGTATGTATATATATATATATATATATATATATATATATATATATATATATATAAACACACTCATATGTATGTATATGTACATCATAGATTTTGATGATTTGGCTATTGTTTATTGCTTTCATTCTTAGTTATAACTCACTAACTGCAAGCAGACAGATTGATAAAAAAAGCCAGGAATATGAAAAAGAAAAAGAAGAATTATCCCACTTTGACTTTCTATATCAACAGGAAATTGACTGTGGCAATAAATAAGGCACAGCCATTTTACTTCCTGTTCAGAATATATTTTAAAAGAAAAAAAATGTACATATCAGCTGCATAGCCTTCACTGTGCTATCAATTTATTAACAATTTTGAGTTTATCTATTTTACAACCAGATGCTCTTTCCGACAGCATTTCTTTCTGGTTCAAAAAGCAGGAATTTTCTCCAAATGCTATTTGTAGATAGACCAATTCTAAGAGACATTAAGGAATAAAGCAGAAGTTAAAGTTTTCTAAGAAAATATTCACTTTCTTCCTTTATTGCAATAATGTAAACAAAGCTGTGTATTTTAATAGATATAAAGCAATACCTGCTTGTCTGTTTGTATTTTTGAGATGAGACTTGATGTGAATAATTTAGTCTAAGGTAAACAAAAAACACCTTAACAAGGCTCAATGATACAGTGGCTTGAACATTGTGTTTATACATACCACAATAAAGATGAAGACAACAGTCTAAAATAAATAAAAAATTTCCCCTGCTTGCCTGTTCTAATTTTAGAATTGATTGATAAATTGATTTTAATAGCATATCAACCTGTCTCAGTTTATATTATACCTAGAGGTTAGGGAATTTCATTCATTAGCAAATACAAACACCTTCACTGTGCTGTGATAGATGGGATGCTAACAGGTACTACCACTCTGGGTCAAGGTGAACCTAGGGGTAATAGCAATGAAGAGGTATTTCACTCTCCCCAGAACTTTAAGTTTAATGTCATACTCTGGATAACACTTTCTTTGGATTTGGTTTGGTTTGTTTTGTTTTACAGCATATCAACCTCAGTGGGTCATTTAATGCCGACAAAGTTGTGAAATAAATTCATTCTTAATGCATAATACAATTTTGTTTATAAACTCATGTTTTTCTATTTAACCCATAGATAGGACCCTAACAGGTACTACCTCTCCGGGTCAGAGTGGACCAGGGAGCAATGGTGATGAACGGGTACTCCACATTCCCTAAACCTCCAAAACTGGAACCTCACCATCAGATAGAGTTTAACATCTTTCCCAGGACATGTAGACCCTCAGTCACCGCCTTCAAGCACCCATATGATAAAAAGGGGTTTGGGCTTGCCATAAGGGCAATAGGGTTGGGAAAATCATATAGGTGCTAGGGCTTGACGTGACCAGCCGATTGATCGGAGGGGGCCTCTCCGACCGCCCGTCTAGCCCAAGATAGGGCCAAAGTGGAGTATTGCAAGTCATGAACTGCTCATCCACCTGGGTTCTATCCTTAAGCATCACGGGTTGCCACCCGCGGCCAAGAGGTGGCCCTATTGGGGAAGTCTTACCCCTCTGCAGAGGTGCAGTCGGTACATTCTAATGCCCCACCAACAGGGCAGCTTTCTTTGGGTTGGGGTAGGGTCTTACCCCTTTGCAGAGAATACCGTCAGTGCATTCTAAGCCCAATCAAAAAGGCATAACTAAAATGTTAGAAGTGTAAAATTCTGAAAGTAGTCTTGACTTTTTTTGTTCATGATAAATAATATCTTAATTCAAAGGAATCTTGATTAAAGGGATCAGAAAAGTTAATATGCTTGAAACTGCATCCTGATAAAAAGACAAGTACAAACTTTTTGCTTCCATTTTTACCCAAATTTGAAGTGTTTCCCATTGCCTGTCTGATTCCTTCACCAATGATTATTTTGTTATCAGTCAGTTGTGATATAATTCATGAACAGTCTGATAAAATTAAAAATTTAATTGCAATCTGGATTCAAAATAGAGAAATAAGGTTTTTAGGTTGTTGTTTTGTTCTTAACTTTTAGCATTCTTCAGTATTCCTCATTTTATTACTTCCTCTTTCAACTGAATATCTGTTTCAAGGGAACCCGGATTTTATGCACTTAATTAATAACTTGCAAAGTCTAATTTCACTCAAGGTCACTTTCTGACATTTCCATTGAACTATATGACAACATATTAGCGTAATGGTTATTGTCATAGGAACATGCAAAACGAGTTCAAATCCCGGAAATTGACCATGTGTCACATACTGCTCATGTGGAGAGGTTGGTGCGTGTGTATATATATATATATATACATACACACACACAGACATGTGTGTGTGTGTGGAGGGATAGATAGATTAATATATATCATTTCTGTAATTCATAAAATCAAAAGTGACATTCCATACTTCAATAAATTAATTTGCTAATTGTCTTTTGTTTTCATACCACGGAAATTCTCTAATCAACAGTTTGTTAATTACCTTTTTAATTCCACTTATTTCTCTGTCTCAATATCTTAAATGCTCGTGTCACTAGGATGCCACAATGATTAAGGACTGTAGTCAGGTTAAGGATTCTTCCTTGCAACTTGTAGCATATGACTCAATATTATCTGCATCCTATTTCTTGGGGAAGAAAAGCCCTACTAAATAACCCTCTTGCCCTAGAGATGTCAGGAAATGTCGACTGTGGAACCTTGGTAATTATGGGTGAGTTCCTATAGTATATTGGCTAACATGCTGGACTGCAACATTATAGTAAATAAATTCAACGTCCAGTCTCACTATTATGATCACTGTTGAACTATTACTCTTGGAAAAAGAACGAATCCCCTCTTTCTCCCAGCTATGTGTTAAATAGTACCACTAATTTTCTTCTACAAGGAAGCATTTGTTGTGTAATGGCTATCATCACAAAAAGGCAATGATGTCATCATATGAACTTTTCTGTACACTAGTTGGGCTCGTTAGAATTCTACAACACAGCTATAGGTTAAATAGTACCACTACTTTTCTTCTACATGAATGGATTTGGCATTAAATAACCCGAAAAGGTTGATATACTATTAAACAAAGAAAACAAACTTGGTAATCATCTAGATTATGAGAGCAGTCAACTAGCCAACTTTATATCTACAAAACTTTTCTGAAGCTGGTCAATGAAACGTTTTGAAATCGCTCAATATATTTGATTTCTCAAATTCCATATTTGATAAAAGATGATTTATTTTTATGATCATAACTCTTTGTTCTCTCTAAATTCTGTCTTCCTTTTCATAGAGATGCAATTTCTTTTGACCAAAAAAACAGCTGAAAGGTCATGTTATTTAAAGGTAATGTTAAATAGGCAATTTTAGGACAATGGTTCTAAAGATTTTTTTAAAGGAAACTGCCAGCAGAGTTTTATGGTAAATTTCTAGTAAACCAATATTGGATACAAAGTGATTTTGATACTCAGTTTAATGAAGTTCCTTTTGATGAATTGATTGGTTGAGACAATCATATAGGTGCTAATGAATTGAAAGTATTCCTTATACAACATTCTTTGGCTCTTTTCCAGCAAATGACCAGTTCTTGAAAAAATCCTCCCAGATTTTCTTCTATAATTATGATTAGTTACCAAGAGTTCACTCCAGACATTAACCATCTTTGATAAATGGGATCCCAGCTAAGGTCCGTATTTCATCAAATTCAAAATCCTTCTTTCTTATAGTATATAAAACCCTTATTTCTTTATTCTTTCTAAAAAACAAACAACATACTATTTCATTTCTTGGTTTATATCAATAACATCTGAAATTACACCATGCATACTCTGCTAAAACGAAATACTTTTTTTATTTTTTTATCCTTATTTATTTTATCCAATCAATCTTTGTTTCTAAAATTGAGGTTTTTGACAAATTTTACACTTGATGTTCAGAATCAGATGTGTATTTGTATTGTAGTTGTAAAATGATATCGACAGATATTATAATGAACTGCTGACATTGTTCACAAAAGATTCCATACATCTTGCTGATTCATCCCAAATTTTGACCTGGATCGGAAAAAAAAACCCCATTTGAGTCAAGTTTCTTTTTTTTTTCAATAATCGTCTTAGAGTTTGTAAGCTAACAAATAGAAATATTGGAATATCAAAAAGTTAATATTAAAATATTAAAAGAAGTAAACACATGGCGCAATCGATATAAGGGTTGAATTAATACAGGTCTAACTGACAATCATCTCTAGATTGCAGGGTCAATCATGGCTAAGGGTGATAATGATATAGAATACTTAACATAGCTTAACACTTGTACCCGGTTATGGTTAATGAAATAAGAACAGTTTACCCCATTGGATTGAATAAAGGGTTCAGTTTGAAGTTCCGTGAAGGTTCCCAAGTCCATCAAGATGGCTCACAAGTTCAACAAGAAGGTTCCCAAGTTTTAAGGGAAGTTTTCCTAGTTTGAGAAGAAACACCTGAAGAAGGCTAAAGGGCTCATCAGACAAAATATTGTGTATATCTTATTATAATGGAGATTGTGTGTTTTTCTGTCTGTAACCGAAACTATATTACTACTCAAGTCACAATTCCCGTAGTTATTTATGTTAAATTCCCCATAATTTTATTTCTATTTAAAACTCAATTACTAATATAATTCTTTTACATTAATACTGTTGACCCTATCTACATAGTAATACCATGCAATTGTATTTATATATACAACAAAATAGCGGTTTACAGTGTTAACAGGAAGGCTAATTTGCATATTGATATCAAAAATTTGATTTTATTAAATATGTGCTTAGTATTATTGATTTCTAATTGTTTGGTTTTATCTTAATGAATATGACTAAAAATCTCGAGTATAAATCTTAAACGAAATATATTGACAAGAAGAAATAACTGTTATTGTAATTTTGTTCTTTTCTTCCTATTTTAGCTAAATAGTTAAATTAGGAAAATTTAGCAATGAAAGATGTGAGTGATGGAAGAGTAAGTTTCAGTTGTTCCGTTTTTCAATTATACCCCTCTCTGTTTCAAAGTTGTTAATCTGCATTCTTATTTAGCTTCATTAGTCGTTCTAATTTAATATATTTTATTACATTAAAATTTAGATACTTGCACCCGGAGGATGCATACATTTGCTAGTAACAATAAAGATGAGAACAATAGTCCAAAAAATCCAAATAATACAATTTTATTTTGGCACTTCAGCGTAAATAATTAATGATTTATGCTGCCAATATTATATTGCATTTATTCTCCAATTATATTCAATGTTTTGGTCTGTAATTATATTCTTCTTTTCATTTATGCAAATCTTAATTTATAATTATGAGTTGACAACAATTTGTAATCCAGTTTAAATTTACTGACATAAAAATCATTAATGTCCAAATTACATCATTCAAACTCATTATTTTCTGTTGCTCTTATTATAGTACTAGAAGTGGCTACCTGGGGTCGCCTGTGTAGAGGGGGGGAAGGTAGTCTTGCAGATCCATCATTATTGAATTGTGAGTTGGATCATCGCATGATGCCCCATTGAAAATCCTATGTAAAAAAGGCCATGTGTTGATCCAGCCACTCTAAAAAGAAAAATCAATGTCTACTATTTACAATATTAAAAGCAAAAAAAAAAAAAAAATCTGTGCTGTTATCATATAAATTTCATTTTTTAATTAGATTCCTGTTTATAAATCAAATCTTCATTATTTTTGTTCAGAAAGCAAGATCTGGTGATAGTGAATGTGCATATATAATTACTTTTTCATTAATTGTTTTATTTTCAAAGTTTCCTCCGGACATACATACACACAAACTGCCCTTTATGTATGTATAGATTCTTTACTTTGTCAGACAATAATATTGTCTTTCTTGTATCATAGTTAAGAGTATCAAAAAAATCTGTAATGCCTTTGTATCATTCTTTTTTCTCACTTAATAAACTCTTTTGTACATGTGTGCTGAAGCCATGATCAAATAAGCATGCTCTTCCACTTTATTATGAACTTGCAGTAAGAGCCAGTAATCAACATATGCCACATTGGTCTTGCAAGATTCACATCTTATCATGAGGCCACTTCTATATGAATTGTGACTCTGGGAGTGGCCATGTTTTCCACTCTTGGATATCTTGCCCGTTTTTTCACATGATATAAGTTTCTCATCTTGTTACATTCTCTAGCCCAGTAGCTCATTGTAAGCTTTTATAAGTGACATTCAATTATTTCTCATTATTCTGTATCTTAGATATTTTTCTGAGATTAAGTATTTTTATTATTGTAATTATAAATTAACAACATTGTTTTTTTTCCTGAATTTTTGAGATGAGAAAATATGATTATTATGTAATTGGCTTAGTAGGGGATTTTATTATTAGAGTCACTTTCTGTGATTTTTACCTTCTGGTGCCAAGATAGATAGATCTGAACAGTCTTATATATATATATATATATATATACATACATACATATATATATATATATATATATATATATATATATATATATATATATATATATATTTATTTGTATTTTTGTCTTTCAAATTTTATGGTTTTATTGAATTCTTATTTCACTCAAATACAGCGGGCCTTTTTCTCAAATTTTTCACTTGTGAGTGAAAGTAAGTACATTCATGATTATTAGATTAAAAGTTGTAAAATTTCATAAAAACAATTCATGTTTTTTTTTATAGTATTATAGACAGTAAGACAAATGAAAAAACAAAACCCAAACATGTTTCATGTAATATATCTTCTAGATCAACAAGTACACAATTTGCTGTTCAAGAAATATCTTTATGTCTGAAAGTTCATAATATTCAAATAATAACTCAACTGAATATTTGTTTAAAATTATCAATGAGATAAATAGATTAAATTTGGGTGGTGGTGGTGGTGGGGGGGGGTGAAAGTATTAAGTTAGAAGAAATTCAGAATAATAATTTTCTGGTTTTCTAAAGTTGGGAAATAAGAATTCAATTTTATTTCAATAAGATGACTAACTTTTATACATATCAAGAGTGTTTGCTTCAAACTCTAAGAATAATAATATTATCATCTTATTCTATATAGCCAAAAGTGCTTGTAATTCTTGAGGAGTTTAAAAATATTGACTTCTTCAAACATTATTTATTCTAAAAGACTCTTGTTTTGGTTGATTGTTTTCAATGGGATGTCAACCTGTCTGGGGTTATTTGGTTATTTTATGTCTAGATGTTAGGCATTTGTGTACATTGTATATTTATATTATTTTGTTATATAATATTAAGTATTGCTACCTAATACAAGTAATTTGCAAACAGATCTATTTATCCCATAGATGGGATCCTAACTCTGGGTTAGAGTGGGCCTGGTAGTAATGGCAATGAAGGGATACTCATCAGAGGACCAGAACTGGAGCCTAACTACCAGATATAGTTTAGAGTCATACCCTTTTGGGGGGCAGAGAGCTTATACCTCTGCAGGGGGGATAGTCCATGTATTGCTGATGTAGCATTGATTGTGTTTCTCTTTGGGATTTTAAAAACTAAACAAAAAAAAAAGAAAGGAATGTTTTTCAAGTATATTTTTAATTTTATATAAAGCTCAATCAATTATTATTGTTGATAATTTTGACTAGTATTAACTAAAGCAGATGGGAATATGAGCTTGTGTCCGAGTCCTGCCTGAGGTTATTATTTATTTTTGTTTCCAATGACTGATGTTCCTTCTTTCAATAAAAATCAATTAAAATTTGGGAAATGAAGAATAATTCTAGCTTACATTTATTTTTATTTATTTTACTTGCAAAAAGGAAACTGATTCAGTGTATGCTTCACAATGTTGCTACCCAGCGTTGCCTGGCTAGAGAATGGGGAACAAAAAAAACCTGGTGTATTGATTTGTTTACTTTTGAGATTTACAAATGCTGGAAATTTTTAAGTAGAATTTAAATGCTATTTCTATGCATATTTTAATTTTTAAATATCTTTGAATATAAATCAAATCTTCATAAATTTTGCACAAAAAGCAAGAACCATTGATATTTAATGTGTATATATATTTAATTAGTTGTTTTATTTTCATATTTTAATCCAGACATACATACATACACACCAACTGCCCTTTATATATGTATAGATAGATTATGGTTGGATTTAAACTACTTGGATCAAATACAAGATACAATCAGAACTTTCAGTTATTCATTTTTTTTATTCACAGAAGATTTTTGTGTTCACTATATATATTTCAAAACAATATATATTTTATTCCTAATGCCCAAAGAAACAAAGAACAAAATTAGTGTATGTATGCTTAAAAAGAGAAACTCAAATGAAAAATTCATACAGTTCTTTTATATTGATGAATTTGCAAAGCCTTTTGTATTTGAAGTTGTTTTACAAAGCTTTGATCATATACTACAGGGCCTTGCTGTCTAGGACATTGTCTCTCTGATCTTCTGCGTGAACACAAATGAAAGAATTCAAATGTCAAGTATTGTTTGTGTTGTTATGTTAATAAAACAGACACTTTTTCATTCGCTAATATTTATGGCTCTTTCTTTAAAGAAAATTCTTCTGAATGATTTTCAACTGAGGTGTTAGGATTTTTAGAAAAAAATTACATTTCTGACTTCAGTAAAAAAAATATTTGTTTACACTGAAATTTATTCTTTGAATAAAAAAGAGAGTGATGCTTTGTTTGGATTTTGACAAGTGTGCTAATGAAGATTTCAAAGAGAATTTAAAAAAAGAACAAAAAATTTCAATGCCGAAAAAAAAAAAATTGATAGATGATAAAAAATGTTCTCTTTAGGTTAAAACAAAAAAATATGAATTAATGCAATATTTTTGATAAACTTTTCCTTTTTTTTAAACACTTTGAATATAAAGAATTTGTTTAAAAAAATAGATTCTTAGAAAAATTAATGGAAATTAAAAGACTTTACAATTTAATTTTCAAGCAATTTTGCTTGAAGTACAGTTTTAATTACTTTATTTATTAAATTATAAAAACCTTTTCAGAAAATTTTTTTTTTTTTAAATTTCTTTTCTGTACAGTTGATTGAAATATTTTCTCTTTATTAGATTAGAAATTATCATAATTCACTGATGTACTCAGGATAGTGTCTTCATGTTTATTATTATTATAGTCATAATATTTTGGCTGTACAAATCTTCAAACTTCTTCAAATGTCTGTTGTAGTTGGCAACCCTATGGGAATTTTAAACTGAACCCTTCAATTAATAGCAATAGATTGTTCTCATTCTACTTTCCATTCATAGGGAATATCTTATATCTCATGTACAGAAACCAGATGGTTCAGAAATTTTGCTCAGGTTGCCAGAACCCCAACTATCAGGCAAAATCAGATAGGTCTAAAACTGTGGATTCGGAGGCCAACCTTTAAGCCATAGAGTTGAATCCAAAAAGTCCAGCATGGTTTGTCACCTTCATCTGGAGCTGTCAAATTATGCCTCACATTAGCAAAACTAGCAAAAAATATGTGATCTCCAGGTGCAAATATTTAAGTAATGAAATGATATATTAAATTAGGAAGACTAACAAAACTAGATAAGAATGCATATTAAAAAATTACACTTATTTTTATTAAATTTTGATTGATTTCTATATAAGATTATTCATAGGAGTGCTTTAAATACGTTTGAGAATAAAATAATATTAGCAATTAATAACACTAAGTAAATATTTATTAAACCCGGTTTTGTTAAAACTAATATGCAAACTTTGTAGGATTTTAAATGTACTAAAAACATGAGCTGTTTTATAGCAAATCTAACTCAACACGACTTTAATAGTAGACATTATTTGATAGTCATTAAGAATATAATGTAAATAACTAAGGGACTTGTGACATAGTTTCAGTTATAGACTGATAGTCACCTAATCTCCATTATGATAAGATATTGAAAAACTTTTGGGTAACCCTCAAATAATTTTTATTTCTATCTTCTCTTCACAGGCCAGCATAATTTATTTGTATTGTCTGTTGCTAGTTCTTTTCTTTTCTTTTGAGCACCAAAATTGTTTTGTCTTGGATTATCTTGCATATAAATCCACAAATTTAATCATCTTTGTAGTATTGTAGCACTTGCTCTTCAAAAAGCACTTGACAAATTTTGCTTACTTTCCACAGATAGGCGGCAATATTTAGAATCTTCTTTGTAAATGCACTTTCTTTTTCAGAATTAATCTCCAAGAAAACCAAAGCAAATAGCAAATATTTCGCGTGACTGGCATTTGCTTGCATGTTCTCTTAGAATCCAAGAGTTTTTTTTCTCTGCAGAATTCTGCAATGTAGACTAAATGCAAATATTTACCTTCCTTCGACCATATTTTAATAATTTTTTTTTTCAGTGTATCAGCATGGAAACCACTATATAAACCGAATCAGATGATTTACTTATTTTTTTAAACTTGGGAAAGTATTTTTAAAGTTACCCTTCTATATGTATAACAGTAAGATTCTGATATTCCATCTATGTTATAATGATCTGGTTTTTGCATGCACATTGCCATTACACTGCAAAATTGACACATTGTCAATAAGAGTTTTGCTATTAAAATACTATAACCTAAAAAAGAAATGGTTGATTAATTTTAATGGTATATGAACCTGTCTAGAGTTATTTTATGCCTAGGGGTTAGGGAGGTGCACTCATTTTACTTATTCATTGGGTATTTTCTTTGTTAATATTTTTTGTACACACTTATATGATATCACATATTCCTATCTAATACAAATAATCTGGACATAGTTATATGGTTTTAAGTAACTAATTATAACCATTAGTAAACAAGTAACTATTCTTAATGAAAAAAAATTATGATTATCTGGTATCAAGTATTCTTATCAAATATGAATAATTTTTAAACAGAGCTTATACAAGGTACTACCAATCTGGGTCAGAGCGGAGCTGGAAGTAATGTCAATGAAGGGGTACTCCACACATCTTCGGAACTGGAGCCTTACCATCAGATACAGTTTAGTGTCATACTGAGGACACCTTTTAGGGGAAGTCTTACCCCTTTGCAGAGGATACAGTTAGCATATTCTAAGCCTTGCCTACAGGGTTGTTAGAGAATAAAGTAATTTCTAATCCAGTTTGCAACGTTATAGTAATAGTGTAGGGTCTGAATTCAAGTTCACCCCAATCATTTTTATTTTTCAAGAAAGATAACTATTAAATACTAATCATAGAGTTCTTCCCTTTAATTATTTACATTTAATTATAAATTCTATAAATAGGATGTGAGTTACCACTGAGCTTTAAGATAATTACAATAAAATACTTTTGATTAAAGAGTCATACCATCTAAACAAAAGGAAACAAAAAATTCTACTGAATAATTTTGATATTTCAGATTGTTTTCCTCATCTTTATTCTGTATAGACACAACATTCAGGCCATAGTAACCTCAGGCACTGTTTCAATGTTTTTCAAAATTATCTTAAAATAAGTCATCTTCAGATGATTTCCCAAGAATTCAAATCTGATTTCGGAGCTTAAATTGTTACCACTCATTCAAGCATGTTCCAAATAGCATAAATGCCACCAGACTTATTGAACAGAAATGTGATTAGATATAGAGAAATAAAATGGAAGAAGTTACTTATACAAAAAAAGACATTCTTCCCTTTTAACATTGTTTTTATTAATAATGAGATAAATGTAAGAAATTCAAACATTTTCTGTTTTATCAAAAGTTTAAATAATGATATCATTTAGAAATGTTTGCTAAAGTAACTATTTCATATACATTACAAGTTATCTAACATGATAGTTTCATTCTCATTGTCATAGAAATGATGGAATAAATATGAAAATATAATAATTTAAATAGTATTTATAGGCCCCTTTGTTGCTCAATTTGAAATTGATATGTAAAAAACTAAAACACAATTTATTTTATTGCTGTGTGAAACGTTTATATGAAGAAAGATATAAAAAATAAAATGGAAGATATAAATATTAAACTGAACAAATTCATTGAATTATAATGATTGGTTAGTTTAGTTTCTAAATCACTAACATTAAAATGAAATAAAACAGTAGATTTTAGTTCAAACAGTATTGTAGTTAGTTTTATTTATTTTTAAATGGAGGAAGTAATTTAAAACAAAAAGATATTTTGTTGTATTCAGAAATCTGCTGTTCTTTCATGCAGATAAGAACATTGAAACAATGTCATCATTTACTTTTTAATGTATATAAATATTATGTAGTTGGTTTTTCTATTATTGATACTGAATTTTATGCTTCATTGCACTGAAAGAAATCAATGTAGGAAATATTATTACTTGATTTTATTTTTACTTTACAATCTAAACAATCAGCATTATAATTTCTCTTATATAAGATCTGCATGTGACCAAAATCAGATACAAAATCAGATCAAATGAAATTTGATCTGTTAGATACATGTCTGATTATTAATGTTATTTTTGAATAAAAGAATAATTTATTTAGATTAAGACAAAGACAGACATGGAAAACATAAAATATTCAGATAACACATTCTAATTCTGGATTTCTGTTAAAACATTCACTGCATGAAATAAGCAGATCCTGAGTTTGGAAGTTAATTCCTTGTCCTGAATTTCCATGATTTAATTGCTTATATATAATCAATCATTTCTAAGTGAAAAACTGCAAGATATGCTTTTATATATACAGGGGGATTGAAAAGTACCTCTCTATTTTAAACTATTTATAATTTTTATAGGCAATTAAATTTTTCTCAATTCTGTAATATATGTTCCTTAATATATGGCAATTAAATCTCCACATTTTGCTATTGTTGCTCATGAAAGGCTGAATCACCATTTTCCTAGGAGATGGATGGATAGACATGGTCCACATGAGTGGCTGGCCAGAAGCCCTGATTTAACACTCTGCAACTATTTTCTTTGGAGTTAGTTGAAGGAGCAAGTCTACTCTATGAAACCAAGAACTTTGGAAGAGTTTCTGCCATTCCACAACAGTTACTGGAAAGACCAGTTCATGTGATTCCTGAGTGGCTTGAGAGGCTGTAGGTGAAATACTGATGCCCATATAGAATTTTAAGTAAAACTTCTTCTCATATTCATTTTTTGTAAAAATAATTATTCAGAAATAAATTATAAGATCTTTAAAATAGGGAAGGGAGTTACTTTACAATAATCCATTATATATATATATATATATATATATATATATATATATATATATATATATATATATAAAATAAACACACACAAAAACACACACATGAAAAAAAAACAACTTGGGAATGATACTAAGACATCATTAAACAAATATTCAGAAGAATAAGACATTATTAAACGAGCATACACACAATCCCAAACTAAAACAGAATGGACAGATTCTAGGAACAGTCAATAGCGCCATGCTTTCCGAATTCTTCTGATAAAGAGAATTTTTCATCCCAAAATATCAAAAGAAATATACAACACCATAGTTACATTGTTTTTCTTTACACTTGCATTGATAGCCTTCAAAACCAACTGCCAAACCAATATCCACACAACGTTTCAAGCAAATTATAAGACTCTTTAAAAGTTATATATTTTCTCGGTTGTGAGTCAGAGAATTTTTGTTAACCAAAGCAAGAGAAAGAAAAAAGAAAAGAAAAACATTTGCAATATTTCAAATATTTATCAGTGCCAGTCAGTTATGAAAGAGTCAAGATGGCAGATAATCATTTAGTTTCTGATAGAAAGTGAAATTATTTTTGCTGACTGACCAAACAAAGTCTGCCAGTCGACAAGATGACCAATCATTTCCTTTTATCAAAAATAGAATTGGGTTAATAAGATCTTTGTAGAGCACGAACTTATTGCAATGTCAATAATGAACTTGACCAGCGTCAACAAACTACATTAAGAAGAAAGCCCAGTCGTTGTCAAATAAGTTTGATGAAATGGTTTCTTCCTTCAATTCTCAGCATTCACCTGAGAGAAGGGAGAGAGAGAGAGAGAGAAGGGAGAGAGAGAGAGAAAGGAGAGAGAGAGAGAGAGAGAAAGTTCAGGGCACACTTGGATTTTGTACTAGAAATTATGTATGTAACTGGTAAGAGAACATATTGAACATACATATATAAAAGTTGTTGATGAATTGTCAAGGTAATATAATTTGGAGTTCTCTACCCCAGAGGATGAAAGACAGTTTTTCAGTGTTATGTCCATTTTCACATCAGAACACAACTTTATTGGGGAAAAAAATTATAACATTTCCAGAAACTAATGAAAACAAATCAAAATTATAGCATTTATTTATTCATTTCATAAAAAACTTTATTTCTGAATGTTATTAGATGTTTGCAAGGATCACTTGTTTTACTTCTAAAATATTTTGCAACTTTCTTTCTCATTCTAATCTATATATTAATACTTGTGTTCCTTATTTGTATGACCGTTGTCATCTTGCAACAACCTCTGCTTAAAAATGAGTGTCCAAATCGCCCAAGATAAAATTCACAAATGTAAATCCTGATTATCTGGTGTTGCTTATCTGCCAATTCTTATTTCTTATGACATGAAGAAAATGTTGGTTCTTTGATTGTTCAAAGTTGTTTTTCTTTTTTTGTTACAAATTTATTTTTACCTATTTTCAGAGAAAGCATTTTTTGGCACTCATGCATAAGAACCAAATTTACTTATCATAGTGAGCTAGTTCAGTGCCCTTAAATTCAAATATAGTTTAGATTTGACACAATGTCACAAGTATAAGGAACCTAGAGATGATTGCACTCACTACCCTGAAGTAGTTATTTACATAGATTCAGTGTAAGACTTTACCTATCCTCATTTGCCACAGGTAGGATGTGACGCCCTTACATAGGATTTATGTACAAGTCATGTTGAAAGCACCAGATCATGCTAGATCACTGAAGTTAAGCAGAGAGGAGCTTGTTAAATACTTAGATAGGTGATCATTTAATCAACATTAGGTACTATAAGCAACCTGATATCAAAATGATTCAGCATTAAATGACCTAAAAAAGGTTGATATGTCATAAAACAACACATAGTTTTATAACATTTTTGATGAGCTAAAGAATATCATTAACACTTTTCTATTGTAATGAATATATCCAAATGTTTAATGTAAAATTCAAGCTGGGGTTAAGAAATATAACTAATTATGATCAAGTCAAATATCTTTGGATTTTGTTTCTTGGGTGTAGCATACATGAGACAAGTCAGGGTATGAAAAGGAAAAATGTGAAGGAATATCAAAATGAAGGAATAAAAAGAATAAGTTCATTTTTTTTCAATAACAATGGAAGACTGAAAATAAAATGGAGTAATAGGAAGAATGAAAAGGGGATGAGAAAAAAATCACAATCCAAAATACAAATATGGCTACCAAGATGGGTTATTTCAGTTTGAATTTTGAAAAATATAGCAAAAACTCATTGGAAAGAAAAGAGTAAGTAGATACTCCTACTTACTCTCTTCAGATGCTTCCAAAAACAAAAACAAAGTATGACAATAGATACATTTCAAATGATGCAAAAACATTTTTGCACTAGTGCCCCATATAAGAAACCTTAGGTAAAGTATAATTCAGCAGAAAAATGCTGCAACTAGAAATTAATGATAATGATTCCACTGAAAGTCTGTTGGTGGAATGTATTTCCGGTGTTAGGTGTTGAAAAAACAAAGTATCAAGCCAATCCTTGGCCATTTGAAGACTATGTCTCTTCTGTTAGATTAATAAAACAAGTAAGTAATGCTTTTCACAGGTGTGATCATCAATTCTACCTGGGAACAAAGAGATTCTCATTTACATAGATTAAGGCTTGGCTCAGCTAATAAAAAGCAGATTTTTCTTTGATATAAATTGCTACAAGCTGTTCAAGTAACTTTTATCTAAAAGTGTAACAATTTTGAAATTACTAAGTGTGGCTACCCAGCATCACCTGGGTAGAGGTGGGATACTGGTGTATTGATTTGTTTACTTTTGAGATTTACAAATGCTGGACATTTTTAAGTAGAATTTCAATGCTATTTCTATGTATATTTTAATTTTTAAATATCTTTGAATATAAATCAAATCTTCATGATTTTTGCACAAAAAGTAAGAACCGGTGATAGTGAATGAGTATATATATTTATTTTGTCCTTAATCGTATTATTTCCATAGTTTCATCTGGACATACACACACACCAACTCCCCTTTATATATGTATAGATAGATTTTTACTTACACCAAAGATGAGGTTTTAGACTCCATATAAAGTCACTTCTTATTCATAATATATATTAATACTCGTGTTCCTTAATTGTACGACCATTATCATCTTGCAACACCCTCTGGTTAAAAATGAGACTGTCCAAATCCAAATCATCCAAGATGAAATGCAAAAATTTAATTCCTGATTATCTAGAGTTGCTTATTCACCAAATTTATATTTCTCATGTGTGTCATCACCTCAGCTAAATAATGGACCATTCTGTTTTTATTATAATGAAAGGGAAGAAAAAGAACATGCTACACAGAAAAAATATAATAAGAAAGAAAGAGATTAAGGGGTAGTGCGTGGAAGCAATAACACTAATCGGTTTCAATTGAACATGATGAAAGAAGGAAAGAAAGAAAAAAAATGAGTGAAAGAGAGTTAAATCAAGATTATTATACTTTTTACAAATTGAACTACTTAGCAATAGCTCTTACGTAAGCATATCAAACATTGGAATATTTAAATCATCATACTGTGGTATATCCACAAGTGCATGGTGTGATGGTTGCCGTCAGAGGAAATGGATACAACGAAACGAGTTCAAATTCTGGACGAGCCTGTTTGCATTTCACATAGCGCTAACACCTTTGGGAAAGATATGAATCCAACTATTATGGGTAAATAGTAAGACAGACTGGGCTCTTTAACCGTGGCTAGGTAACCAGTCTAGGAGAAGGAAAACCCTGAATTCAAACCTGTTTAGCTCCACTTTAGAGATTGACCTTGTGTTGCATCCTACTTGTGTGGAGGGTTTGGTATGTATGTGTGTATACATACACATATCATTTGTTTTTTCTAAAAATGTTAAATTTATACTGTCGGATTCACTTCCATTTTCTTCATATTGTCTATTGAAAAAACAAAATATCTGGATTTTTACATCTCCGGAGGCTAATATGATCTACAACACTACATATTTGTCAACAATACAAATTCTTGAAACTTTACATCTTTCTTTAATTGTGCTGTGGAATTTAACTTACTTTTTGTAGCTGGAATGCATCATGGACATTTTTGATACTTATTATACACTTATATATATATATATATATATATATATATATATATAT
Source organism: Doryteuthis pealeii (assembly GCA_023376005.1). NCBI lineage: Eukaryota > Metazoa > Mollusca > Cephalopoda > Myopsida > Loliginidae > Doryteuthis > Doryteuthis pealeii. The sequence goes on from CM042139.1 coordinate 44,590,136, forward strand.
ATATATATATATACACAGGTCCTGCTAGTTTTTTTTTCATTATAAAAAAATGCTATGGTGATGAAATATCAAAAGTTAAAAAAAAAATAGTTTGGAATATCTTTAGTTCTTTTGAGAATTCTATTATTTCATTTACTGCTGTGCATTGTATGTTAAAAATAAGATTTGCAAGTCAACCGTAAAACTGAAACTAAGTCAGTTACAAAAATAGTGAAGAACTTAACATTTCTGTCTATCAAGTATGGCAGCTCAGAGTACCTGTTAGAAGTCTTAGCACCAAGCAGACATAACATATTTTGAAAAATATGTGAAAATATAAATATAATTTGACAAATATGACATATCTATATACCTATGAAATAATACGTTCTATTAACATTTTATTAAAGAAATAGTTAGGGTAAACATATTTTATGGGGTGAAAATATATATAATTTTTATACTCAATAATAAAATATACTCAATCAATATCATACTTCAGTTTTATTTTCTGTTAGTATTATATTTTTTGTATTTTTTTAATGAATTTTTTAATCCTCACTTTGTGGAAGTTAGTCATTGAGGTCTATTTTTAAAATAATTAGAGATATCAAACTATTATTTTAGTAAACATATCAAATATTGTAATAATTAAATTATCATACTGTGGTATATCCACAGCTCCTGCTAGTACTTAAATATTGCTGTAAGTATTTGAAAAAATGTTGATCTGTTAGTAAAATCTGCAGTCCAAAATAGAGAAGCAGATAAATGAATACTTTGTTGAATCATTTAAAACTAGCAGGACCTGTGGATATACCATATTATGATAAAGGACTGAAGATTAAAAAAACACAAGTATTATATTTAAGTATATTTACAATTGGATTGCTCTGATATGTTTACTATAACCTACTGATTCTTATAAAGAGACATCTCGTCATCCAAGAAAGGAATAATAATGGTACAGATTGTAGATTTTTGGTAATTTCACACAAGGATCACACAGATCCAAAAGATTATTCTTTTCTTCATAGACAAGTAATACCAAAAATGTTGACGCCAACCATTCTGCCACAAGAGTTGAATATAATAGCTTGTTTCAATTCACCTTAGAAGTTTATCATATATGCACCAAAATAATTTCCATCACCTTTTTCCTCAATGAACTGCAAAGATAGTGGGAGGTATAAAAGAATCAAGTCCTCAGGCAATACCTAACAAATAAGCAATGGTGTGTATATATATATATATATATATATATATATATATATATATGATTCTCCAGATGACATGCAGTTGAAGACTTTGAAAGAACTGATAATTATCTGAGAATAATAGAGCAGATATGTTTTCCAGCCAACAAACTGACTTTCTCAATACTTGTATAAATTACAAACCTTCTGGTTATATATCAACCAAAAAAGAATTCTGATTACCATATTAATACTCAGAAGAAAGAAAAGAAAAATCCAACATTTTTCTTGTTCAGATTGACTTCAATAATTCAAAGCATTCGGTCCAAACAATCTAAATTTATAAATATTCTAGGTTTTGCACAAACATGAAAAGAAACTTTTCTTTTATGGTTAGCTAAACTATAATTGAAATAAATGTTTTTTTTTAATATAATACCAAAAATATGTGCCTTCAGGGCATAAATATTTCAGTTTTAATGTAATGAAATATATTAAATTAGAAAGTCTAAGGAAATTATATAAGAACGCATATAAAAATATTACACTTATTTTAATTGGTTTCTATATAAAATCATTCATAGGATTGATATTAATAAGTTGGAGAATAAAATAATAATATTAGAAATCAATAACCCCAAGTAATTATTTGTTACCAGTAAGCAAATTAATCACACTATATATTATGTAAACCTTTATTTCTTAGTGATATATAAGACACATAATATTCAAACAATTAATGAGATGTTTCTTTCATGGTGGCTGTCATGAATTTCTTGTAAATGTATCCTTGTTCAAATGAAAATTTTTAAAGAACATTTTCTTAATAATTTTTACTGTTTTCTTTTCTGTTTCTTATGAATTTCTTCTTTATATCAAAACTGAAGGATAAAATCTGCCCCCCCCCCCCAAAAAAAAACAACCCCTGATATATTTATTCTAGAAATGCAAATTTGAACATTCTACAAATCTTTAAAAGAAAAAGATAATATAATAAACTGGTTGAGTACAAAAAGAAAAACGTTTAAAAAAATGCTTAACTACTTGAATCCAAAAATCTCTTTTTTTTCACAGACCTGTAAAAAAATTGAGGCTCCAAAAATTATCAAAGAATGAAGGTCTTGGCATAATTGGAAATTTTGTTGTAGTCAGGTCTTGACCTTAATTTAAATGATTAAAAAAATATTCAATTTCTGATAATAATCAGTTCAATAAATCTTTGTCAAAAGAATTAGTATGAAATATGCCAGAATATGTTAGCAAGGTGCATTTCAAATTGAGATCAGAAGTCTGCAACAAAAGAAGACACAAAAAATAAAAAAAATAAAGTGTAAAGAATTAAATAAAGAAAAAGAGGAAGTCTAAAATTGAACAGTGAAGGGTTAATTAAGTTGTCGGTGTAATATTCTTCTCAGATGTAGCCTAATCGAGAAGTGATTGCCATTTTTTATGAGGATACAATTATGATTTGAAAATTTCCTTGAAAATTTAATCAAGGAAAATTAAGCAACAAAATGAAAAAAATAATAACTAAAATTTCATTGTGGTCTTAGAGTCAAAAGAAGATTGATGAGATGTTGTTAGGTGCAAAGTGTGGCATGTGATAATTTGGAGATTAGATTGGATGGAAGGAAATAACCACTTGCAGTCAGAGAAAAAAAAAGATGGGATTGAAAGAAAAAGATATATGCAACTCAAATATCATAAACAATATGGATATAAGTTTTGATCGTTTAAGTTTTTTTTTTCTTTTTTTGCTCTTATAAGGTTATTATGGCTTATTGTATATATATATATATATATATATATATATATATATATATATATATATATATACATAAAATATGAGTGTGTGTGTGTGCAAAAAAAGAAAAAAGAGAATATGAGATTGAAAGAAAACGACAAGAATGAAAAAGACAAAACAAGAATGAAAAATTACAGTTTCTCTAAATTTTTGAGATGAGGAATGATAATTCGGATTATTCAGACTATTGTCCTCATCTTTATTGTTATAAACACAACATTCCTGCCCTCTACAGGTGTTTCTTGTTGAACTCGGGAACCTTCATGTCATAATCGGTTCGAAGTGCCGTGAAGGCTCATGATTACAACATGAAGGTTCCAGAGTCCGACAAGAAACACCTGAAAAAGGCCAGAGGGCACATCAGCCAAAACCTTGTGTAGATAACGATAAGGATGAGGACAATATTCCAAATAGTCCAAAGAAAATTTAAAGGCAAAACAAAAAACTCAAAACAAAACAAGAAAGACACAAACTCCCCATAGCCATGTGCAACTTAAATATCATAAACAACTGAATTTATTTTCATTTCTACATTTGGATATGAATTCTGATTGTTTGTTAAAATTATTTATTTTTTGTTTTTGCTCTTGGAAGGTTATTATGGCTATTTAAAAATATATATATATGCCAGGGAAATAACCTAGAAAATAAAGAAAATAGCACCACCTTACAAAACATCTCAAGTTTTGTAAGCTGGTGCTATTTTCTAATATCTTAGTAGTATTTAATAAAAAGTAAGAATGTACAAAATACATGTTTATTAACCCTTTATCTACTATAGTGCCCCAAAGTGCCTAACGATCAAAATGCTGACCCCCCCCCGCCCTGAAAACGCCTAATGTCATCAGCTTGTAGAAAATGGTTTAGAGTTAAAAAAGAGAAATGAATAAAATAAATACATTTCTATTCAGTTGTAAAGGATCAATACTAGCTTAACCATTTCACCATGCTATTGCAAATGGCAGTGGTAGATAAAGGGGTAAATGTGTTTACAAAAGTTCCCAGCACTCCTTTTTGAAAACAACAGGCTGAATATTCAGTTCAAAACTTTATTTTGCTGTAAAAATTTGCACGCACACAATACTTAGATTTTATCTTAATTCATAATGGCTGTTAGTTTAGTTCTTCTCAGTTATTAAAATATTATCCTGGCAAAATCATGTTGCTTGTTTCAAGAAACATGTTCTTATCAATTCAGTTATACAAAGAAATAGACAAGGAAAAGAATAGAGAAAAAGATTTCAAAATATGATAAAATTATATAAAAAAACAAGAGGAGGATAATAAGAAGAGAAAAAAAAGGCAAAGAATTTATAAGAAATAAATAGATGTCTAAAAAGAGAAAAAGGAAGAAGATGATTAAAGGCAAAAAAAGATTAAAAGAGAAGAGATAGATACAAAGAAATTATTTTTAAAAAATATGCCTGAATAAAATGAAAAACAAAACAAACTTAATACACAAAATAGAAAAGAATAACAAAGGATCTAAGAAATAAAAACAAAAGAATTCTGTGTGAGTTAAAAAGATAAAAAAAAAAGATAAAAAAAAGAGAGAGAAAGAAAAAAAAAGAAAAATAATGAAAGAATAAATGAAGAAAAAGAATCCATGTAATTGAATAAAATATCTTTCATCAACATTTCACAGAATTTTTCCTTGAGATTATATATATATATATATATATATATATATATATATATATATATATATATATATATATATATATAAAGATTTATTGAACTACTTATATTTGAAAAGTCTTTGTATTCTTACAATCTTAAAATGCATAATATGGCAGAACATCTTTTATGATATGTAAACATTCTTTGAAATGATTTTAATTCAGTTAAATCTTTCCTTTCTCAAAAGATCTTTTTTTAAATCACTTCTCTCAGCTTGAGAGAGAGAATTATATATATATATATATATATATATATATATATATATATATATATATATATATATATACACACACACATATATATACACATTTTTGTTGTTGATTTCATTTCTAAAATCTAGCCAGGACAAAAAATGATATTAAAAGTATGATTTATATCTCAATGCATTTTGTCTTAATTTAATTCAACTATGGATTCAATATTGAATAATTCATATTCCTTCAATGTATTTTGAGAAGAATTAGGACAATTATATATGGAAACAAAGAGACAAATCACAGGAGAGAGAGACAGTTTGAGAAAAAGATTATAAAAGTTCATAGTATTGAATTAGTTTATTTTGACATTGATTAGTCTTGAAGTGCAATGTATTTACTTGCGTTTTCAAAAATTTGATAAGTTCAGTAAATATTTTAAATTTTATACAACAAACAGTAAATTTCTTGGATAATTTTGATATTTCTGACTGTTTTCCTCATCTTTATTGTGTATATGTTCAGGGCACAGTAATCTTGGGCACTGTTCAGATGTTTGATTTTTTTAATTACCTTAGAATAAGTCATCTTCAGATGATTTCCCTAGAATTCAGAAGTGGTTTCAGGGCTTAAATCATTACCTTTTACTCAAGGGTGCTCCAAGCAGTATAAATACATATAAGTATAAATAAGTAAATTACTTATCTGTAACTTGCTGCCAAGTCGTTTTGAGAATCACATAGATGAGAAACAGACAGTTACCAAGCACCTTTGACTTCATGTCTTTGCTACCTTAACTTTATATATATATACATACATACAGATGTTGTCAGAATTATTCGATCCTATCAAATATTTGTATATTTTCTATTTGGAACTACTTGCTGAATTTTATATTTTATTCCATATCTAGTTTTGAATAATTTGTGACTTTATCAAAAAGAAATACATTTTTTGGGTTTTTTTCTCTCCCAAATTATACACGAAGGAAAGCTTAAGAATGGATTGGCTGAAACACTGAGTTAGCAATATCAAGAAGAGCTTCAATTATCTGAACAATTTTTGATAAAACTAGAAATGAAAGTACAAGTGGATAATTGTCAACAGGGGTGGGGGGTGAGGTAATGTTATTATAATTTATGCGTGTGTATTCACCACCCAGTCTACCACAGGATGTGACACAAGGTTAATGTTGAGTGGAGTAAAGCTGGTTTGAATTTTTCTTTTTCTTTTCCTAGATTAGTAGCCAAATCAAGGTTAGGGAGCTCCATCTTCCCTACTATCTACTCATAGGTGGAGGGAAAATAGTTGGATTCATAGCTTTTCCTAGGGTATGAGTGTTATGCAAACGACCTCATTCAGGATTTGAACTTGGGTAGTCGAGTCCACTTATGACAATAACCATTAGGCTATGAGCACCTCCATTCATTACTCAATCAAATAATTACAAGTATATAAGCAGTTTTTTTGCAGGTAAAAAATTTGAGAATTGAAATCATAAGCAAATTCATCCTTAACAAGTATTCATTGTTTTCTGCTGAGTTTCATGAGAGGATTACCACAGGAAGAGTAACTACGATAAAGAACTCAATAAAGTTATAATTCTCTCATAGTTTTTCTTCCTGTGGTAATCCTTTGAAGAGACTCTTGTGAAAATAAAAAATTCTTGTTAAGGATAAATCCACTTATAATTGCAATTACAAGTATATCATTTTGATCTAACTAGATGCTTTATCTCAAGATGTAATTGAATAGTTTAAGATTTTAAAGCTTTCATCTTCTAAGAAATCATTCTATTCAAATCTACAGCAGATTTGTCTTATTTGTGCCTGCAGATAACTAGAAACTTATCCATGTATTAATACCCTTCAATAATTGTACAATTGTTATCATCTTGCAACACTCTTTGGATAAATATGAGATTGTCCAAATCATCAAAGATGAAATGTAAAAATGTAAATCCTGATTATCTGATGTTGCTTATCCATTGAATTCTTATGAGTTTCGTCACCTCAGCTAAAACATGAGGTGAGTGCATGGAAGTGATAACACTAATCTGTTTCAATCGAACACAATGAATAGATGAGAGAGAGAGAGAGTTAAATCAAAATTATTATACTTTTTTCATATTGAAATATTAGCAATAGCTCTTAAGTAAACATATCAAATATTGTAATAATTAAATTATCATATGGTAATATATCCCCAGGTCCCGCTAGTCATCCTCATCAGTCTTGTAACCCCCAGGTGAGGTTATAGTGGCATCACTAATGACTGGAAACTTGATGCTATTTAAAATATTTGAACATGATTTCAATCTCAATCAAAGTATCACACTGAGTAAAAGAAATGAAACCCCTAAAAAAAAGAATCTGTGATTGAATTTTATTATAAATTCTTACTTTTTCTTTATTTGATATAAACTTCAATTAAAATGTCAACAGTAGATTTGTTTTCAATTTATTTTTGGTTAGGTGCCACCATCAACAGCTAAAAGGTATACAGCTTTGAGAATTATTCCATTAAATATCTTGCAAGCATTAAACAAATTGGTGTTTGTCTTTCAAAGCAGGCAACTGATAATTGGAAAATTTGTACTCTAGTTTAAAGTAATGGCCAATCTACTTTTGATATTCCTTTTATGAAGCAATTAATTTTCAGCCAAACTCTGATTTGAAATGGAGAGGCTTTCCCTGATTTGCCAAAGAAGAGAATTGTTAACAGAAATGTTCTTCTTCTCACCTTGAAATTTATTGGCAGCATTAAAAGTGCAAGTCCTGCCAACAAATATTGATGAAACATTAAAAGACTAAAGGTCAGCTTGGATAATTGCATAACATTTATGATCATGGACAAACATTAAATGAGGCTGTAAACAGTCTTAGGCAGTGTCTGCTTTGCGGCATGAGGGGAGGTGGTGAATAGAAAAAAAGAACTTCAGGAGATCTGGGATGATCCCTACAACCCCTTTTCACCATTTAATGATATTGAATAGTTTTTTGCAGACATTCCCCTCTAAAGTACGGTCTGATCACTTAATGGTTTTGGGAACACAATTTATTTGAGGAAACAAGCTCTTATGAGTCAGTGGAATCATAATTTGAATCTTATAAATCAATTCACCAAAAGGAAATTGTGATTGATTATTACTTAAGGGGGAAAATGACTCTCATTTTGGTTCAATGACATTTCATATAAAACATCAAAGATAGTTGATATTTTGACTTGTAAAGAGTTAAACAGGAAACTGTAAATATAAAGCTATCTGTCTGTTTTCTAATAGAAGATCAAAAGCTCAAAATTTTATGGAACAAAAACAAAAGAGAATGGTGTTGTCCATTCTAAACTTGTCATCAATCTTTATAATTTCATTAAAACTTTGGTGATAAAATGTTCAAGAGATTTTATTCTTAATCTAAATTAGATCATTTTTATTTTCAATCATCAATTTAAACATTCATAAATCTTCAGAAAAATGATTGTTGTATATCAATTAAAAAAGTCTTTGGCAGTCATTACTGCAGTATTTATATTATACTTTTGATATAAATAAAAACCGAATCCCATTATCAAATCCCTGTTTAGATACAAACTTTTTAATTTGTTTCTTAATCGAGTATATAATAGAGTAAGCAACAAGTTTTACAATGGTTTAAGCTATTTCCTATTCCATATTTCAATTATTTTAGTGTCTGCTTGAGGTGTCAATTGATGCTGATTTTTGAAGGACCAAGTTCTGAATGTATTATAGACTATTGGTGCTATCTTTTATGAGACATTTAGTTTAAATGCAACGACAAACAGAACTTATAAAGATTTATTCAGCTTTAAAATTTAACATAATTGAACTGGACTGAAGTGAATGCAGACATTTATGATGGCTTCTTATAAGAGAGTATCTCTAAGGGGAGATAACCTTCAACAAGGGGTTTAAATCTCATTGCTTAATACTACAAGATACACCCAAACATTTAAAATTTTAGTATCTTTAAAAGTACTTCATAGAAATGGTGAAAATAGTTGTTAGGATAAGTAATTTTTTTTCAAATATCCTAAACTTTTGAAAAGCACTTTGCAAAAGTCACAAACTGTTCCTAAAAGATATGTTCTATCATCAGCAATGGAATGAAAACAACTAGATTTTCAAAAAATCCACAGAAAAATATTCTAACTATACTTGTTTGTACTTATTTTGGACAGATAAGATAAAATAATGAGTTTACCTTCGGGGTGGCTAGACACCCAGTCAGCACCAACCCAATTGTCTAAAAAAGGTAGGGTAAGGGTCATACTCAGCGTATCCCATAAGAGGGAAATGCAGATAGAGTTAAGGAAATTTTAGCACCATGTACCCAAAAGATGTCTACTTAAAAAAAAAAATGTGCTGAATATAGCGAAGATATGAGGTAGATACATACTTATTTGTCGAAATCTGATTACCCCCCAATGCCAAATCGTGCCACAAATAATCATCGTTTTCTAAAACAGGTCAGCCAAAAATATTTTTTGTATTGAATCACATGACCTGAAATAGTTTTGCAGGAATTAGATTTCCCGAAAAGTAGAAGATCAATTCCTCGCAGACTAAGTTGGTTTCATCAGTGCACAATTAGCAAGTGATCTGTACAAAGGAAAACATTCTTCACTTCATTCCTTAATGATTTTGCTCATAACTTGGACCTCTTCTAGTCACAAATAATCAGAGATTACTGTAATTCCAAAGCCCATGAAAGGGGAAGTCCATCAAACTGTCTACAGAGTCTATCATTACAATTATTGCTCTGTAATGCACCGATGCCGGGGACATAGCACCTCCTGAGAATTATTTATATTGATCCAGTTGTAGAATCGTAGAAATTCAGCCACTGTTGATCATCAGTAAATGGAGAAAGAGAAGACGAACATCTATAATCCTGTAGTGGAAGATTTTCAGCTGTTGCCAACAATCTTTGATTCTTATTGATATTGTGGAAGGTTTTCATTGTTTTGCTTGGAGCCACTCCATAATCTATAGTTCTCACTCAACAATCTGCTTGAATATGCAATGTTCTTAAGATTTTCACTCAGGATTACTCTTCAGGTAAAGCCACAAATATGTTATAACTTTACAGCAAGAACTTACACCAAAAGTAAAGTTGTCTTATTTATTTCCATGCATAGAGATTTGTATTGGATTCGGAATCCAATGGGATATTCCCTCACAGGTTCGAATCCTGTATGCAGTGCCATTGAGAAATTTGTATTAGGAGATCAGTATTCAGCAGTGTTGCAAGATGAATCTGCTCTGAGAATCCAGAGTTTGTGGGTTGGGCTATTCCACTGAACAATATACCTTGACCAAGCTCATTCCCATGATTCTGATTGACTGTTGGTTTTAGTGTGGATACTTTAATTCATATATACCCAACACATGATTGTGTTCTGGTAGTTGGTACAGGGCCTGTATGCAGTTACAATCCCCATTTTTTTTGTTCGGCAACTGGACGCTTGTTACAGCCTTCCTGTGAATAAAATGGTTGATTCTACATCATGGAAACTTCAACAGGTCATTATCAATATTATCAAGGTTTGCTGAGAGCACGATTCCTTTGACTTTCTTTTGCCATCAATTCCTATTGATTATTGCTCTTGTCAAGTCATCTAGACAGCATCCAGTGTCTGCACAGAGCTGATAAATTTCATTTTTTAAGGATGCAGTATAATGTTTTGAATGAATGTTGGAAGCAGAACCCAACAAAACAAAAGCTGTATTGCTATTTACCTTCCATCTTGCAAACCATCCAAGCAAGATATGCTGGACATTACAGGAGAAGTAAGGACAAACTCATAAGCAACATTCCCCATATAGACTTCTATACAGAGTTGGTCGATACAAAGAGCAAAAGAACAGTAGGATAGAACTACTTTTTTCTTTTTTTGATTAAAGAGTTCTCTCCTGGTTAGACCAATCCTTAAATACCCAGATGTGGTTCAATGGAGATAACTTGCAATTACTTTTAGGGTGCTGTTCTAATGGACACAGCATGAAGGCTTCTTTTTTCATTACTACTGAAAATACAGAATCAATAGTGTTTTATAGCTGAAAACCTGCTCTATTCAATAAAATTACTGTGCTCTTTGTATCTGTTGTTTACATGGAAATAAATGATGTTTTTACTTTTGAAGTGTTCCTTGTATAAACTTCACAATAAAAATCTATCAACTAGAATACTTGGTGATGTAAGATATTTTAGTTTTTTTTTAAATCTTTATTTCTCATGATTATTTTATTATCATATTGAGTTCATTTAATGATCTAGAAACATATGAAAAAGAAACAGAAAAAAATCCTGATATTATTTAGAAAGAACAAATTCTTTTTATATGAAAACTTTCAGATGAAAACATCACCTGAAACTTGTTAGCAAAATTTTAACACCAAACAAAAACTGGAATATTTGCCAAGTTGGTGAGGATACAAGTCTAAACAATATTATATATCATAATCATGTTGTACTAGTAGCATGGATATCTATGACAATCTCTCACCAACTGTCCCTATCATTCATTGCTTTTGGGAACCCCAGTATCAGCACAGAGCTGGTCAATGTAGGTCTTTGCCAGATGGCCAGCACTGGTATGCTCATGTGCTGGTTTCCACAGGAGAAAATTGTTTATGAGCTCGTCCTTGCTTCTCTAGCATTTCTTGTTCATCTCATTTGGATGTTTTGGATGATAGGGGGCAAGTGGCCGTACAGCTGCTTTCTTGTGGGGTGTTGTTCCCATGATTTGTTTAAGATTGCATGCAGCATTCTTGTGCAGCTCCAATCTAACTTACACTCTAGGTGCTAGGGTCCAAGTGGTGCAGCAATCCTACAGTGCTATATTATATATAACACTTCATAAATACTGAACCAGCTATACATTTACAGCATATTTAAAAAACGCAATAAAAAAATATTTCTGAGAGTTCTATAATCTAACCTTTTTGAAAATAGGTAAAGATATCAGTTTCAACATAAACTTATTTTAAGACTTTCCACCATCAACCTCACAAATCCTATTTACAGAAATAGACTCAAAAACATTTGCTGACGAGAAAGGAAGATAAAAAAAAATGTGATGGAAAAAGTCTTTCTGGTGTTTTTTTGTAAAAATAATTGTCTGCAACAGGAAGTTCTGACATAAAATAAGAAAACTGTAACTGCATCAGTCATGAGACAAAAGAAAAAGCAGTTTGTTTTGAAGGCTTTTTTGACATCTTTCTCAGCTTGTCTGAACATCTTATATTGCTCTGTTGTTGTTTCTAATGAATATATATATATATATATATATATATATATATATATATATATATATATACTAGTCAACTCTTTTGACTTGGTAGGATCACAAGAATAGGTATCTCTTACCATAACTCAAAATACAATTATTTTTAAAGCTGGTAATACTGTTATCTATTCTAATGCAAAAAGAAATTCCAAACTCAAAATGATGTGACACAGGTGAAAATTTAAAGAAAAGGGCTCATTGTCTGGTTGCTATCATCATTTTCTTTTGTTTTTCATTTATTCTTTGATGTGCAGATAACAAAAATTAATGTGTTATTTGAATTTTTTATACTGTTGTCCTCATCTATATTGTTAAATACACAACGTTTTGGCTGGTCCCCTCCAACCTGCTTCATGGTTAACGGAATGAGAACAGTCTATCCCTGTGGATTGAATAAAATGTTCAGTTTAAAGTTCCATGAAAGCTCTCAATTATGATATTGAAGCCTCTCAAATTCAACAAGAAACACCTGAGACCACATCAGCCAAAACGTTGTGTATATAACAATATAGAAGAGGACAAAATTCCAAATAATATAAATTATCAAGCCTCATCTCAAAATTTCAGACAAAACGTTATTATGAAAGTACTTTAAAAATGATTTGCAGTTAATACCAAGCTGCGTTCTAGTTGGTTTATGATATCAGCCCTTTTCATCTTACCAATGCCCATTTATTGAACTTTGCTAAATTACTTAACAATGTCTGATTTTAATATTATTCTTTTCTGGTATAAGCAATAAGACTTAATAAGGAGTTAAATGATAGCAAGAATATTTCTATGAGCAGAATTCTAGAGATTATCCCAGTTTATTACACTTGTCATTTCTCATAATCATTCAGATTTATTTTATTACTACTAGCAAGTATATGTGCTCTCTGCCGGGTGTAAGTATTTAAGTTTTAATGTAATGAAATATATCAAATTAGAAAGACAAATGAAATTAAATAAGAATGCATATAAAAAGATTAAACTTATTGTAATTGGTTGCTATATCAAAATCATTCATAGGATTGATTTTAATACATTGGAGAATAAAACAATAATATTAGAGATCAATAATACAGAGTAACTTTTTGTTAAAACCAGTATGCAAATTAACCACACCATATATTATGTAAATCTTTATTACTTAGTGATATGTAAGACATTGCAGGATTTTAAAATCATTAATAACATGGGATGTTTTGAAACATATCTAACTCAGATTTTCAAAGATCATCAATAAATAAGATATATTCTATGTATTAATTGATGATTTTGACTATAAAATACATACTCATTGATAAACTTACACAATTCCTGAAAGTATTTGGATGTAAGCAGTGACATAGTTTCAGTTACAGGAAAACAGACACTGAATCTCCATTATAATAAGATATAAAAAAAGTTAGACTTAATTTAAAAAAAAAAGCCTTCATTATGGCTTTGCTTTATTAGATATATCACATAACTTAAACCTCTATTCACTTTCACTTTCTTCGTTTATAAAAAATACTCCATCTTTTCTCCTTTTCTTGCAATTTTGGAATCAATTTAGTTATTCTATTAGCTATATAAGTATTATATTAGTATAATGCTAAAAACAAAATCCTCACACAAAATGACATGACATAGGTGAGAATTAAAACACAAAATGGGTGTCATTATCTAATTACTATTATCATTTTGTTTTATTTTTTATGCAGAAGAGAAAAATTAATATGAAATGTAGACATTGTCTATGGAGCTGAGTCATGAAAGAAATATGCTGCCCCAAAATACATTGTTGTAAACAAGAGAATTAAATTAGCACATGAAAATATTCTTGGGTGAATAGAGACTGAAGATAATTTTTACATATTTGAATAATCTATATATTAGTACCCGTGTTCCTTAAAAGTATGACCGTAACCATTTTCCATCTGGTTAAAAAATGAGACTGTCCAAATCACCCAAGATGAAATGCAAAAATGTAAATCCTCATTATCTGGTGATGCTTATCCGCCGAATTATTATTAGGGTCATCACCTCAAATAATGGACCATTCTGTTTTTATTGTAAAGAATGAAAGGGAAGAAAAATGACATGCTACACAGAAAAAATACAATAAGAAAGAAAGTAAAGAGAGTGGGGGAAAGGTATATAGAGAGAGAGCTGAGCATGTGGAAGTGATAATGCTAATCTGTTTCAATCAAACATAATGAAAAGAAGGAAAGTAAGAAAAAGAAAACAGCGAGAGAGAGTTAAATCAAGATTATTATACTTTTTACATATTGAAGTATTTCCCAATAGCTCTTTAGGAAACATATCAAACTTTGTAATAATTATATTATCATACTATGGTATATCCAAAGGTCCTGCTAGTATATTAATAATAAAAGAAAAGTCTTAATGTCCTCCACATCCTTGAATCTTAGCCATGAGATGAATTTTTAATTTAGGTTACCAAAAAAAAAAAACCTCTGCTGAGTATGGAGTCAACTTCTTATAGTCAACTTCTTATGATGCTAACTGATGGTTGGTTGGTTGGTTGGTTAGGTTTTATGGCTTGTTGGGTTATTTTATGCTGAAGACATTTTATTCTATTCATTCTTGATGGTATCCAATTTTTTTTTCAAACTTAATTTTTTTAAATACAGTTTTAATACTTTTAAAAATGTATTTAACCCATAGATGGGTCCCTAAAAGGTACTACCACTCCGGGTCAGAGTGGACCAGGGAGTAATGGCAATGAAGGGGTACTGCACACTCCCTAGAGCTTCAAAATTGGAACTTTACCACTAGATGCTATTTAACGTCATACCCAGGACAGATGCTAACTGTTATGCCACAAGTGCTTCAGTTCATAAATATTTTTTGTATACACCAATAATTATCAGTTTTACTTACATTAGAGACTTTATATTACATATTATATATCCAAAAGGTATTCTTAAAAATTTTGAGATAATTCATCTCAAGTATTTATTCAGCATTGGCCAGTTTAGCTCAGTCAGTAGAGTGTTTAACTAGGAACCACAAGGTTCCTTGTTTAATACCAGCCCTCGCCAACTCAGCATATGAGTAGCATAGGCGTCTGTGTGGTAAAGTGAGAAGCTTACAGTAGGTGTGTTGCTCCGTCTCAGACACCAAAAATAATCTCCTTGGTCTATCCCTAGTGAAAAGGAGATAGACTCCCTCACTGTCTGGCTGATACTGACTTTAAGTCACCTCGACAACTTGCTTATTTATTCAGTAGCAAAGCAAACTTAGAAAAGTTGAGGCGCTCTTATGTCAGAATGTCATGCTCTGTGACATGGTGGAAGTGACGTGATTTGAGGATGACAGTTTGAATGATGGCAAGAGTTGTGGATGAAACTAGGTCACATGACCAGTGGAAAGAGAAGAGCACTGAGAGAAAAACAGTGGTAAGATAAAAGAGTTGATTGGTTGGGTTTCATGGCATGGCAACCCTTATTGGGTCATTTTATGCCGAAGACGTTTTTAACTTATTCATTCTTCATGGTTACTCAACTTTTTTATAAACACTTTTTTATAACTCATTTTGTTCTATCTAACCTATTTAGAAGGGACCCTAACAGGTACTACTGTTGCATAGCGCCTTCTTCACTGGCACTAAATAATTATAATGTTGCATACCTCTTTCTTTAATTCTCTTTCTTGGCCGTCCTTAGTATTCTGATCGTCTTTGGTATATCTTCATCTTGACTTGGTCTGGTCTAGCGTCTTGGATCTGCTATCTTCTAAGGTCTTGCGTCTGGAGTTGACTTGGGGACTTCGGTCTGGTTTTCTATTACTATGTTCTTGCTGGCTGGTCGTCATTTCTTAGTCTTGTTACCAAGACATTCATTAACCACAAGAACATTAATTATCCAAACTTTTATTTCCTTAACTATACATAATCCTCTAACTAACATAGCGCGCATGAGTTCCAGTTTAGACAGAGCATAAAATTGCCGACCGCTCTGCTTGACGTCCAACTGCAAACTTGGGACTCTGAAAAAAGGTCCCACGTGACTTCACATATTTGGCGGGCTTCTGTAATTTTCCATGGAAGGACCTGGCCATGATATGAAAAGGGTCATCCTCTCAGAATTACAGGGGATTGACAATAATCTTATGCAACCGCATAGATTATGTAACACTACCACTCTGGGTAACAGTGGATCTGGGAGTAATAAGGATGAAGGGGTATGCCACTTTCCTCAGAGCTCCAGAACTGATATCTAAAGATAGAGTTTAATATCATACCCAGGATATTAAAACCCTCAGCTACTACAAGGAAATATTGAGAATAAAAAAGATTGAAAGTGTGTTATAAGGGCAGCACTGCATCCCCCAAATGCTGATGATATCAACAGAGAAGAGTTTTATTTTGATGATGGGGGCAGTCAATTTCCATTTCATTGTTTGTAAAACAATAAATTTGTTTTTGAAAAACTTGTTTCTTTTAGACATACTTGGTAAATAAATTATGAATACATTCCAGGTGTGGTTGTAGTAAAGTTGGCTTTTCATGTTTGTTATATTTGGGTTTTATTTCTCTGAATCTAATTATTAGTAAACATTAAAAAAATAATTCAATTATTAACAGATATTTGGTTTCCAGTAATTCTGAAGATTGATTCTAGCATTAAAAACTATTTTTCCTTGAAAAGATGATTTGCCATTTGAGGTCCTCTCATTGAATACATTTTTTTATCTATTATTTAGATTCCACTGAATAAGAGTTGGAAAGGCAGTGATTAGTTTTTGTTTTTTCTTTTGGGGGAAAGTCTGTTTACTTCTCTGAGTGTTTTGCCAAATTCCAGTCTGTAAAATTTGCTGATGTTAATAGAAAGACAAGACAATGTTTTTGGCAAAGATATAGGCACATGTAAATCAGATTCTATATATGGAATATGTACACATGTAGATCTAGTAATATATTTGGGATATGTATATATGTAGATCTGGTCATATAATTTGGATATGTACACATGTAGATCTGGTCATATAATTGGGATATGTAGATCTGGTCATATAATTGGGATATGTAAATCCGGTTATAAATTTGTGAGGTGAAGTTAAACTTGCTTGTGCAAGACACATACTACAGAATAATTTATCTAATGGCTTTACCAAATTCTCCACAATGGAATTGTCAATTAGCAGTTGACTTATTAATTATTGAACTATTTTGCAATAGCTCTTAAGTAAATATATCAAATGTTGTAATAATTAAATTATCCTACCATGGTTTATCCACAGGTCCTGCCAGTAATAATAATAATCACAATAATGCCAGCATTTTTGATAGGAAGAATCTTCTGCTCTGGTGATAAGAGAGTTTCCGAATTAAAAAAAATGTCTACTGAATAATGGATTGTGCGTGTATTGGATCAGACATGTCATAGCCTCCTTGAAATCCAGTCTTGAGAATTCCAAATAACTCATCTTGTGATGTGATGTAGTGAAAAAAAAAATTGTCGCATCCTTTGAGGGTAAAAGAAACAAAAACAAAAAGATAAGTGCACTGCACTCACAACAACAACAACAAAAAATACTCTTTCCTCAATTTACAACAATTAGGATGAAAAATGCCCCAAAGAGGATTGGAAGAAAAAAATGTTTTCAGAACATAGATGTATCATTGAACAAAATAAATTTGGTCTATGGATTTTGCACCTAACAAAAAAACCTTTAGAATTGTTATCTATCTAGAACGAAAATTCTCATTATATCTGCGTGTATGTATGCATGTACCTACACTCACACATTTTATATTAATTTTTATGTAAATGATTTTTGGGCAAGTAGTTGTTGAAAATATGTTAGAAAATTTGAAAAAATTGCTTGATGCTCTTAATAAACAGAGTTGACATAGAAATGTTAAATGTTAAACACTCTCTATTACTCAGAGTATCACATCTGATGCACATATATGTGCATAGAGGTGTGTGATGTAATTATTACTATTGTAGGAAATGGAGATGGTGAGATGAGTTCAACTTGCTGGACGAGGCTGTTTGCATTTCACATAGTGATAATACTCTTGGAAAAGGTATAAATCCTACTATTCTCCCACATGCTTAGAAATCAAGTATTATCTGAAAAATTAATAGACTGACCAAGATACTCTCATTGAATTTAATGAGGTTGATTTTTCAACATCATCCCTCTTTAGATCCACACAGTTCTTTCATCGGTGTTGCAGTGCATGGATTTGTAAAAAAGTCATCAACATGATATCATTATATGAACAGCCCACCTTCATATATATATATATATATATATATATATATATATATATATATTTATAACTGTTGATATAGACACGTGTATTTAAGTATGTGTGTGCATATATATATATATATATATATTATGAATGAAAAAAACACCAAACTGAATCAATAGCCATTCTCTCCTCATTGCCATCTCCATCATTATCTCATTGATTTTAACCCATGCACAAATACTCAAAGAAAGACCTTGAAAAATAACATTTAATTCTAAACATTCATTAAAAAATAAACATTCTTATTTTTTCAAAAACAAATCATAAAAAAATAAGGACAGTTATTTTTTTTAAAGAATATTCTCTCATCAAAATATATGAATAAAAAATTATTCTGTTATACAGATTTGTAAAAATCCATAGAAAAATTTTTTTTTTTTTTTACCTCCATAATTCTAGTAAACATTTTTTTATCAAAAAAAAAAAAAATTTCTTGCTTCTTATACAAAAGGGCCCAGCTGAAAATTTAAATAAATTTTTTGATTATATTTTTTTTTACATATCATTTAAGTTTAATCTCACCAGAAAAAAACTTTCAGAGAAGAAATTATTCATTCAGTCAAACATACAAAAGGTTGGGTCAGTCATATCAACAAGGACTCAAGAGAAAAATACATGTCTAAAAAATTATTGACAATGCATTTTTATTGTAAAGGTCATTGGCAGGTGTGTTCTTTGATAAAAGTATTTATATATATATATATATATATATATATATATATATATATATATATATATATACATTTATATATAAATGAATAGATACCTTGGTTTGGATATAAATTTATTTTGACATTTTCTTTGTCTCATCAGTCCAGTCTCTGTTGTTTTGAAGACCTCACACCTGGTCTCGCTGGTGTGATTTTTCTGTTTTCGTTATTTTTGTCTTTTTCACTTTTTTCAAATTCAGCCTTTGTTAATATATTTATATTTGATATAATAAATGATAGCAATTGACAAAAGTGTGCATACAAAAGAGCTCAATCCTAAATTAGCAGAGCATCAGTTTGAGGATTGCCTAATACACATGAAATTTGAGTAACAGTAATATAGTCCCATAATCTTATGTATGTATGTGTGTGTGTGTGTGTGTGTGTATATATATATATATATACATACATAATTAGATATTGTATAATATTACTTGTATATACCGTGTTTCCCCCCAAAATTAGACATACCTGCAAAATAAGATCTAACATGATTTTTCAGGATGATTTTAATATAAGCTCTAGTTGAGAGACGCAGACAGACAAAAGAAATAAGCATTCTTCATAAGCACATCATGTGACACAAACACTCGACATCCCCCCAAATTAAGCCCTAATGTTTTATTTCACAGTGAAAATTAATATAAGCCCTGTCTAATTTTCAGGGTAACACGGTACTAATAATAACCATAGTTATAGTTAGTATATATAAAATACACAAGATTTAAAGGATATACATTTGATTACATTTCAGGAAGTTTTTCCCAAGTTTTATAAGTGGAAAATCAAAGAATTGGAATTTCCTAAGTTGATAAAATTCAAAAGTTGATCTGAAAATGAAAATTAACAGTTCTACTAGCAGAGAGGCACTTGTTGTTTTCTCAACAGTTACATAGACATCACCTAAAATCAGATTTTTTTTACTTTTCTATTAATATTAATGGTCCATCCATTTTAGTTTTACATTCTGGCAAAAAAAAAAATCAATATTACAAGAAGCCTGAATTGACATTATTTGGTGGAAATGTTTAAATGTTCAGCCAAAGTTTACTTCCATAAGTCAAACAGAGTTGGGCAAGGTGGCATTTGACCAATAACATCAATTAAATATTAAATATAATCCAAATATAGTCAAGAGTTCAGCTGCTGGTTGAGATGCAGAATATTTCCAAGTTGTTAGCGTTGGGAAATTCCAATTTTAATGTAGTTCTCAAAGTGTGTGCTACACTTGTTCATTGGCTACCGCCATCTTAGAAACTCCTTCTCTTCTTGGGAATTGTCAACAAGCTAAGGGCTAATCACAAGTGGTGGATCATAAAGTAGTGAAAATCATGTTACTTGCTTTTCTTATAATGTTAGTCTTCTGGGGAAATGAAATATTGCGGGTTTAGTGGTTGGGAGGGTTTGCAGCGGGGGGGGGGGGGTCTTGACATCCACTTAACTAAATCAAACAAGATTGTTTGTACTCAGCAGACACCAATGACTGATGGTCATTTAGAAAGCAGTTCATCATAAATGAATGAAATCACCAGAGACTTTCGGTTTTAATTGAGTGCCATTGTTTCTCTGGAAGCCACTGTTTTCCTCAATATTACCCTCAACCAAAAACTGATTCGTGGATGGAGAAGGAATTTCAGTCTTTTCTTTTTTGTTTTCAACATTGTTCCTTAATATTATATTTTGCTTAACATAAAAGACATAAATTTAAAAAGAAATAATTTTCTGCCTATGGTTTTATTACCTGATGAGATCTTGTTCCCTCACCACAAGCTGGTTGCTGATCCACACTAGCTGGGTCACCTAGATGAAGGTGTTTGATGTTGCAAGACCTGAAATGCCTAATGATCTTGGGATTACATCACTGAGGATATCGTTAGGGGCACCTTTAAAGTGCATTCCTTGATTTTAAAATAAAAGGCAGAATTTTAGAGTGCATTAAATAGTTTAATTTGATTAAAAATTTGAAAAATGCTTGGAATCTTCATTTGTGTTACATTTTCATTTGCATTCTTTATTTGTGTTTAGAACTCAATTAGACAAATGATGTTTATCATTAATTTCATTTTAACAAATCTATTGCTAACCCAAAGTAGCAATTTACTAAGCTGTTCTTACTTTGGAATAAGGCTATAAATATATAGCACTCGGTGAGAATCGAACTCTTTAACAAAGTTCAACTAGATTAGCTTGATAACCATTACACTATAAGAGACACCTGTTGTTATTTAAGCTTTGCTTCTTCTGGCACCAACTGTTGTTAAGTGGTCACCCAAATCAATACTTAGATGTTTTGTTGCTTAACTTAGGCCTGTTAGATTACCAGAGTGACTTGACTGTAAATCTGCTGCTATCTGGAATTTTCCCAGGAAAAAATTCCTTACTTCAACATTTATGTCCCTAGTTTCACTTTGTATGCATAATTTCTACAACTTTTCAAGTTCAAGATTTATGTTATTAAATGCTTTTATAATCCTAGAAAGTTTGGATTCATTTTCTAAATTGACTCCTCATTAGGAAAGAATAAAATCAGTGGAGGGAGAATAAACTATCATTTACATCTATATATCAAAGTTTAATGTGACTGTGTGTCGATAGATATTCTTGTCATTTTTCTTATATTGGGGTTCAGATGGTTGAGAAAGTGCCTCATATTTTGGTCTCAAGCACTTTCAACCATGTCCATGGTGGCCTTCAGGAGGTTTATTTGTTGTAGCTGTTGTTTTTTTTTTGTATGGTGCGATTTTTATTCAGTTGGGAGGGATTATTGTTGGTAGAGGTGCTATGGTTTTATATATATATATATATATATATATATATATAAGATTTATCCAAAACTTGGTAGTAAGGGATGATTCTATATGTGATTTCTAAGATCCACTGTACTAATATTGATGATCCAGTATGTATAAATACAGCGAATCATTAAATCACTAAAGAGAGCTCAATGTAAAATAACCTTTTAGATTATATACAGAGCAATATTTATCAATAAAGGAAGGAAGAACTCAATACAGTAATCCCATAATAAATTTATTTCGACGAAAATTGGGGCCCATATAAATCTAAGTTGATTTAAACCGGCTCCCCAAATTTTCGTCTCATCAGATGGGTCTCAATTCACTTATGGACAAGCATATCACAAAAAACCCCAAAGAGCTGAATATATATAAATTCAAACAAAAACAAAAAATAATTAAAAAAATTATATATATATTTTTAACAGTGTGGGATTGTAACCATAGAAACAGGAAGTGAATGAAAAAAAGAGATACATCTCAAAGTTGATTTCAAGGGTGTCCAGACAGACAAAAAGGTGACATGACAGAAAAAACAGAGTAGTATATTAGAATATAAATAGACAAGTAAAATAAAAAGATTTTAAATTTAAACATTAGAGTATAATGATGTATAAAAGAAAATTCTAGTTAAGATATAAATAATAAAATAATCAAAAAGGTGACATGACAGAAAAAACAGAGTAGTATATTAGAATATAAATAGACAAGTAATCAAAAAGGTGACATGGGATTACTGTATTGAGTTCTTCCTTCCTTTATTGATATATATATATATATATATATATATATTTGGGAATAAAAGGCCTTAAATACCATGGGTATCGTGGTTATGGACCATTTCCACTCGCGAGTATGCCCACGAGCTTCTTCAGACCACTGATATATTTTATTTAGACAGGCACATGGCCAAATTCATTTTATATTCATACATTTCACCTTCCTCATTCAGGGGTGGTCATATTGCATTTTTTTCTTTTTCAGGTGTCTTTTTTATTGGTGGAAATTTTTTTTTTATTTATTTATTTTTTCATCCTTTGCCTGGTTGG
This sequence comes from Doryteuthis pealeii, assembly GCA_023376005.1. Classification (NCBI taxonomy): domain Eukaryota; kingdom Metazoa; phylum Mollusca; class Cephalopoda; order Myopsida; family Loliginidae; genus Doryteuthis; species Doryteuthis pealeii. The sequence goes on from CM042139.1 coordinate 44,613,113, forward strand.
CGGTGTTTTTATGTGTCTGCCTAGTCTGTTTGGTAAATTCCTAAGTTTAGTTTGACTGACCAACAGGATTTTCATTTATGATTTAGATGCCCTTTCGCTCTAAGTGGGTCTAGTGGGAAGCAGGGGAGGTATGTCTTTTTTCTCAGAGAGTGGAGGCCTTTTATTCCCAAATAACTTTGCTCTGTTTACAATAATTAAACATTGAGCTCTCATACGGAACCTGAACTCTACAACAAACTACTGGTAGAGAATTAGGACCCACCTAGATTCACCTTGTACCAAGAAACTTGGTACCGCACTAAAGTGTATATCTATATATATATATATATATATATATATATATATATATGAGAAAGAAATAGAGTGAGAGATTTGGTATGAAACTGGATGGTAGGAGGAAAAGAAGATGGTATTGAAAAGTACATATACTCAATGTTGACTGAGATAAAATTATATCATAATGCCCATTTGGTTGTGTAAAATTTATTCTACAAGACTTTCTCAGCATGTGAGCTTGTATCTTTTTGTTTTTGGTGGGGGGATTTTATTATGTTTTGCTTTTATTTTTATGTGGGGGTAGGGGTGGAGTCGTATATTGAACATTTTGAAAGTGCACCATTAGAAAAGAGTAAAAAGCTGGGAGGGGATATAAATTTTTTAATAAATTACTTTGTGTTGATTTTTTATAGTCTGAAATATTATTTTTCTATCTATGTCTTTTTTTTTCTGGTCAGTCCCTTCTTTTTTTGTTTTTAACATAATATTTCATCCAATATATTTTTTTTGTGTATTGTCTAAAGTTCTAATATTAGATATTTTATCATAGATTATTTTTGGCTATTGTCTGCATTTTTGTTATCTTGACATAACATTTTACTCATTATGTTTTACAGACTTCCTGTATTGTCTGAAGTATTATATTATTCCATGGATTTTTGCAGACAAACTATTCAGCTTTGTTGTTGTTATTAATGCAATTTTTCAAGTGATACTCTTCTCAGCCTTCCTCAAGTGTTTTGTTATATTAAATCTTTTGAAGTCATTTATAGTTCTCTTTTCTTTTTTTTAATTTTCAACTTAACAATCAGGATGAGGTTAAAATAAGACAGAGAATAACAATTCAAAGTTGTAAAGTGAAAGATGTTGCCTGCGATGCATGAAGAAAACAAAGATAATTTTAACATCATATAGAAAGAAATATGCAGAGAATTTAACTCTTGAAATGGTCAATTCAGAGCCATTCAAAGCTTTTCAGCTAAATCAATTAGAACTCAATGTCAGTGATATTGTTATCACTTTCTGCCTCAATACTCTAAACTGTAATGCATTTATTATAGGAAGCAAGCTTAGCATAATTGGTATTGTCATTGGATATGGAATCTGTCAACAGAGTTCAATTCTTGGGTGAGGCTGTTTATGAAGTAATACCTGTTCTATTTCATAAAAAGGCATGGTAGAGGTGTATCTATTTTTGAGGTGATATTGTATATGACTAATGAAAAAATATGGTTGAGCTTTATGTATTTTGTGGGTAGTACTGTATATAACTAAATAAAAGATATGGTGGGAGTGTATGTATTTTGGGAGGGGGGTGATATTGTATATAAATAATTAAAAAATATGGTAGGTGTATATGTATTTGGGGAGGGGGTGATATTGTATATAAATAATTAAAAGATATGGTAGGTGTATATGTATTTGGGGAGGGGGTGATATTGTATATAAATAATTAAAAGATATGGTAGGTGTATATGTATTTGGGGAGGAGGTGATATTGTATATAAATAATTAAAAGATATGGTAGGTGGATATGTATTTTGGGGATAATACTGTATATAACTAATTAAAAGATATGGTAGGGGTGTATGTATTTTGGGGATAATACTGTATGTAATGAATTAAAGTATATGGTAGGAGTGTATGTATTTTGGGAGTAATATTTTCCCCAAAATAAAACCTAGTGTGTTTTTTTTAGGATGATTTTGATATAAGCGTTCCCCTTAAAGTAAGCCCTAGTTGAGAGCAGCAGACAGACGAGAGAAATAAATATTCTTCCCAATCACATCATGCAATGCAAACACTTGACATCCCCCTGAAAATAAGCCCTAGTGTTATATTTCAGAGTGAAAATTAATATAAGCTCTGTCTTAATTTTGGTTAAACACAGTATTTGTTAAGATAAAAAGGTGGAAGGAAAATAAATTCTAAATATCTGATACACTATACAACTAGAGGAGAATGTATCAGTTAAAACATTGTGTTAAAAACAGCAAAGTTGAAAATGATATTAAAAACAAACACAAAATTATTTGAGTTGACTTTGAAATTAACAAAAACGTGAATAACAGTGAGTTATTTTAAAATATTAATCATAAAACAAAAAACAAAATAAAGAATGATTATATATGTTTCTATGAAAACCATTTTAATGGTGCAAAATTGTTTGCTCATTATGTTCCTCAAACAAAACAAAAAAAAACAAAAAAAACAAACATATCAGAGCCACAACAAAACATTAAGAAGATTACCTCCCTTGAATGCACTTAATTTATAACTTTCAGCTTTTATTTTTCATTGTAACATCTTTTTTTGAATAGTCCATTTATTTGATGAATTAATAAAAGATGAAAGACAATCAGAGTGACAGGAAAGACATTCAGGTCACAAAGGTCAGTCATAGTTTTTAAATTTTTAATCAAGTAATCCAAGAAAAGGATTACACCAATTAAACTAAATGAACCATACGGTTTTGATGAAATATTAATCCAAAATTCTATTAAGATCTAATGAGTCTTTTATAATTACTAGCAGGACCTGTGGATATATCATGGTATGATAATTTAATTTCTACAACATTTGATATGCTTACTTAAGAGCTATTGCCAATAGTTCAATATGTAATAAATATAATAATTTTGATTTAACTCTCTCACTCTTTTTTCTTTCTTCCTTCTTTTCATAATTTTAATAAAGGTTAACTATAAGCATAGCAAATATTTCTTGATGATAACAAGGTAATAATATAAACTAGCAGGACCTGTGGATATACCAGAGTATGATAATTTCATTTCTACAACGTTTGATATGCTTAATTAAGAGCTATTGCTAAATAGTTCAATATGTAAAAAGTAGAATAATCTTGATTTAACTCTCTCACACTTTCTTTTTCTTTCTTTCTTTCTTTTCATCTTTTCAATATGTTTGATTGAAAGAGATTAGCATTATTAATTCCACATGCCCACCCTTGCTCTCTATCTTTCCCCCTACGCTCTTTTTGTTTTTCTTTCTTTCTTATATATTTTCTGTATAGGATGCCCTTTTTCTTCTCTTTCTTTCTTTCTTTATAATAAAAACAGAATGGTCCATTATCTAGCTGAGGTGACAACACTCATAAGAAATACAAATTTGGCGGATAAGCAACACCAGATAATTAGAATTTCCATTTTTTTCATTTAGTCTTGGATAATTTGAACGGTCTCATTTTTAACAAAAGGGTGTTGCAAGATGCTAACGGTCGTACAATTAAGGAACACGAGTATTAATAAATAGATTTTTGGAATGCTATGGAAAAAAGTGTATAGTGTGAAGGAATCTTTAAAAGTAATAAATTAATGTAAAAATAGAATTTGAATATCTTATAAATTTGTGCCATGTCTGCAGAGCTTAGAATACACTGTTTCCTCTGCAGAGGGGTAAGAAACCCATTGCCAATTCTGCCAAAAAAGTATCATTTCAAAAAAAAAAGTAGAACAAATAGAATGTTACTAAGTGAAGTTCTATGGAGTCTTGAGGTCTTTTTTGATCTTTATCAATATTCAACTTCAGTGTCAGTCACAGTGACAATGACAATAATCTCCAAAAGAGAGAAAAAAGAAAAATTGAAAATAAAATAACCTGGATATTGTTACCAAGAAGAAAATGCGAACAGAGAAGAGGAATTCTTTCATAACAGGAACTCTTATCAAAAGTATTAAAAACTAATTATGCCAGGGCAAAAATTAAAATAGAACAATATCATTGTTGAGAAAGAGAAAAAAATAGTTAATTGTATAATTACTTAATTCATCAAACTGAAACAAAAGTACGGTAAAAGAAGATATGATTGGTGAGGAAGTGATTCATTGGGAATTGTGCGAACAGCTTTGTTATCCATTCAAACAAATGGTGCCAATATAAGAAAAAGAAATTGAAAAAATCGAGGTTAAGGAAAATACTACTGCTTCAATTTAAAGCTGATCCCTGAAATATTTTGCCAATTGTATGACTTTAATGGCATGTCAACATATCTGGACTTATTTTATGCCTAGACATTGAGGAATTGTGTTCATTTATACTCACACTTTTTATGTAGTTTCTTAATTTTTTTGCATATATGATATCAAGAATTCCTATCTCATACAAATAATTTACAAACAGAACTATTTGACCCATAGATGGGATGCTAACAGGTACTACCACTCCGAGTCAAAGTGAACCTGGGAGTAATGGCAATAAAGGTGTACTGGATCCCCAAAATCAGATTCAGTCTTATATCATAGCCAAGAAATCCTTTTTGTTGGGGTCCTACACCTCTGCAATCAGTGTATTCAAAGCACCCACATCTTCGGTCTCATTTTTAACCAGAGGGTGTTGTAAGCTGATAACAGTCATACAACTAAGGAACACAAGTATTGATATATAGATGTGAATAACAATTTGAATAGTAATTGAGAAAACAAAAATGGCCAAAAAACGCATCAGCCAGAATGTGGTAAAAACTAGAAGAATGCTAATAAAAGAAAAACCAAAAACTTCTGGAATATAACACATCACAGAATGTTATATAGTTTTCTCTCAATAAAAATTATTTTTATACAGTTCCTCTGCATGTCAACAAGTATTTAACTACCGTGTCATTTCTTGTTCGTGCTTTTTTTTTTCCTTCTTTTATTCAGAGAGCTGAGCGAGAGGACAATAACATTCTTCTATTCAGGCATCTTGGATTCGGATAGAAACAAAACCGGAAATTTACAATGCAAGTAGAAAGCATCCAAGGAACTTTAGAAGACGATGAAGGAGAAAATAACTTTTCAGATGTTTGTTACATATAATATCCCTCCAAGACAGCTGGGCAACCTGTGACTGATTCAATGTTATGAGGCTAAGAGAGACTTGAATGGTTGTATTGTACAAAGGCCACATGTGCACTAAACAACCAGCCAAGAAGAAAAGAGAAAAGCAAATATCCAAGCAGTTATGATAGATCCATGTTGAGTGCACATCAATGGAAATGAAAGAAAATTTTTTCTCACAGTGTCCCCACCCCAACCAATGCCAAGAAAGAAAAAAAAAAGAGGGTGATGAAAGAAGAGAGGTCTTTCATTTCTTTGCTAAAGAACTTTTTATTATCTTGCTGCAGAGTTTCTATCTTACTTCTTCAGGGTATCTGAAAAAACAGCATTTTTTAAACATGTTCATTGTGGTGAGTGGGTAATACATATTTTTAATACATCTTGTTTATCTCAAATTTCTGTTTTAATCTTTGATAATTATTTGTCTTTTAATGCAACTCATTGATTTTTTAAAGGAATATTGAATTTTATTATATGTTAATAAACTAATGAATATTCATGAAGTTTTATATTTGTATTTAACAGAAAGAAACAACAACAAAGAGGAATAAAATATTTACATGTCAGATAGGAAAAAAAATGGAAGCTCTTTGTTCTTTTGGGTTATTGGGATTATTCGGACTATTGTCCTCATCTTTATTGTTATCTGCACAACGTTTTGGCCAATGTGCATTCTGGCCTACTTCAGGTATTTCTTGTTGGACTCAGGAACCTTCTTGAACTCAGGAACCCCCTCCTTGAGTTTGGGAACCTTCTTGTCATAATTGGAAGCCTTCACAGAACTTCAAACCTAACACGTTATTCAATCCACAAGGGTAGACTGTTCTTAGAAACTGAATTTAAGACAAAATTCTATCTAAAAGCACAAGTAACTCTATGTGAAGAAATTTAACTGATAAAGATATCTACTCAACCTTTGAATTTAGGGTATCTATGTTTCTATGAAAAGGGAGCACACCTCAATACTGTTGGATTTAAATTGATTAAATTTTTGTCTTCTGTTCGTTCAGAGCTAACTGAATTATTTAAATGTCATTAAGATTTCTTCTAGGTATAAGCATCATTTATCATTTGATTGAGAAATCACAAAGAAAGTAATCAAGACTACTTTATCTGGAAGGTAATTACATTTTTTATGCAATGATATTTTTGCATTTATTATTTAACTATTTTTGTCTGTAAATGCATCACAGATCAGAAGCATTTTCTTTCTTGCTCATCTCAAAACTTCTGGAAAAAAACTGTTTATACTTTTATAAAAATATTGCTATATATGAAGAATGTTGAATCGTCACAAGTAAGAAACTGGTATGTGTAATGCCAATAAACTGCAGACCCCACTAATAGGGCAGATAGATAAATAAATTGATAAACAGATACGAACAGACTTGGTTAAATAGATAGAAACAGAGATAGATAGATATATGAGATAGATACATGGACGGATAGATTGATATATATGAATAGATAGATAAATTTGAGCAGACTCATATAGATAGATAAATACAATCAGATAGATAGACAGGTACGAACAGACTGGGATAGATAGAGATGAATAGATAGATAGGTATATATGAATGGTTTTAGATACAATATGATCAGACAGATAGATATGAACAGAGGTATATGTATGTGTGTGTGTATATATATATGTATAAATGGTTTTAGATGGACACAATATGTTCTGATAGATATGAACATATATATATATATGGTTTTAGATAGATATATGATCAAATAGATAAATATGAATAGTTTTAGATAGATACAAACAAACTCATATAGATAGATAGACAGATATAAATATGTTCATATAGATAGATGTATAGATAGTGTGATTTTTGAGTGACTAATACTAAGTGCCAAGTCACTTCCAATTTATAGAATTTATATAAGAATTATTGGGAAAATTACTAAACTGCAATGGAAGATTGACAGACTTGAAAAACATTTACTAAAAAACCCTGTAGGGATACAATCAATAATTATCTCCCTTACAAAATTTGCATGTCCACTAGGTGGGCCGTAGGCGGTCATGTGACAGTTCCAAAAACCCATTCTTGACCTCTTTTAACCTCTGGTCATAGAACACTACAGACATCATTTCTGAAAGGGAATTGAGTAAAGACGCAGAAATTTGGAAAAGAGGATTAGTTTTAAACAGGATTTCACACTTGCTATCAAAGTAGTTTGACATGTCATGTAGAAATATCTAAACTCCTTAATTCCTAAACTGCTTAAGGCCAGAATTGTCCTTATTCTTCATTCCTCAGATTCTACTTTCATTCTAAGTGGTTTTCTATTACTATGAATTTTTGAAATGAGGCTTGGTAATTTCTATTATATGGATTATTTGGACTATTATCCTCATCTTTATTGTTATATGCACAACATTTCAGCTAATGTGCCCTCACCCCTTCTTTAGGTGTTTTTTGTAAAACTTGGGAATCTTCATGTTGTAATTGGTAGCCTTCAATGTTGTAATCGAGAGCTTTCATGTGTAGGAAAGGTTGTCTACAGTCTAAAGAGAACAAAATATACGTTTTCAGAATGTAAAGACAAAGGGAAAGCACATGTACCTTTAACCTATTTTATTTACATACAAACTCAACGACAGTCAATAAAACAAGTACTTAGGGGCAGTACTTACAATTCAGAATATCTCCCTCGTTGAGTCTTCGGTTATTACTCCCTCACTGAGGGGGGGGGTCTTTCAGTCACAAAGTCTGAGAAGAGTGCTCGTTTCTACGAGGCTTCCTGGTTGGTGCCAAAATGTACAGGAGAATTCTTCACCCGACCTGACAGGGGACGTTACCTTTACTACTTCCTGTCCCTAAAGGCACAGAAGAGTTCTAGTCCCTACATATGGAACTTCGAAACTGAACACTTTATTCAATCCACCAGGGTAGATTGTTCTCTTGAGTTCAAGAAGGTTCCTGGATTTGACAAGAAACACCTGAAGGTAGGCACATTGGTCAAAATGTTGTGTATATAACAATAAAGATGAGGACAATAGTCCAGAAAATCCAAATAATACAAATTATCAAGTCTCATCTAAAAGATTCAGAAAAATACTCTATAAGTGGATGCTCTACCGACTAAGCTAAACCGACCTTTACCTAAACCATCTGAGCTACTTTTCCTTTGTAAGTTGCAGGTTCAATCCTGGTCAAGGGTGATAACAATGTAGAATACTCAACATAGCTTAACACTTGTACCCGGTCATGGTCAATGGAATGAGAACAGTCTACCCCGATGGATTGAATAAAAAGTTTAGTTCGAAGTTCTATGAAGGCTCCTGAGTTTGAGAAGGTTCCCAAATTTGCCAAGAAACATCTGAAGGAGGGCATATTGGTCATGTATGTATGTAACAATAAAGATGAGGATAATAATCCAAGTAATACAAATTATCAAGTCTCATTTTTAAAAATTCAGACAAATACTACTTTTCTTGAGTTGAAATGATGCCTTTGTCCTATGTAAATCATGTTACTTGTCTATAGCCTTTGTTGTGAAAATAATTATTTCAGATGTGTTAGAGATACAATTTCAACCAAAGAAAAGCTTTCTGTTTAACTTTATTGGTAAACAACATAATGATATAAAAGTGAAATCTAAGTATATATATATATATATATATATATATATATATATATATATATATATTATATATATATATATATATATAAGCGTATCCTGAAATACAAAGAGTGATCATAATTTGTAATTATTTCTATTAAAAGTTGGTATAAAAGACATCTGACTCGTAGACATTTCCTGCCAGCTAAACGATATCACAGGAGAGTCCTTAAGAATTACTAATATGACTGATTAGCCAGAAACAAAGATTTTCAATTCACTCATCCTCCAACAAAGGAACACAATTGTATTATGCTAGCCTTCTGGGAGATATCTTGTTGCTTTGCGGTTTAACATACTTGATCGAGATATCAAGCTCGAAGACTATGATAGATGAGATGCAATCTCAGTGAGAGAACGAAAGACAATCTAAAAGGTATAAGTGATTCATATATATATATATATATATATATATATATATATATAAAAGAGAAAAGGCTATGCAATTCTTTCTCGGTTGTATACTTAAAAATCCCAGAAGAATAAAAAGAAAGAGAGAAAGAAAGAAATCATTAAAAGTCATATAAGAAAAAAAAATGCAAGGAGAGTCAGTTTAAAGCCATTATCAGTAACTATAAACTTCAGAGTTGAAGATAAGAAAATAAACAGTTTTATGATGGTTGTTTTGGGAAATGAGAAGTTATCTATGGTTACTGGTTTCATTCTTCAGTAAATGTATAGCTAACAGCATGTGTCTATATATGTGTATGGGTACACTCACACAAACACACACATGTGTATATATATATATATATATATATATATATATATATACACACACATATATATATATATAAGTGTATATATTAGGTGTGTGAAAAAGTTCCAAGTGCTTTCTTTTAGAAAACTATTTTTAAATAAACAAAAGACTGGATCTTTTGCACACACTCACATATACAGATTTATATATGTTCTTACAAATATATATAAGCATATAAATCTTTTTCATACATGCATACATATATATATAATATATATATATATATATATATATATATATATAAACATATAAATCTTTTTCATACATGCATACATATATATATATATATATATATAAATCTTTTTCATACATGCATACATTATATATATATATATATATATATATATATATATATATATAAGCATACAAATCTCTTTCACACACATACACATAAGTACACATATATAAATATGTGCATACAAATATATATATAAGCATATAAACATTTTTCCCATACATATGTATATATTATGTGCGGGAAAAAGTTCCCAGTGCTTTCTTTTAGAAAACTATTTTTAAATAAACAAAACCCTGGATATTTTTCACTCATGCACATATACAGATTTATATATATGTACTTACATATGTATGTGCATATATATATATATATATATAAGCATATAAACCTTTTTCACACACACATACAAATATATATAAGCATATAAATCTCTTTCACATACACACACACATATATGTGGGTAGGTAGGTGGGGGTTAGATAATGCAGATGTGCTCACATGAAGATCTACTGTACATAAGAAATGAAAATCTGTTGCACATAAAAAATTAATATCAAAATTACAAAATAAAAATACATATTATTAAAAAATCTTAAAATTGAAAATTCTTCGGCAGATTTTTGGCTATAGATTATAAACAAACCTTTCACAGTTTGTATACTGTTATTCTCCTAAAATCTGTAAAATTTCAATGCAATTAATGTTGATGCTTCCTAGAAGCATCAACATTAATTGCATTGAAATTTTAAAAAGTTTTTTCAAAAACATAAAAGTCTCTTTTAGGAACCAGGAGGAAATAATTCCTCAAAAGATTTTTTTTCTTTCTAAAAATGCTATATATTCAAAACTTCCACTACTTTTGTCCGATAGAATACAATGTTGAAATATTGTATCATTATATGAGACAAATTTAAAGGGTTAAAAAAAGTCTCTTTTCAGAATCAGAAGGAAAACGTTCCTCAATTTTTTTTTTCTAAAAATGCTATATATTCAAAACTTCCACTACCATTGCTTATAGAATACAATGTTAAATGATTATATCATTATACGAGACAAAGTTAAATGGTTAAAAGTCTCTTTTCAGAATCAGGAGAAAAACGTTCCTCAAAAGTTGTTCTTTTCTAAAAATGCTATATATTTAAAACTTGCACTACTTTTGCCGAATACAATGTTAAAATATTGTATCTTTATATGAGACAAAGTTAAATGGTCAATGTTTTAAACGCGTTATTCTTTACTAAAGCACTTGATGATTATGAGGTAGTTTTTTTTTTATGAAGTTGTGTTGTTTGTTATTTTTTTATACACTTTAACCAGAGTAGTAATATTCCAACAGAATGCCCTTCAAACTCTGCTTTTTCAAACTGGAACAAAAAGGTGTAGAAATGAAATGTACTCATTTAGACTAAGTAGTAACCATTCTTTTGAAAGAAAATGTGGAATTAAAAAAAAAAAGAAAAAGAAAACAAGTATACAAGTCCTAATTCATACTTATTATTATTTTTTTTAAATTCTAGCTGGAAAGCATTTCTTTAGCAAAGGCATAAAAATCAATTTTCCTCTAAAAGTTTTCAGTTTCTATAATTTGGTAATAATCACAACATATATTTTAACAAACAAAAAAAAGTCTCAGTAAAAAATAATGTTAACATACTTTTGGCATTAATGGAGGAAGAAAAATGTCTAGCAGAAAAATGTCTTTTGTATTTTTTTTTTTTTAAGATTTACATTATACCTTTGAAATCTAAAAGTGATAATTGAAATGTCTATGTTGGCATTTATCTTGGATTTTTTGGACAGATCTATTTTAAATTTGGATAATTCAATAGCCACTGATTATTGACAACATTAGTTGTTCCATTTTCAAGGCTTTTAATAATAACATTTTAGGTATTTGCAATGTTTCCTGAATTTGGGTTATTTTATGTCAAAGACAATTTAATTTATTCATTCTTGATGGTATTCAATTTTTTAAAACACATTTTTAATAGTCATTTTTTCTATTTAACCCATAGATGTGACCCTAACAGGTACTACCGGGTCAGAGTAGACCTAGAAGTAATGGTGATAAAGGGTTACTCCACATTCCCCACCATTCCATAATAAGAACTTCACCACTAAATGCAGTTTAACATCATACCCAGGATCAAAACAATTGTTTTATGAAATAAATGGAATAAGTATAAATAAGAATTTAAAGAAAACAATTATGGTAACAACTGAGTATTATTTGTCTGTATTTTAAAAAAATAATGCTTGATGTAAATAATTTTGATTTTTTTTACTATTGTCCTCATCTTTATTGTGGTAGTTGTGTAATGAAAAGAGAAATCATCTACTCTTGTGGATAAAAGTTAGAATAATAAATAGGGAAGGACATTGGAAAAGAAGACATCTCAAAGAAGCAGCTCATATGTTGGACTGTAGTGACCTATTGAGATGAACACAATTTGGGAACCAATCATGAAAAAGGCCTAATCAAATTGTTTTTAAAGTAAATTACTTTAAAAACAAAAATATCGAAAAAGACTAATGTCATTGGATTTTACATATTGAGTTGTACAGGAGATGCCAATAAACTTTTTTTTCCTAAATGATCATGACTCTTCTTGTGAGACATTTCTGACTGATATATGAGCAAAAACAATGATGTCATCTTTTGAATGAGATCTTAAAAAAGCTTGTTTGTTCAACTGTCAAACTATTAAAAATGATTTCCCGGGTTGTATCATTACTATACTTGGATACACAGGAAACACCTGAGGAAGGCCGGAAGATACAGTGGCCAAAATGTTGTGTTTATACATACCACAATAAAGAATAGAATAACAGTCTGAAAAATCAAACCTATTAGCTTGGGTATAATTGCACATTCTGTTTAGCCGAGCCAAAATGTTATGGAAAAAAAATGAGTTAATGTCTTGGTAGCAAGAATATTTGAACAGTTTTGGTTGTCTATATTCTTGATTTGCAATCCTATTATCTCTGTCAGAATTTAGTTGGATAATTCTCTTAATGTAGTCACATTGAAGCTTTGAAAGAGTTGTTATGGTATTACAGTTATGTCATTCTAGAATAAGTATCACACTATCTTACTGATTCTATGATCTGTAATGATGTTATTTCTATCATCTGTCAGTTTTGTGAGACTAGGGATCTGCACCTGGATTTTGGCAAAGGAGCGAAGATGTATGAAAGATTGGCAGTTGCCCATATTGATGGTATTCCTTCTTTATGTCACTGATATTGTCTAAGGGTTAATTTATTTGTTGGTAGGTTAGATTTTACGGCATGTTAATCTATTGGGTTATTTTATGCCAAAGTATTTTGTTTGATTCATTCTTGATGGGTACTCAGTTTTTAATACTCATTTTTTTTCATTTAACCCATAGATGGGACCCTAACAGGTACTACCATTCTGTGTCAGAGTGGATCCGAGCGTAATGGTGATGAAGGGGTATTCAAATTTCCCAGAGGCCCAGGGGTTGAACGTCACCACTAGATGCAGTTTAACATAATACCTAGAACCAAAACAATTGTTCTTTATTATAAATTAAGACTAAACATATTGAGAGCAACTGCCACCTTATCTCACACCAAAGGATAACCCAAGATATTCCAAGATGAAGTCTTTTCATTCCACATTTTATTATCAGTTTTGAATAATTCATTTTTTTAATGATTTTTATCAAAATGAATTTCATGAAGTTTCATTTTATAGCAAAAGAATAGACTGATACAATGATAAAAAGCAATAAATGAAAAATTTGAAAAATCTGACCAAAACTAAAATAAAACTTTTAGCCTGTTTACACATTAAAATAACGGTATTTACAAATGTTTTTCATCAATTTTTATTTTATAACCACTTTTTGGTTGAATGCTTTTATAAAACTCAAGTTATTAAAAGGTGGAGCCAAAAAAAAAAGAAAAGAAATCAGGTGTAATTTTCAGAATTTAATTATTCTTTCATTCTGTTATTCTTTCCTTAAACTTTCTGTTGATGCAACTTGTTTGTTTTACAATTTTCCTTTCATTTTCTTTAGATGAAATAATAAAAGGGTTGGTTGGTTGAATTTACGGCATATCAACCCCTGTCGGGTTATTTTATACCTAAGACATTTTGTTTTATGCATTTTTGATGAGTACTCAAGTTTTTTTTAAACACATTTATTCTATTTGATCATTGATGGAACCTTGACAGGCACTGCCACACTGGCTCAGAGTGGACCTGCGAGTAATAATAAAATGGCATTTTCAATATTCAACTATAATTTTTGAACTTGTTTTAATGATTAGAACTTATTAAAAACTATTAATTTTGTGAGATATACAAAGAAAGTAATGAATTAAAAAATGTTTATGAAGATTTAATTATACAAGAAATTTAGTGTAAATAGAACAATAATTATTCATCTAAGTTTCATTAGTGATAACGAAACCAATGAATGGAGTAGAAAGACTGAGTTGCACCAATCTCCTAAGTTGGGAGGATTTGCCTATTTTGCAAATCAGATTTTGTTATATCTCCTTTTATTTTGCCTTGATACTTACAACTTTGAGCTCACTGTTTGACTGACACACATAACAGTGAGTAACCATGTGACAAAGATTTAAGCATTTTTCTTAGCCAATCAGAAGACACTTTCTTGATCCCATAAAAAACATAACTAACACACCACATTCAACAATGACTATTTCTCATTCTTGCAGCCCATGCACAACTTCAACAGATAGTAGTTTCTTTGCTTACCTCGATGACCAAGCACAGATAGTAGTAAGAACATATCCTTCTGGGACAAAGCTACCTTGCCTCACATACACACACACAACGGATAGCCCAAAATCAGTTATCCATGAACTTACAGAGAATTGAATTCCATTGAATACACATTCAATAACTTAGCTTCTTGGTCGACCCTCGAAACTAATATAAGCAATTAGGCTGGTTGCATTTCATATAGTGTTAATAGCCTTGGAAAAGGTATGAGTCTAACTATTCTCCCTCCAGTTATGGGTAAATAGTAGGGCAAATAGAACTGAGCTCTTTAACCTTGGTATTGCAACTGTTCTAGGAAAGGGAAAACTCTGAATTCATACCTGTTAAACTCTTCTTAAAACAATTGAGCTTGCATCACATCCTGCTCATGTGGAGAAATTGTTAAATATATATACAAAACTAAGCTTTTTAAATATGGATGCTATAAGTTTTATTATTGTATATTTCTGAATATAAATCACATTCCATTTGTTGATTCTATTGTTTTCTTACCATTTCTTCCACTCTTGCTATCTTGTAGCTATCTTGCTATCTCATTGTCAGTGAGTAGCCCCTCTTTCACTCTCTTTCTCTCCTGCATTGAATATAACACACATAATTAAGAATTTAAATTTTCAAAATGACAAAGATGTAAATATGTTTTTATTCTTATCCCTCCATAAAATGGAATGTGACATGCAGTCTTTTGGGTGTAGATATTTATAAAAAATCTCAGTATCTTATCTATAATCAACATAGACATAAGAAAATTCCAAACTTTCTCTTAAGTGAAATTAGTTGTCAGGGATATCTGGGTGGGTTGGGGGTTGGATTTTATGGCATGTCAGCCCATTGGGTTATTTTATGCTGAAGATGTTTTTTTATTCATTCTTGACAGGTACTCAAATTTTTTTTAAATTCAATTTTTAAAAACTCAGTTTGTTCTATTTAACCCATAGATACCAATGGTAATGAAGGGGTACTCCACATTCCCCAAACTCCAGAACTGGAACTACCGCATCAGATAGAGTTTAACGTTGTACCCAGGACAATAAGACCCTCAACCACAGCCTTGTAGCACATATATGATAAAAAAGGTTGGGGCTTGCCATCAAGGCAATAGGGTTGGGACAATTATATAGGTACTAGAGCTTCATGTGACCAACTGAAGGGGACCTCTTCGACTGCCTGTCAAGCCTAAGTAAGGACAGATATCTGGGGAGGTAGAGTAAGATTCCTAATACCCAGTTTATCACTTTACCATTCTCACACTTATTCTCTTGAAAGAGTTGGAGTTGAAATTCCTTGAAATGTGTGCCGCCAATCAGTTAAAGTAAAAATGTTTTCATTATTGTGTAATTGCACTGATAGAAAAAACAAAGGAGAATAATGAATAGTTAGATATTTATGAATTTAATTTAATTCCATCTTGCCAACATTTTCCCATGTCATCTAATAAACAAAGTCAAAGAATTTACTGAAGAAAACATTCTTGAAATGGAGATAGGTTGATAGATTGTCAAAATCCAGAAAGTTAGAGTTTTTCTTTTTTTTTTTCTTTCTTTTTATTTATTGTTCTGTGGTTATTTTATATTTTGAAAGATTCAAATGTGTTCATTAAAATTCTCAGTTATTTTCTCTTTCAATTAAATATTGTTTTTCTTTGAGACAGACTTCCTTGGAGATTTTCCATTTTAATATTCTTTAATCAATTTGCCTTTTATGCACTGGTTTTTAATTGACATTGGATTTTATTCTCATAAATTGTTTGAAATAAATTTAAAAAGATATTAATTTTCTACTTAACAGGTACTGTGGAAATATAACACTTTAGAAATTAAAAAGTATACAATCATACATATTGTATAATGTAACAGAACTTTTTTTTTTTTTAAATTAGGCATATAGAATAAGGTGGTGCTGAAAAGTTATTGGCCAAACCAAGAAATAAATCATTTTTGTTTTAAACAATATTTAACCAAAGTATAAATCATGGCAGAAAATCTTAAAAAAAAATTATGTCGAGAGATATGTAGAATTTGTATATTGCAGCTTGTATTTTTTGTTTTTCTTTCAAATTTGCACAGATGTTATTTTGAAACAGCTACAGTAAACATCTTTATTAAACATTTAAATATTAAACTAAGTGTTGCTAAAAATTGATAAGATAAATAAACTTTATCTAGATATTTATTTGATTTATTTATTAATGTTTTAAATTTATAAGTAACTTTAATTCATTTTTAGTAGTGGTGTCTTGAATTCTAACATTTATTTCTACTGTTTATTCGATATAGTTATTTATTCTATCTGTTATCGTTTCAGCATTTTATAATAATAATAATAATGAGATAAAGATGGATTGCCTTATCCCAGCCAGAAGACCACATCTAGTATTGATTATCAGGTAAAAGATAACCTGTCAACTGATAGATATTTCAGTTCCAGCAGATCACAGGGTGAAGATGAAAGAAAATGAAAAGATATACAAATACTAAGACCTTGCTAGAGAATTGAAAAAAACGTGGAATATGAAGGTGAAAGTGATACCAATTGTAGTTGGTGCACTTGGTACAGTCACCAAAAAATGAGAAAACAGACTATATGAACTGGAAATGAGGAAGAATTGAGACTATCCAGACAGCATTATTAAAATTAGCTAGAATACTCAGAAGAGTACTGGAGACCTGATGAGACTTGTTGACACTCAAAACTCCAGTGAAAGACCAAAAGACAAAAAATCACAAGGAGTGAAATGATAATAACAAGCAATGCCTACACGAAGCAAATGTTTCATGTTTCTTTTTTTACATAAAAACAAATGCATTCAACAACGCGGAATAGAGCGGGCAAATGAAAACAGGCAGCAGGCTGGGGCAGGATGGGGCATGCGTGCTGATTGTAACTGGAATATCAGCAGCAGCAGCTATACGATTTCTTTCTAAAAAATCGTTCGATTTTTGTTTGATTAATTAATTATATCCCTTAATCAGTAAAAATCAATAACCAAATTTGGAGTGTTTCTTAGTTAGAACGATATCTATATGTATGCAAGATTTTGAATATGAGTGACCTCCCGTTTTGGAGATATACGTCGACACATACATACCAAAATATCTCCTTTATATATTAGATGGATGACAAAAGTTTTGGGAAGGGTTAAAAAAACAGCGTTCTAAGAATGTTGAATTGCAGAAAGAATATGTGAAATATTGCAGAAAGAATATGTGAAATAGCATTTTGTTTTCTTTTTACTGAAGAGTTTGATTCTCACTGAGTGCCCCTTACTTCTTGCTTCAAACCAAACTAAGCTACCTGACTACTTGACAGACATTTTATCGGTTGTACTATGTGAATGACATCAGGAAGGGCAGAAATTTAATTATTTTCTCTTTTAAGTAAATTGTCTTCTTTTTTGGGGAAAAAAACAAAACAATGGATACTAACTAAACATTTGGATTAAGGTCTAGAGAATTTATAATTGGAAAAATGTAGTTTTCTCTCAAAAACAACAACTCAACCTAATTTATTGCTAGAGAAAAAATAGAAAAAAAAACACAAAAAGAAATTAGATATAGACTTACATATATGAGAGGAATTCCTTAATTATTGGTTGTGTGGAATTATCAATGTGCCTCTGTGTAATCAAGCTTAGGGCATTTTATACTAGGTATTATTTTGTAGTGTTGTGTTCCATGCAACATGAGGTTTACTCAGGATGAAATGTCCCTTTACTAGAGGACAAAATATGTCTGGTATTATTTCCCTGAGCCTAAAATAATTATATTTCATTGTATAGGAAAATAGCATTCACTTTTAAATGAGGCTCACGGTTTTAAAGAGTTAAAAGAAAAAGATTTCAAATCATAGCATTATATTGTGTCAGTGCAGGGCACTCAAGGCTGTAAATACAATTTTTATTGGCTAATTGTTTATATCTATACTGCATATTTTAAGCCTATAAAATACTTTAGAGATTTGGAGTAAAATAGTCTAATAAAAAATGAAATAAGGATGAAAAGTTTCAGAAAATTTAATTATCTGGGCAGCCATAATCAAAGAAATAATATCCCAAGATACCAAAGAAAATATTGGTATAGATCAGAAAAGAAAAAAGAAAAAAGAAAAAGAAAAAAAGAAAAAGAAAAAAGAAAACGGAAAATGATCACTTCATCCAGAAGCAATCAACACTGGAAGATAAAAAGCAAATCTCACTTGGTGTTTAACCTTTTTGTTGGTAAAATAGTGTCTATTGATATTCTGCTACTAAAGAAAATCATGGCTGACTCTTGGGACTTTGGGGGTACTTCTTAGCTGCTCAGGAAATGATATTGTAATGATCTCTCTGTCTCTACATTAATCACCTATTTTCTCCATTTTCCTTGAATATATATATATATATATATATATATATATATATATATATATATATTATCTTCCATGAAAATTGGGAATGTATATATATAATTATTATCTTCCATGAAAATTGGGTATATATATATATATATATATATATGTATATATATATATGTGTGTGTGTGTTTGTGTGTGTGTGTTTGTATCTTATCTTCTAGGAAGATTGACCAATTCCTTAATATCATCAGCTGCAGATTTATAGGAAGATTTAAAAAAAAAACATAGTAAAACTTTATATATATATATATATAATATATATATATATATATATATATATATACATACACACACATATGTGTGTGTGTATATATACATACACACACATATGTGTGTATATATATATATATATATGAAGTTATACTATGTTGTTTTTTTTATCTTGCTATAAACGTGCAGCTGATGATATTAAATAATTGGTTAATCTTTACATTTCAAAATGAATCAACTACACTCAATGTAATCCACCCAGAAAATTCTGGTTTTGTGCAACTTGATCTTTAATTATGTTAACTAGTAGTATTCACTCATATTGTATCTGCTTTGTAAAATAATCTTTATTTAAAATAAAGAATGAAGAGTTGATTTTTTTTATTAAGCTGAGGATAATTATTTATATTTAACCCTTTCACTACTGGGTCTTTTTCAAGTTTTGGATAAGCAAATTTATTCTTGGGGTTACAGCAGGTCAATCGGTAAAGCATGTGTCTAGGAACCATAAGGTTATGGGGTTGATACTGGCCCTCACCAACTCAGTGAATAAGTAGCACAGTTTAGATCTGTGTGGTAAAATGGAAAGCTGATGGTAGGTGTGGTGCTCCACCTCAGATGATAAAGCAGTCTGTCTGGACTAGTGCTAGTGAAATGGCGATATACTTCCTGGCGGTCCGGCTAATACTGATAATAGGCCAATCCGCCTACTTTAATTTTACTTACAAGAGTTTAAAGGGGAAAATAAAATTTGATGTCCCAGTCGGGGTGAAGGGTTAAGGAATGTGTTAATTGTATGTTTATATTGACATTTTTTGTGTAGTTGTTTCTTAAGACATTTTTTGTGCTTGTTCTATAGACTATGAATAATTTTTGATATGCAAAATTGAATACATCTTTTTAAGTTATTGAAAAATGAATAAAATGTTAATTTTCTACAAAATATGTTTTTAATTAGTTGAAGTTTCTATTTTGATATGGTATGAAGGTGTGCCATTGTATTTTTTAAAATATTTTACACACCATAAAAGTTTATTCTTTAAATGAATTTTCAGTTTAAGAAAAAATAAAAGAAGTCACACCAATCTAGGTCTGGTGACTGTGTGGGGTGTCTATATTTACACAATCATTTGTCTTGCAAAAAATAAAACTGTTAAAAATATATCAAGATTGGCTTTATAGTTTGCGTTTTTTTTTGGAATTGACATTGACTTATCTAAATAAAATCTCAATGTCTAGACATCATTTTGTTATATGAATTTCTTAGTTGTGTATACATTTTCATTTAAATTCTAAAATTAAAAATATTTGCAGTCTTTTTTATCATAATGTGTGTATGTATACGTATATATATATATATACATATGTATAATTAAAATTTTATGCTATAAACAATAACGCTCTCATACATCATAGAATGTGTACGTTTGTGTGTGTTTATATATATATATATATATATATATATATATATATAGATAGATAGATAGATAGATAGATAGATATATACTCATACAAGTTCTATGAACTATAAAGGCATCATCATTACAGCCTGAAAACAATGTAGTCTCTTAATTTAATACTGATTTGAATTAAATCCTAAAAAAAAAAATTCAAAAAACTATATTCCCCAATTATTTCTTTTTGTTTTTACAAGGTTGCTATGTGCTGTTTTCAACAAATCTTGAAAGAATCACCCTATAAAACAGCAGCTATATGGCCACTTACCTTCCATCACACAAACCATTTAAGAAAGATGAATAAGATATTCTTGGCTGGAGAAGTAAGAACAAACACATAACCAACATTGTCCTATGGGTGCACCAGTGTAAGCCCACCAGCAAAAACTTAGTTCTGTGTGGACATTGGATGCTTTCAAGAGGACCTAGCAAGAGCATTGGCTAATAATGGATGGTGAGAGAGAGTCAAAGGAATCTGTGCTTTCAGCACAACCAGATGATGAACATGATTTGGTCAGTAAATACTGATGATAATTTTAAACTATTCCTGTGTAAGTGAATGATTCTGCTTATATCTTCTATATTAAAAAGACCTTTAAAAAACAATGTCATATCTGATGGTAATTCTATTCCTTTATTTTCAGTCACAACTGAATAAATGATGTAATATGTTGCCTCCCCCCCCCCACACCACCACCACCATTAGTGACCGAATTTCCTGGCTATGGCAGTCAGGAGCAACAAGAAGAGGCTCAAAGGTCAATCCACCTCAAAGGTTGGCATGAGGAAATGCATAAACTTTTCTTCAGAGCCAGTCTTCTGGGAGAGACTTTAGAGAATCCAAAATTGACACTTAGTACAGAGACAGCAAAGAGTTAAGCCAACTGATCTGGGTTGGTTGGTTGGGTTGGGTTTTATCGCATTGGGTTATTTTATACCAAAGACATTTTTGTTTTATTCATTCTTGATGGGTACTTTTTTTAACTCAATTATTTAAACACATTTTCTTAACTCATTTTCTTCTATTTAATCCATAGATGGGTTGGTTGATTAAGTTTTAAAGCATGTCAACCCATAATAATACATACTTGGCAGCAAGGGTGATGAAAGGGTACTCCACATGTCCCATAGCTCCAGAATTGGAACCACTATCAGATAGAGTTTAATGTCATACCCAGGACATTAAGACCCTCAGCCACCGCCTTCAAGTATATATATGATAAAAAGTGTTGAGTCCTTGCCATAGGGGATGGGACAATCATTTAGGTGCTAAGTCTTGATGTGATCAACCGATTGATCGGAGGGGGCTTCTCTGACCACCTGTCTAGACTAAGTAAGGGCCAAAGTAGAGTGTTGCATGTCAGCCACTAGGGTTCCATCCTTAAGCATTATGGATCGCCACCCACAGCCAACATGCAGAGGTGCAGTTGGTGTATTCCAAAACTCTACTCAATGGGGCTACTAGCAGACTCTAACTGAGTTTAAATGCTGTACTGATGAGGTTCATTATCAGAAAATAAAACTCATTTAAGAATAATGTAAAATAATGTCTTGATTTCAAAATAATTACAAATATGGTTTATTTTTATTTTTTTTTACTTTTGATCTGTGAATGATTCATAAAATTCAAATTATTCAAACTAACAAAAATACAATTTTAAAACTTTGTTAAGATTCTTCTGGTTAAAAGCGATGATTTTTCCTTGGTACATAATAACAAAAGATGGACAACCATTGATTTCACTCAGAAAATAGTTTAATTATTTTTATTGTAATGTACATCTCAGCTTTTTTTTAACAAAGTTTAAAAGTAAATTTAAAAAGAAAATGAAAAGTTATAAAAGAATTGAGATATTCTAGTGAATAAAATCTTTTTAAAAATTTTCAGTCAAGATTGAAATAGGACCTTTCCTTGGAGCAGTTAACAAACTTGATCAGAATGAATTGAAAAAAAAAAAAGAAAAAAAAGAAAAAAGCAAGCCTAACATAATACAAATAGCGCACTTGAAATAACACTCTTCTTTTTCCAGTGATTTTTGATGAATTGTTTTGGTTTAAAGCAATATGAATCACATGTGAAAAGTAACTGAATGAATGAATGATTAGTGAAGACCACCTAAAGAGAGAAAAATTAATCAATACAACTCATTAGCTTATTAGGAAACACTGTACAAACCAAAAGCCTCGGACTATTGTGACCGAAAAGACAGGCAAAACATTGTTGTTTTAAATGAAGCACAGAGAAAATGAATCCATTCTTATAATGTTAAAACATTGATTATTATTTGGCCTCAAGTAATCAAAGTTGAAAAATGAAGAGAAAGAATTTTTGTTCATTTTTATCAAAAGTTTTTGAAATTAATCATTTCTTCTTATAATTATTATTTCACTTCTTGCAAGAGTTTTTTTTCACACCAGCATCCGGTGGTGATATTTCACTGGGATCTGAGTGACAGCAAGTCTCCTCAGATCTAGACTTCTTCAGAGTATTTTAGCCAGTCTTGATAATGCTTTTGTCTGGATGGTCTGGATACTTCCTCTGATTTCTAATTACCCCAAAGTCTTTTTATCACAAGAACTATCCGGATAACTTGAACAAGACATGCTGGACATTGCTGGAGAAACAAGGATGAACTCATAGGTAATGTTCTCCAGTGGAAACCTGCAGTGTGGGCTGTCCAACAAGGATCTACATTAATCAGCTTTGCATAGATTTTGGATGCTGCACAGAGGACCTCCGAGGTGCAATGACAGATAGGAATGGTTGGCAAATGATTGTCAGGGATATCTATGCTGCCAGCAGGAGATCATGATGATGCATCTGGTAGTATCGGAGCACTGCAGAGTGTGGAGTACTCCTTTATTACCATTACTCCCAGGTCCACTCTGACCTATAGTGGTAATATCTGTTTGAGTCATATCTATGGGTCAAATAAATCTGTTTGCAAATTATTTGTATTAGATAGTATTCCTTGATATCATATAACCGTGTGCAAAAAAAAAAAAAACTCTTCAGAAACTGCACAAAAATTGTATACATAAACATATAATGTATGCAATTCCCTAACCTCTAGGCATGAAATAATCCTAGATGGGTTGACCTGCCATTAAAATCAATGAAAATTCTTAATACTCAACATACTCATTTATAAGTCTCAATTGTAAATAACTAAAATGGCATATTTGTGTAAAATCATTTTCATTTTTGCTGATCAGTTACTGAACAAAAATCAATTCAAGAAAATTAGGCCTGACTTAATAATGAAACATTTAGAATATTTGAACTGGAATTTATTGAAGTGAAGAATTCATCAAAAGAAATTGGAATTGGTAGCAAAAGACACTCATTCTTAATCATGGTTTTCAAACACTTAAAAAAGTAAAGCTAAAACAAAACTAATAATTATATATATTTACAAACCCCTCCGCACAAGTAGGATGTGACACAAGGTCAATTTCTGAAGCAGAGTTTAATGGGTTTGAATTCAGAATTTCTTTCTCCTAGACTGGTTAACTAGATAATGTCAAAGAGCCCAGTCTGTCTTACTAGTTTCCCATAGCTGCAGGTAGAGTACTTGGATGCATACCTTCCCAAGTGTATTAGCGCTATGTGAAAGGCAAACAATCTCATCCAGGATATGAACTCTGGTCTACGAGTCCAGTTCCTATGACTAACCATTACACCATGGACCTCCCAGATAATAATCTCTCTCTATATATATATTGCCCTTTCAAAAGACAAAAAAAACAACAACAAACAAATGTCCTCTGAGCATACAAAGCTGAGACACTCTTTTATCTGTAAGCAGAAGACAAGACATCTTGGACAACAATAGATTCCTATCTGGTTACAGTAAAATCTTGAAAATACTGAAGACACAGAACAATCAATATATAAAAGCAACCATCTAATCTAAATGAATGATAGGTCTTATAAAAACATTTGTTATATAAAAAAAGAAGTTGAATAGACCAATCAAATAGAAATAATCAATCCTACTAATATCTAATAAACATTAATTCTTTTATATAAAATGAATATATTATAACAATACACTAAAACTGGTAAATTGTAGCAAGAATTAGTACAAACCTCTAAGTGAATAGGGGATAAGTTGATACCAACAATAGGCCACTATTACATTATTAGCTGGAACCGAGGACTAGAATACAGCTGTGTTTGTCAGCTATTTTAAACTAGGTCTTATACTTAACAAAAAGACTTAAGTGTGTGGTGTAATGGTTAGAGTCATAGGAAATGGACGAGTCAAACAGAAATCAAATCCTGGACAAGACTGTTTGCATTTTACATAGCACTAATACACTTGAAAAAGGTTTGAATCCAAGAACTCTCCCTCCAGCTATAGATAAATAATAGGGCAAACTGGGCTCTTTAACCTTGGCTAGGTAATCAGTAGAAGGAAAACTCTGAATTCTAATCTGTTAAACTCTGCTTAAGAAATTGATCTTGTGTCACATCCTATTCATGTAGAGGGTTTAGTAAATATATATATATATAACAAAAAGCCTTTTCATAGCTAATATTTCCTGTAGAATATATACACATTTACTTCCCCTGTAATAGATCAAACTGTGTCACATGAGAATTGTTGACAGGTTAGCAAGTCTATGAGCAAGGAGTCTCTAGAGCACGTCTGTCAAGAAATCATTTGAGAAATGTTTGTTGTAATTCTATTTGTTCTTAGAGTCCATCTTTCAACAGGATTGTGGCACATTAACATTGTCCTCCTTTGTGATGAGTTGGGGATTCTTTATTAAAAGATAAAAAAACACTTATCATTTATAAAGTGACTTCCTCACATGATTTTCAAGTACGAGTCAAAATCTGATCGGAAATATTTATCTTCTGAAAGATTTACTTATTACTAGTAGGACCTGTGGATATACCATAGTATGATAATTTAATTATTACAACATTTGATATTTTTACTTAAGAGCTATTGCTAAATAGTTCAATATGTAAAAAGTATAATAATCTTGATTTAACTCTCCCTCTCTCACACTTTTTTTCTTTCTTCTTTTCATCTTTTCATTATGTTTGATTGAAACCGATTAGCGTTAACGCTTCTGCATGCTCACCTCTTTTCTCTATCTTTCTTTCTTTCTTATTATATTTTTTCTGTGTAGCATGTACTTTTTCTGCCCTTTATTTCTTTATAATAAAAACGGAATGGTCCATTATTTAGCTGAGGTGACAACAGTCATAAGAAATAAGAATTTGGTAGATATGGGACACAAGATAATCAGGATTTGTTTTTTTTGCATTTCATGCCTTTGATGCTTTGATGCTTAATATCTTTTGAAATCTTGATTTGATAAAATGGTTAATAATCAAATATGAAAGACTTTTTTGATTTGATAAAGTGCTAAGTATCAGTAAAAAAAAATAAGAAGCTTATACATGTTTGCATGTGCAGAATCAACATATCATACTCACCTTTACAGGAAGGCTGTAACTAGCGTCCAGTTACCAGACACAAAGAAGGGATAGGTTGTAACTGAATACAGACCCTGTACTAAATACCAGAACATAGCCATGTGTTGGGTATTTATGGATCAAAGTCTCTACACTGAAAACCAGCAGCCAATCAGAGTCCAGGGAATGAGCTTCGCCAAAGTACATAGTGGAACAGTCTAAACCTGTATATAAACCACCTACCAACACTGACGCTCAGTGCAGATTCATGTTGCAATACAGGTGAATGCTGAAATTCTATAAAGTGGAAATTACCTAATTGACAAATAATCTTGTGTCTGCTGGTAAAAGAGGAAAGTATAAACACTTACTGTTAAGCATGTTTTCGTGAGTCTCTGCTCCTGTCCTGGGGACATGAGACAGAAGGCTAGAGGGCAAAAGTGAATTTGACTTTGGTGCTTCTAGTTTTATAAGGCTGCTTGCCTAGCCACCTAGTGGCTACTGATAGACACAGGAGGTAATTACCTCTCATATCCCTTAATATTAAATAGGGGAACTATAGTAAGTAGAGAATGTAATTCCTTCAAGTGGGAAGAGGCTGTCTGCCTTTTGATACTCAAAATCTCTGCTTTTGTGTAGACTTGAACCTGAACCACCGATACAAATGGAAAATCTGCAACTATCTCATTCACTGAGCAGTCCTGATATCCAATACTCGATAAAGTAAGATTCACCAAATATGGTGATAGGTAAAATGAAGAATGTATTTTTAAAAGGTTCTTTACAAATTCAAAAAAAAGTTTTTAAAAAACTGGTAGAGTTCAAGATGTTTTTAAACTTTAGAATTTATATTTGTTGAGTCCAAAAAGAAAAGAACAAAAAAGGAAACTCTTACTTCTTTTCATCTATTCTTTTCAAGTCTTCAAAAGAAATTTTTGTTTATTTTTACACTTTTCTTCCCATGCTTCCTAAAATATCCTTTTGTTAATCAATTTAGAAAACATTTCAAAATTCACTTCCATCTGCAATAATCTTATTTGTCTACCTTACTATAAAATGTGAATAAAACATCCAACTGAAATGACATATTCTTAGGTAATTTAATTGAAGAAATATTTGTGATAACACTTATTATTCATTGTAGTATTATCACTATTATTGATATCTATTTCAATTGCGGATATTAGTATCAATATATTCTAACTCTTTTGACAAATACTAAAGTAGATTTAAAATCAATGCATAACAAAATAATAATCTGCAAACTACTTTTATATAATCTCTCACTCTCTCTCACACACACGCACAGACATATATATATATATATATATATATACTTTACAGGTGAAGCATACATAATAATAAATAAATAGTTCATCAAGTCCATTTCTTAAGACAATAACCATTACGCCTCATACCTCTGATACATCAGGAATAAATTGAATATAACATTTTTTTTGTGCTGTTCAAATGAATCATATTAAGATGACTGAAATATTGGGCATAAAAATAGAGGCTGAGTTCAATACTCATAGTTCCTTGTTTCTTGTGGCCATGTGCCAAACTAGGTTAAGCTGTCTTAAATTATAGAGTAAAAATTTTGGATCAAAATTTAAAGACAAAGTTTAACAGGCTAAAAATTTATTGATCCATCCTCATATATATATATATATATATATATATATATATATATATATATATATATATTAAATTTTCAATTTCAAAGTGACAATTTTTTGGCACCTGTGTGAACTGGAGTTATTTTCACAGAAGTGACAGCAAGTCTTGTCATGTTTCCAGGACAAGTATTCTAGCCAATTTGATTTGTGTTGCAGTCTGGATGATTTTGATTCTTCCTCTGAACTCCAGTTCTGCCAATTTCGTTTTTAGACCTTTGTGGACCATTGCAAAAGCTCCAACTACAATTGGTATCATTAACTTTATATGCCACAGCTTTTTCAGCTCTCAAGCAAGATCCAAGTATTTTTTTCTTTCTTTTATTTTTACTCTGTAGTTTATTGCTTATTATTATTACCATCTTTCATTTTTCTTATTTGCTTTTAATTTTCTATTTTAATTGACTCAGGTCATCATTTTGATGTTCCTGGTTTTATCATATCCACCAAAAAAATGGGCACAACGAAGACCCTGAAAATTCTTGCGCTAATTGTAGGGTTATTTGACCATAACAATTACAGATAATAGAATTGGCAAAACTGAGTTCTACTCTCAACTTATATTCACTTTGAATTACCGTTCTTGAAAAAGGCATGCTTCCATTTTTCACTACACAAAATATCTTGGCAAAGTGTTCTGTCATTGGTATGCCATGATGATTTATGCAAAGGAAAGTAACTGAGTAAATGCTTGGGAAAACCAATCTCCCGTAACAACCTTATCTGCTCAGGCTATAGCAGCAAAAGTTGACACCTCCGTAGTTAAATTTGACAAGGGCTAATAAGAAGAATATAATATATGCCCATTAATTATATGCGGAAGTGTGTGGGTGTGGTGTGGTGAAAAACCTAGAGACACAAAGCGCACATTCTATTCCACAAATTCATCATGCAATTCAACACTCGAGGGACAACATTTCTCAAGTTTATTAAACCAAATAATAAAGAAAAAAAGTAATTTCCTTGTTTTGTTAGGAATACACACACACATATAAATATATGTAGTATAGTGAGAAATTTGAAAAAACACAGGTTTAAATAAAAATGAGTGGTAAGTTTATTAGCCGACGCTGCAGTGTTTTGATCTGTTGAGTAGATCTTCTTCAGGGCATTTGTTGATATAAGGAAGAGTAAAAAGAAAAATTTTTATCACAGAATAACGAGAAAAACTTTTTAAAAAATTATTTTTTTTACTCTTCCTTATATCAACAAATGCCCTGAATAAGATCTACTTAACAGATCAAAACACTGCAGTGTCGGCTAATAAACTTACCACTCATTTTATTTAAACCTGTGTTTTTTCAAATTTCTCACTATACTACATATCGTTGGATTCACTTCCATTTCTCTTCACACACACACACATATATATATATATTTGTGTGTGTGTGTGTGTGTGTGTGTGTGTGTGTGTGTGTGTTTATGGTGACACTTGGATACCAAAAAATAATTTTCATTCAACGAATGGATATGTTACATTACCAGTTTATTTTTCGTTGTTTCTTTTGTAGCATACCAACTCTTTTAAAAATGTTCTCCTGACAATGACCTAAGGTTGAAACTTGTTGAGAACAATTAAAAGATAAATAAAACAAAGGAAATATTCCTATTTGTCTTATCGCATTTGTTCATCTTCTCATACATATATAATGGAGCAAGACTCTTATGAATGCAGCTGGTGAACTTTTTCTATCACTAATGAAAATGAAAAGATGATGTGGAGAAATAGTGTTTATAAGAAAACTTGCTCTATCATACATATTTACTGAATGGCCCTTATATATATATATATATATATAAACACGGTTTGTTTTGAATGGCTTTTTGCCGATAATTTTTAGGAGAATAAGTGCTTAATTGGAGTCGTACCTAATTTTGAAAATTAATTAATAATGAATTAGGCGGGAATACCTATTAAATGTATGGCTAAACAAATCGAGAAAAATCAATCTCTGTATGTACATTTCGGCCTATTAGGCCTCATCAGCAGAGCTATAGATCGGAAGACCGCCCTGTGCGTGATTTGAAACCGGACTGCCAAGCTGACAGGCCGATCCCATAACCTCTACACTAAACGGACTTCTTAGATTTTATGATTTGTTTAGAGTAGGTTAATATTCCACTTCTAGTGACTTTTATTACACGACGATATGATAAGTTGTAAACACGGTTTGTTTTGAATGGCTTTTTGCCGATAATTTTTAGGAGAATAAGTGCTTAATTGGAGTCGTACCTAATTTTGAAAATTAATTAATTAATAATGAATTAGGCGGGAATACCTATTAAATGTATGGCTAAACAAATCGAGAAAAATAGTCCGGTTTCAAATCACGCACAGGGCGGTCTTCCGATCTATAGCTCTGCTGATGAGGCCTAATAGGCCGAAATGTACATACAGAGATTGATTTTTCTCGATTTGTTTAGCCATACATTTAATAGGCATTCCCGCCTAATTCATTATTAATTAATTAATTTTCAAAATTAGGTACGACTCCAATTAAGCACTTATTCTCCTAAAATATATATATATATATATATATATATATAAGTTAGGGCATCATGGAGATTAAGTCAACAGCACTTGGTTACTGACAGTTTCTCACCTATGTGATTGACAAACTTTGGTTTGAGAATTGCATAGGCTAGATACTGTCAGAAACTGGTCTATCTACAATATCGAGCACCATGTACTCATAAATATAGCACACTATATGATCAATATTATATATATATATATATATATATATATGTGTATATATATGGTGTTCACAAAGCCCGTGTGCACTTTAAAGAATTTTAAATTTAAAATTGCACATGGACTTTGTGTAAACCATATTCTTCCATATATATATATATATATATATATATATATATATATATATATATTGTGATAAGGTATAAATGAAACAATATGATCAATATGTTTGATTGTTTAAAAAGGAAGGATAAAAGAAAAGAGTGGCTAAAAACAACATTGATGGCAAATACAGTTTTATGTAATTGTCCTGCAATGAAGTTGAACGTGACCATCATAGGATTTTTGTTCAGATTGCTACATAAAAGAATTTATAAATTTGCCACCCAAAAAATAAATATAATAAAAAAAACAATATAAGGAAAAATAAAAAATTTAAAAAAACCTCAACAGAGTGATGCATACATTTTATAGATATATGTGTGTGTGTGTGTGTGTGTGTGTGTTTGCGTGTGTGTATGTATGTATGGATATATATATATATATATAAAGCATATACACACACCTATATATAATGCATATATTGATCAAACTAATGCATTCTGGACATGAAAGACATTCTTTTGATGACTGCTTAAAATTGTCCATTTGTCCTTTTTGTTACAATTTAGTAAATATGTTACACCCAAGCACTCCAATCAATATAACAGAAATAATATTATTTAACAGAAGATATTATTCAGCTAAAAAAATTTTTTTTTCTATTTCTGAAGTGAAATAAAAAATAATCAATGAATGTTAATGTTGCTTAATGGATACTTGATGGTTATAACAACAGACTTTAAGAGTTAAATAATGTTATTAGTGGATTTAACAGATTTGGAGATATATGAAATGGTAAGAAATTGGGAATCTATTTTCAAAGAACTCTTAGAGGGTTTCTTATCCTTTTGCAAATGATGTTCTCTTTGACAGCAGAAGACCAACTGTTTATTTATATTAAATGATAAAAAAAAATATGTCTTGTTTAAAATTGTTTAAAAACAAAAATAAATAAATAAACATGTCTTATTTAAAATTGTTTAAAAACAAACAAAAAATTAAAAAAATAAATGAATTGAATGTGTTTACATTTATGTGAAACCTTAAATATGTATTATTTGGATTTTTCAGATTATTGTCTTCCTCTTTATTGTTATATACACAATGTTTCGGCTGATGTGCCTTCTAGCCTTCTTCAGATGTTTCTTGTCGATTTCAGGAACCTTCTATTTGAACTCAGGGGCCTTCATGTCGTAATCAGGTACCTTCATAAAACTTCAGACTGAACCCTTTATTCAATCCACAAGAGTAGACAGTTCTCATTCCATTAACCATGAGTGTTAAGCTATGTTAAATATTCTATGTTATTATCACCCTTGACCAGGAAACCTGCAGCCTAGAGATGATTTTCACTTAGAACTGTATTAACTCAGCCCTTATATCCATTACACCATATGTCCAACTAGACTGAAGAAGTCTGTAGAGCACATCAGTCGAAACGTTGTGTATATAAGAATAAAGATGAGGACAATAGTCCGAATAATCCAAATTATCAAGCCTCATCTCAAAAGAAATTCAGAGAAATAGAACCTTAAATATGTTTGAACATTTTAAACTTATTTTTTTAATATTTTGAAGTCTAAAAATAGAATTCTTGTAACTTGTACAATTTATAAGTGTCACCTTTGAGTAGATTCCAATATCCCAATTTGCTACTCTAATTCATAATAATCATGCTGCTGTTAATTAAAATGAAAATTCTCATCGTCTGTACTTTTTCTCAAATGAGAGGACAAAGGACAACTAATCATATATATTTACCATCCCCCCACACAAGCACAAGGTCAATTTCTTAAGTGGAGTATTACAGATTTGAATCCAGAGTTTTCCTTCTCCTACACTAGCCACCTAGCCAAGGTTACAGAGTCCAGTCTGCCCTACTATTTACCCATAGTTGGAGGGAAACTTCATGACACCAGAACATATATGAAATATCTAATTAATTTGAATTGTTTTGTATTGAATGATTTTTAACTCCCCCTAGTAAAATACAGTACATACCCCCTTACAATTGTAATGTCTGTGAACTTCAAAAATTATAAAGTTAAAATAAATAAAATAAAAAAACAACAACTGAGATATTAAACCAAATGACATCTCATTAAAAGTAGAAACCAGAATAAGGATCAATAGAATTTTTATTTAAGTATAGAAATGTAATAAAACACAATTTGTTCATCCATTTTTACTATTGAACAGAACATAAATTCAAATAATTCAATAAGGGAGATAACTTTTCACTGATTGGAGAATGATTGAAAAAAAAAAAAAAGCAAAAAGACAAAGAAAGATTCATAAGGTAGAGCAGAACTGAACTTGATATGTTAAAATTTTCAGGCAATAAACAAAATACATTAATCATTTTTTTCATTTTTTGTAAGTCTGTGAGGAATTGCAAAGAAATAATTGCCATGGAATTTTACTTTTTTTATGTTTTGAAAGATTGTTGGCATCCTCATTAATTTTTGTTGGATAATTTTATCTATTTAGATTCACTTTTAAATAAAAATATTTTTTAAAAAATCAATATTAAAGAGAAAAGAATGAGGAATTCATGAATAGTTATTGTTTTAGTAATGTAGTGCAAGATCTTAACCCAATAACTGTGACAGGAGCAACTTGGCTCACATTTTGAAAAAAAAAATGGAACGGTAACTTTAACTCATTATCTGCTGATTATTTAGACACTCTGCTGATCCGCAGCTGAACAAAAGATAATGAACAATATCTTGTGAGGTTAGTTGTTCAAAAAAGCTTGCCAATGCCGGATTTAGGGGATAACAACATTTTTTTTCAGAGGTGAAGTTACCTAGTTTTCAAAACAGTTGTTATCTTTGAGATAAACCTACAAAAAACATTCTATTGTGACAAGGAATCCATGTTAAAGAGCCATGTCTATGACAAAACAGAAATCAAAATATAGTAGTAAAAAACCTATGATCATCTGTATATTTAAATCTTCGGATTAGTGAGTTACATGCACTGGCATCAGTGACAATAAATCCTGCAAAATGTAAGACTGGAAGCCCTAAGATCTGGAAAGTGACAGGAATCTAATGACCTGACACAGAAAAGGACAGAGTGGTTTCAAATGAAAAAGGACTGAATGCTGCTGTAGGATGTTCCAAACAATGACAGCAGAAGAATACACTAAATCATCATCCTTATCATGGAAAAAAATGAATTTTCCCTAACAAGATATTTTTTTATTTGTCTGTATTTTTGAGATGAGGCTTGATGTGAATAATTTTAATTTTTTAGACTGTTGTCCTCATCTTTATTGTGGTATGTATAAACACAATATTTTGGCCGCTGTATTCTTTGGCCTTCCTCAGGTGTTTCCTGTGTATCTGAGCATAGTAATGATCCAATCTGGGAAATCCTTTTTAATAGTTTGACAGGTGTCGTTTTCTAAATAATCATAATTCTTCTCGTGATACATGTCAGAATGATATGCATGCAAAAACAATGACAACATTATTTGAATGAGATCTTCAAAAGTTCTTTGATGCCTGTTTGATCAACTGTCAAACTATTAAAAATGATATCTCAGGTTGGATCATAACTACGCTTATATACACAGTGAACACCTAAGGAAGGCCGGAGGATACAGCAGCCGAAACGTTGTGTTTATACATACCACATATCAAAATTATTCACAAGCTGTTTTTATTGTGTTGTTTTGATAATGAATTCTAAAAACGTCAAGTTTATTCCTTCTAAAAGTCCTACATTTTAGTTAAAATGTTGTCCTACATTTTAGTCAAAATTTTGTGAATTTCAATGTTTGCTTCTGTATTCTTGAGAAAGCATTGAAACATAAAACAAGTGAAAACTACATTTTTAAAGCTTATCATGTAGTCCTATCTTCTTTTTCTCCCTCGATGTCTTTGATTTCCTAATCTGCAAGGGAAATAACTCAGTCTTACTCTTTAATTTCCCTCCTTGTTGAATATGCCCAGCACGCATATCGAGGTTTTCTATCATATTCCAAGAATGTATTTTTCTCGGGTAACTCAATAAAACAAGTTAAATTGCATTAGAAGAGAGGAAGTTAAACTTATACAAAAGATTGTAAATATGGACAGAATGCAAATTTCTGCTAAAATAACTCTGGGTTTTGATCTAATTATACAAATTCACATATATTTTTGTAGATTTTATTGATTTAAAGAAAAAAATAATTTCCTTTTTTGTTCTTTTTAAAATTGAATTCAGTTTGAAGCCAGAATGAGCAGTGAATATTGAAATTAAAGGAATGTATAGAAATCACCATTTTCCCTATTGTCTAGAATTCTGCAAATGACACTTTGAAGTAAGGCCAGCAGATTTCTTCACACAAAAATAAGAAATGGTGTCTCCTTGATTTCCACTCCAAAAAACTGACGACTGATTTGGTTAAATTACTCAAAACAGAATGAAGTGAAAAACAATGTTCTATATTAACATAGGAAAGGAACCCACTGAAAAGAGATTTAACCTTTTTACAAAATATACACTGAATTTTAATTCTATAATAAAAAGGAAAACAGTTACTAAACACATTTGGTAATGAATAGTTTTAAATAAAATAAGATCAAAGATGACTTTTATTATTCATTTAAACTAAGCTAACCACCTAAAAATAAATCTAATTTAATTTTCCTCAAAAAGTAAGATATATACAAGGTGTTTAAAAAAAATTCATATTTTGTAACTTGACCAAATCCCATTCAAATGATCTCAAATTTAAACAGCATGTTTAGAAAAAAACTAAAATTCTATATTTAATGTTTGAACACCAGTTCTTTTCTGAGGCATTTCTATAACTGAAAAGAAAAGAAAACATAACACATGCTGTTAAAATTTGAAATCATTTGAACAAGTTATTAGATTACAAAATGATATAAACTTTTCTGAAACACCTTGTACATCTACCTACAAAAGTGAGCTACTTAATCTAAAAACTAAATCTTTAATTTGTTCATTCTTTTTTTCTTATATTATATAACATATAAAAATTATTATACAAGTATATTTCATTTGTTTTTGTTAGGCATATGTATTGTTATTCATTCACCAAATCTTAAAATGATTTATCCGAGATAGTTATTTGCAATTTAAGTTTGCGCAATTGTAAATCATATATAACATGAAATTTACATGGATACAGCTAGCTCTACATATTTTAAAATTCTAAATGTTAGATGCAACATACACTTCAAGAAATGTAGTAGAAGACATGAAGAGTAATGGTCCTTATCCTGCCTTGCTGACCCAAGATACATAAAAATTTATAAAAATGAATATACATCAAAATAAAAAGGCTAATTTGAATTTAGTGGGCATTTTCCTTTTAAAGTTTGAATATTATGTTTAATTTATTGTAGTACTTTATTCTAGAAGTTATGGAAGCCCTGCTTTTTGGTTGTGTTATTTTTAATGACATCTGTAGTTGACCAAGGTAAAAAATTCAAGAATTTGAATACTGATTTAGAGCACCTGCCTAGGAATCGCAAGGTTCCTTGTTCGATATTGATCCTCGCCAACTCAGCACATGAGTAGCACAGCCTGGGTAATTTAATCTGTGTGATAAAGTAGGGAGCTGACGGTAGGTATGGAGCTCCACTTCAGCAAAAAAACAAAAAACAACCTCCCTGGTCTAGCACTAGCAAAAAGGGGATAGACTCCCCCAATGTTCGGCTGATAGCAACAATAAGTCACTCTGCCAACTTTATTAAAGTAACTAGGCCCTGCTTAGAAGATGGGTGTACCAGACTAAGCTAAGCTTAGTAAATATAATAAATATAAATCTCCCAAAAATATATATGAAAAAAATCACATATTTTTGCACAAGTTTAGCTCAGTCGGTAGAGGGTTCGGCTAGGAATCACAAGGTTCTTGGTTCAATACCGGCTCCCGCCAACTCAGCGAATGAGTAGCGCGGGGATCTGTGTGGTAAAGCGAGGAGCTGACGGTAGGTGTGGCGCTCCACCTCAGATGCAAAAACAATCTGCTTGGTCTAGCACTAGTGAAAAGGGGATAGACTCCCTTGCTGTCTGGCTGATAGCGACATTAGGCCGCCCCAACAACTTTACTTACTTTTTACATTCTCAATGAAATATTTTGTGAATGTATCATACTCGTTTAAGATTCTCTTCTCATAAATCCATGTGCATTTAGTCAATTATAAATTAATTTCAAAATAAATTTAAGTAATTTCCTTTTCTGATCTCCACTTATCTATTTCAATTGATCAGACTGCCCCCCCCCCACGAAAGACAGTCGTGCTTAGGCATCTATCAAATTATGATAAATGATTGATAATAATATGATTGTGTCTAAACATAGGTTCCATTGCTTGATGATGAATGTTTTCACCTATCTACAGTTGTGAGTATGTGGAACTAACTTGTGTTATTACTTACGTTTATCATCCATCAACTTAGATTTGTTTAGGTAATGAAGCACACACATATGATAATGAAGTAATGTCATATAAATCATTTTAACATAACTTACAACTATTTGTGGAGATGCACACATTGCTCGATTGAAAATAGAGAAAAATAAGTGAAGAAAAAATATAAAAAGAAAGACAGATGA
The DNA here is from genome assembly GCA_023376005.1 of Doryteuthis pealeii. NCBI lineage: Eukaryota > Metazoa > Mollusca > Cephalopoda > Myopsida > Loliginidae > Doryteuthis > Doryteuthis pealeii. The sequence goes on from CM042139.1 coordinate 44,650,195, forward strand.
AGATAGATGATTAATTTAATTATATTCAATATATTTTCTTCACGGATCTAAAAGACTTTCTCTCCAAAATAAAAATAAATAAATTTTAAAAATTCGTTTGGTGCTTCAAAAATAGTTTTCCATTTTTTAATTTTTTTTTGCCATTATTCTTTTTGGTATATCTCTTATTATAATGGAGATTATGTAACTGTCTGTCTGTAACCAAAATTATGTCATGACTGACATCACAATTTCCTTAGTTATTTAAGTTATATTCTCAACGATTATGAAATAGTTTTTACTTAATCTTAATTAGCATCTTATGATTAATGATGTCTCTATTAAAATCTAGCTGAGTTAGATTTACCACAAAACTGCCTATATGATTAATGCATTTAAAATTCTGAAATATGTGTTATATACTCTAAGTAATAAAAATTTACATAGTATAAGGGGGAAATAATTTGCATAATGATTTTAACTAAACTGGGTTTAACAAATAATTATTTGCTGTTACTGATTTCTAATACTAACATGTTATTCTCAAACATATTAAAAGCAGTCCTATATATAATTTTATATAGAAATCAATTAAAATGATATTAAAATAATTGTAATATTTATGTATTCTTTCTTATTTAGTTTCGTTTGTCTTTCTAATTTAATATATTCTAGTTACATTAAAACTTAAATACTTGCACCCAGGGGGTGCATACTCTTGCTAGTTATTTTAATTCACTTACATTATGGAATATAATAGGGAAAGAATAAATATTAACAGTCCGATTTGGAAGTGTCCAGTAATTGACGGTTTCTATTGTAGGTTGATGTGGTTTTGTATTGTAGGTGTGTGTTGATTTTAATTCAATTAATAAATGAAAGTGGAACTTTTCCAGAAGATTAATATGTGTGGATAATTAAGAGCTAACTAATTTGAAATGTAAATTTAATTGAATTTTATGTTAATATTAATGAAATTTATATTCTTTGAATTAACAGACAAAAAGGTAGATTTGTAATGAACACAGAAAACTAACATTTGTTTGATGTCTATTAGTAACCAAGAAAATAGTTAGGAAAAAATGAAAAATAAATGATTATTTTAATAATATTCAGTATATTTTTTACTAATAATCTATAAGATAATGAAATAAGTATATAAAATAAACACATGAGTAGAAGTTAGAATGATAAAGCACGCTAAATAATATAATTTGTATTATTTGGATTTTTCAGGCTGTTGTCCTCATATTTACTGTTATATACACAATGTTTCAGCTGATGATCCCTCTGGTTCTTTCTTCTTGTTAAACTCAGTAGTTTTCATTTTGTAATCAAGAGTCTTCACAGAACTTCAAACCAAACCCTTTATTCAATCCACTAGGGGTAGTCTGTTCTCATTCCATTATCCATGACTAGGTACAAGTGTTAAGCTATGTTAAGTATTTGATATTGTGTATATAACAATAAAGATGAGGACAACAGTCCAAAACAACCAAATAATATAAACTATCAAGTCTCATGTTAAAAATTCAGACAAATAGATAATATGTTTGATAGCTCTTGATATTTGAAGTATTCTAACCATCATTGCTATAGAAAAAAAATTACAGAAATACAAGGGATAAGTTGTCAGTTGAACTTTTTTGACACATTTGTCAGAATAAAGTTGGGATTATATAAATAAAAAGTCACAACTTTGGACATTTGATTCTCAAGACAAGATATTAAGCAACAGAAGAAATTCTTCTTAATAAAAGATGAAGGGTATGAAGGAATTGGTTTTAAAAGATCTGTGAAGATGTATGAATACCTAATTACTTTATTCAAAAAGATAACTTTTGATTGGCCTTGAGGTAAGCCTTTTTAACTGGATAATAGTGCATTCAGAAACAAGGAAGTAAAGTAAAAACATGGAGTGGCCTGTGTTTGGTATCAGCCGAACAGCGAAAGAGTCTATCCCCTTTTCACTAATGCTAGACCTGGGAGATTTTTTTTTATTGTTGTTGAGGTAGACGCCACACCTACCGTTGGCTCCCCACTTTACCGGACTGATCAGATTACCCAATCTGTGCTACTCATGCACTGAGTTGGCAGGGAGTTGTATCAAACTGAGAACCTAGGCGGTAATTCTACCAACTGAAACAATGTAAAATAAACTCAATGATAAAGCAGGGAAATATGAATTTAGTGAATTAATATGAAAAGTTTTATTTGAGGAGAAGTTTAAGGAAACATAAATGTTCTTTTTCAAAGGAATGTTTATTGTAGCCATGAGTTCATACACATTCATGTGATGTATACATTCTAATGTTTGAAAAGTTCATTTCTATGTCCATAATTAAAGTTTTGATATTGTGTAGGTCTGGTGGACATTTTTTAAAAGAATGATTTGAATCTTTTAGTATAGCTGATTGGGTAAAAGTAAAGAGATGTACCCAGAGTTACCATCTTTGGTATTGTTGTGTTTGGTCTATGTGCATATTTACAATTGGACTTTCTAGGCATAAATACAACTGTCACATTCCATCACTGATGTGAGAGAGACTTTTTTGTGCTTTTTATGAAATCATATTACCAGAGTTATAATCGGCAAGGCCAGTGTTTTCTACTTCCGAACCTCTTGATTGGAGGTGGGCAAAGCCTGTTGGAGGACCCCGGAAAGGCAGGTTTCTTATATCTTATATGAATACTATTTTATGCAAATTGACATGTAGTAGAGTAGGGTTCTCATATCATAGATTTGGAGAGGGTCTATGAGACCCTAGAAATAGCCCTTATAAAAGGCAAGGACAGGTAACTGTGTTTTACTTTTTTCAGTATTCTATTCCTTCTTTTTTTGTTAATATTCAAAATTTTCTTGATAAAAACAAAAAGTTCTTGTTTATATCATTATGAAGAGCAAATAGATCTTTTAAGAAAAGTATTGAACTAAAACCAAATTGCTATTACCCCCAACAATCACACTGTATAAAGAGGGAGAAAGAAGCAAAGTTGAAATTTTATACATACTTTTTATCTACTACCAACTTTTTCTTTAGAATTCTCTATTAAGAAATCTAAATACACAGTATAATAGAATAAGTAAACTTGACTGAAAGCTTCCCTATACTCTTGGTTTATTAAGTTAATCTGTGATTTTAAGATTACAGGTGAAGCAAAGAAAATAACAAGAATGGTAATACCCCAAAAGAATAGTTAGAACCATCAGATAAGCACTTTGCAAAGCTCAATAGATATTTATCATGTTTTCTGAGAGATTATAAGAAAGTTCATTTCTGACAACATTAACCTTTCAACAAAGGTTGAAATTAATCTCCTAAATCAAACTTTTTTTATTTATTTATTTTATTCTTAGTTCAGTCATTAGAAACATTCAGTGAAAGCATTTAAGTGGTAAATAAAAACAAATCTTTTCTTTCATTGTGATTCACTAGATGATTGATTTAAGATATAATTCTTTTCCTAGTAGATACACAGATGAAAACATAGATTTACTTATATATAAGTAAAAAGTCGTTGGGGCGGCCTAATGTCGGTATCAGTCAGACAGCGAGGGAGTCTATCCCCTTTTCACTAGTACTAGACCAAGGAGATTATTTTAGCATCTGAGGTGGGGCGCCACACCTACCATCAGCTCCTCACTTTACTGCACAGGTCCCTGTGCTACTCATATGCTAAGTTGGCGAGGGCCGATATCGAACAAGGAACCTTGTGATTCCTAGCCGAACACTTTACTGACTGAGCTAAACTGGCCCTTACTTAATTTTACTTTACTTAGGCTGCCATAATTTTACTTTAAAAACATATGAGACAACTTGTAATTTATTTGTGTTTCCATTGTTATAGTTGGTTCGTTGGTTTTCATGGCACATCAACCCATTGGGTCATTTTATGCTGAAGATGTTTTTGTTTTATTCATTCTTGATGGAAACCCATTTTTTTTTCAATTTAACTCATAGGTACTACCAATCCAGGTCAAAGTGTGCCTGGGATCAATGGTGATAAAGGGGTGCTCCACATTTCCCAGACCTCCAGAACTGGAACCTCACCATCAGATAGAGTTTTACTTCATACCTAGGACATGAAGACCATCAATCACCACCTCCTAGTACATATATGATAAAAATGATTGGAGCCTGCCATAAGGGAAATAGGGTTGGGAAAATCTTATAGTGACGTGGCCAGCCGATTGACTGGAGGGGGTCACACTCCAGCTGTTCATCTAGCCCAAGTAAGGGCCAAAGTGGAGTGTTGTATTCCATTGTAATAGCATTTCATGATTATATTGATGCACTTTTATTTTAGGAAGCACTGTCATATTAATAATTTGGATGATTAAAAAGTGACTGATTGCTAATGATACAATTATCATTCAGATTGCATAGGTGAGAAATTGTTAGTAATCAGGTGCCCTTGACTCCATGTCCATGCTACGTTAACTTAGATATAAATGCTCTCTCAATGATATTGAGCACTGTTTACTTGTAAATATAGCACCAATATTACCTATAATATATATATATATATATATATATATATATATATATATATATATATATATAGATAGATAGATAGATAGATATGAGAGGAGAAGAATCCAACTTGACTGAAATAATTATCATTAAACTATAATGAGAGAGGTTCAGGGTAATATTTAAGCTAATATGTTATTGAGGTGTCTAATTACACACACACACACACATTTATATTATATAATATATATATATATATATATTATATATATATATATATATATAGAGAGAGAGAGAGAGAGAGAGAGAGAGAGAGAGAAATTCATGTGTGTGAAAGTACATCAATATATTTATTTAGGTTAAAGCTAACTCTAAAATAAAGAAAGAAATTTTAAAAAATGTTTGTAGATAATCAATACAAACGTTCATTATGTTGTATCTCTCTGATGCCATTTGCATTATGTAATGGGAACAAACAAACTGGACTTGGTCTTCATTATTATTATATTTAGAAACATTTAAAGAAAATCTAGGTCAGCAATCAATGTTGGCTTAAAAGCAAAGAAATGATCTTATTGAATCAATCTGGAACAATAAAATATTTTTTGCTAAATGTTTCATTACTCAGACTAATGTTACAGTTCGTATTGACTGCATTCTTCTCTTTTATAATTGTCAATAAGATTCAGTTAAAGTCAATACTAATAAAAGATTTGTAATTAGGGCTGGCAAATACTTACTAGAAAGGAGGGGACAAAGGATATTGGAGAACCAAAAAGAGTGGGTTTCAGCAGTGCCTTGTGCAGGGTTCAAAATTAACAGTGTCCTATTGCCCCAGGGATAACAGAATATTGATAGAAGTCACCAATGTCTGTGTGCCCATGTGTTGGTTTCCACATTTCATTTTATTCCAATAAATAAATATATATCACTCCTAAATCTCACCTTATGAAATATACTTTAGCAAATCTTGGCTCAATTTGACACTTGATTCTATCATTTTATTAAAAGGATGTTAACAGTCATAGAAAGTTATCTCCAAACTGACACTAAAAACACAATACACAGATGTTAAAAACCTGGTACAAATTTGACTGCATTTTATTAAACTGCATATCAAATATTGAACTGAATGTTCAGTTGCAAATACTTTTCAATAAATAATTCCTTAATTAATGCAGCACTTTCCTTTAAGCATTTTCAAAAGCAAAGAGGGGGAGGGAGAGAGAGAGAGAGAGAGAGAGAGAGAGAGAGAGAGAGAGAGAGAGAGAGAGAGAGAGAGAGAGCAGCAATAATAGGTTTGTACCAAGTTTGTTTGGTTGTTTTGTTTTACGCCATATCAACCCTTTTGGATCAGGGAGCAATGGTAGATAGAGTTTAACTTCATACCCAGGACAAGCATATATATGATAAAAAGGGTTGGGGGTTTCTATAAGGGTTGGGACAATCATATAGGTGCTAGGGCTCTACATGACCAGCCAATTGATCAGAGGGGGCCTCTCTACTCGCCCGTCTAGCCTAAATAAGGGTCAAAGTGGAGTGTTGCATGTTATGGACTACTCAGCCACCAAATTTCTATCCTTAAGCATCACAGGTTACCACCCACGGCCAACAGGTGGCCCCATGGGGGGAGGTCTTACTCCTCTGCAGAGGTGCAGGTTGCATATTCTAAATTCCAGCTGACAGGGCTGGGTTATTTGAGGGATTATATAAGACTTTTTGTATATGTGTAATAATATATATTTATGTTTGCTTGTTTATTGAAGATCACAGAATAGCCAATATAAAAAAGCATATTATCGCTGTTTCGCAAGAAATGGTGAAATATAATAAGTTAAACCTGTCCCAATGCTAGATCCCTTATTGGGGAAAAATAAAGAACAGACAAATTACAAAATAATTTTCTTTTTCTTATGACAATAGATAATGTTTTAGAGTTGATAAGATGGCCGCATCTTTGACCAATGCTCAGTTCCATTGGGATCCAGTGTATGATACTTCAGTACCTAAAAATATTACTGAAGAAGGTGCTCTTAGCACCTTGTTGAAGATCAGCAGAGCTAGAAGGTGCTGAAAACCCTTGTCTGCATATCTCTTTTGTATGGCACTTGAAAGAAAAAGGAAGAAGGCAGAATTCAAGGACCTTTCAAGTTGGCGCCACCATCAATAGAATCAGAAACAAAGATCTTAAGTTTGCTGCCATTATTGACATTTGGTCTACAAGTCAGAAACACTTTGTTAGCACCATCATGAATGTCGACAAGTTATGTCTCTTGTGGAGAGTCTATATTTATTGAAGAGAGGAAAAACTAAATTTATGTTCAACACTCTGTATGACTAAATAAAGATCAATATAGACGCTAGTAAGACAAAATGTTTTTCAGCTGCATCAATTTAACCCGTTTAGGAAAAGAAATTACGCAGTAAACTAGTGGAAAAATGAAGAATTTTTTTTTAAATTCTTTAATATTATTTGGATTTCAAAATGCTTTAAAATAGAATTCAAGATCTGGTATATTAAAAATAATATTATAAAATCTGTCTTGCTTTTGTGCAATTATATCTTTTTATTTGAGGTTTGAAAATTATATATCATCTTTATATTAATCCTCTTGTTCTTTAATCTTCCAACTGTTATGATCCTGCAATACCCTTTGGTTACAAATGAGACTGTCCAAATTCTAACTACATCTGGGTTAAAGCAGACAAGTCAAAAAATAATTATAAGACCAGCCCCTCACATTATCACAACCTTTTAACTAACAAAATCACTGACACTTACAAAGTAGATAACTTGGAAACACAGCTAAATTTACAAAAAAACAAAATGTAGAAGATAGAATAGGGAAAATTAACATGAACAATGCCTATATTTCTTACTAGATTTATATTGATTCAATAACTATTGTCATATATATATATACATATATATATAAAGTAAAGTTGGCAGAGTGAACTATTGTCAGTATCAGCCGGACAGCAAGGGAGTCTATCTTCTTTTCACTAATGCTAGACTAGGGAGATGTTTTTGATGAGGTGAAGCGCCACATGTACCGTCAGCTTGCCACTTTACTACACAGATCAGATTACCCAAGCTGTACTACTCATGCACTAAATTGACAGGGACTGGTATCAAACCCAGAACCTTGTGATTCCTAGACGGATGCTCTAACAGCTGAGCTAAACCGCCCCCTTCTGTCTCTGTCTCTCTCTATATATGTTTCAGCAAGATTCTTCTCTTCATGATATCAAAATTGATAAAAAAAAGGGAATAAGTTTCTATACAACTTGCTCATTACAAGAGTTGCCAAAATGAGGTGAGCACACAGTCAAACTGCCTTAAAGAATTAATATCCTGGTTTAAATTCAGAATATTTCCTTCTCCTAATCCAGTTGCCATACCAAAGCTAGAGAATCCAGTTGGTCCTATCATTTTGCCCATAGCTTTAGAAGAGATGGGTACAAGGGTATTAGTGAAAAATGAAATGCAAACAGCCTCATCCAGAATTTGAACTAGGCTTGTTGAGTCCATTTCCCTTGATGCCATAAGTACCTCCTGGCTCCACATCTCTCTCTTTCTCTCATATATATATATATATATATATATATATATATATATATATAAAGGTATTATAAAAATAACAAAGTAGATTGGTGCAATGTTGTATTAGTTGAGGATTAATGACAATGAAAATTATCTCTTGTCAAAGATAATCTAACAAATAATTCTTGGACTATTGTAACTAGAACAAGGGGATTATCTCCCTTGAGTGTTTTTTTGTTTATTCGTTCTGATTTTCTTCCTTTCATTCATATAAAACTATTAGTTTATCAGAAACATAAGCATAACTAAACGAAAAAGGAGTCAAAAATTAACAAGTCTCATACATTTTCCAAATTGAAAATTAAAATTAATGATTTATAATTTAGAGAAGTATAATAAAGTGTTTAGGAATTAACTTGTTTGTAAAACATTATTAAAACACTTCATGACAAGTTTTGAAGTTTATCAAATCTAGCTGGGTTATAAAAAATGATCACATACACAGATCAATATATTCAGGTTCTAAAATAAAGGGTGTATCAACAATACTCAAACCCCATAAGGTATTTTGAATGTCAAGGGGATGGTTTTCAAAAATGCAATTTTATTCATTGTTCATTTCTGTAAATACAGGCATCAGTCTCAATACTTGTTGAACACAACTCAAATGTATATACAGATATACCTGTTAGTAGATCCTAACTTTATAGTAAAGAAAAACAAGAAAGAATGAAAAATAGAGTATTTCCTTTAATTGATATGCATTATTTATTTAAATGTTATCACACTCATTGTTTTTAGCACAATTATCCTGTTTATATATTTATTTTTATAATTATAGGTCTTATTCTCCTGCTGACAACGTCCACACATCATTTTAATAACAGAAGAGAATGGCATAAGAATAAAACAGGCCTTTCTATTTTACTTTTCTTAATTTTCAATTTCCATTCGTTTTCATCTTTGTACTTTAACGTTCCTTCCCTTACAGTAACACACTCCATTAGAAGCCAAATTGCATCTTTGAGTCTTGTGATTATTATTACAGTTTGAGAATGTGAGAAATAAAAATGGGAAGAGAAAATATAAACAGACTTTCAACTTAGTTCCATTAGCGAAACAAGAAAAATAGAAGCAAAGACATTTTGTAAAATCAAACTTACAAACAAAAAATCATTCAACAATGATATAATAACCATGAAAGGATACTTAGGACTTGCAGAAAATATTTTTGACACTCACGTGAAAGTTATGAAGACAAATGGACAAAGGAATACTGGATGAAAAAAATTGAAAAAATAAAAAATAAAAATGAAGTCATTTACAGTCTTATACTGACAACTAAAATACAAAGTATTTTTTCTTTTCTTTTTTTGGAAAAAAGGTCTTTCTATTCTATAAAAACCGTTTTTTGTAATTCTGAAAAGGTTATTTTTAACATTGATTTGAAAGCAAAAATGCACAAATAAAATTCTTTTATGTGTACTATTTTGACTATTACTATGAGGATTATCATCCTCTGATATATGTATAAGGTTTTGTTATCATCATCTTCATCATAAAGGACAGCAAATATTCCTTTGACCCTCTTTTGCCATTCATCCGTTTTTCCACCACTTTCTAGCACATATATGATAAAAAGGATTGGGGCTTGCTAGAAGGGCAATAGGGTTGGGACAAGCATGTCTTGGGATGGAATAGTTGAGGAATAGGTGGAGCCTAGCTCTATAACTGGTTTGACATGAGAGTTTTTCTTCACTTAGATCAATTGCCATACCAAGATTAAAGAGCCTATTCTTCACTACTATTAACCCAGAGCTGTGGAAGGAAATAGTCAGATTCATATTTGTCCCAAGAGCATCAGTGCAAACAGCCTCACTCAAGATTTGAACTCAGGTAACCGAGTCCACTTCCTAAATAGTGGTTAGTATAAATGCTAATTTTCTTTAAATTTGTGTTTAGATCATTTCTCTTAATTTCATGGAAATGTTATTCAGGAGGACTTTAATGAGTTAATCAAGAAAATAATGAAACTAAGCATATTGATACTGCATTTAGGTTTACTGATTGCTGGAACCATTTGAGCCCCTAATTCAGTTCAAGTAAACATAACTGATCCTCCAGTGCATGGTTTTAACAGCAGTATTGATGCTACCTTTTGATGTAGCTCATAACAGGCATCTTATCTGTTGCATTGACAATGTAACTATCAAATCACAGGTGCTTGATGAAATTAGCAATGATGAAGCACTGAATGAACTCACTCACTACAGAAGGTGATATGACTGACCCAGAAATAAAGGCTGAATATAAAGTTGTGCATAATACATTTCTCTGTATATTTAGGTATGAAGATGATAAGATAAGTAGCCTCTGTTTTCTCAAAACAACCCAATGTGACAAAGAGAGAGAGAGAGAGAAAAAAAAAAGATCACATTCTAAAGATAATACAATATTCCGAGTTTGATCTTGGAGATGAAAATAAACAAATTACTAATAAACAGAACCAAATTTTATTTCCAGATATTTGGGAACTGCAAAAATAATTAGTTTTTAGGATCCTATTAGAAAATTGTCTTTATTCTCATAACTTTCTGAGTCACCTTATTGACATTGCATTACTCCTTGCTATTCATGATGTAGTATATTAATATTTTATTATTAATATTATTATTACTAAATAATAATAATATACTTTGATCTGTCTACTTTCACTTTGTATAACAGACCTCAATCCAATCACTTCAATGGCCAACATTCAGAAATACATAAATGTACATATATGTGTGTGTGTGTGTGTATATATATATATATACCTTTCATGTATACACTTTCTGTGTTAGATTGCTCATTGTGACACTGGTACTATGTATAGATTTACTATGTATAGATTTACCTACTCTGTACAAACAGGATGTGACACAAGGCCAATTTATTTAGTAGTGTTTAACAGATTTGAATTCAGAGTTTTCCTTCTCCTAGATTGGTTACCTAGCCAAGGTTAAAGAGTTCTGTCTACCCCACTATTTACCCATAGCTGGAGGGAGAATAGTTGGATACATACCTTTCCAAATGGAAAAATTAGATACTACTGTGTTTCTTTTTCATTTGTCTCTGGTAAAAAGTGATGCTTCAATACATGTTTATCTTAAAAAATCAATGCTATATTCTCTTTAACACTATGCTGAATAAAATTGGATTACATTCAATAAATATAAAAATAACATCTGAGACAATATGCAAAGTGAGAGAACTTCTTGCTTTTAGTACAGAAAGTAAAAATCTTAAGTTTAAATCATCCCCAGTATTATAACTAATAGGTTCTTTGGAAAATATGATCAAACTTCAGTATAAAATGTTTGAATCCAGAATCCATGCAGAGCTGATCAATGTAGGTCATTGCTGGGCAGCCCACACTGATGTGACCATGTGTACATTTTCACCGGAGAATGTCACTTATGACTTTGTCCTTGCTTCACCAGCAGTGTCCAGCATGCTTTGTTCATCTTACTTGGATGGTTTGTATATGATAGGGAGCCATATAGCTGCTTTCTTGTGAGATGTTGTTTCCACTATTTATTTGAGACTGCACACAGCATTCTTGTGCAACTCCCATCTACCTTATTCTCTAGGTGCTTCATTAGGGTCCAGGTGGTGCAGCCGTAGAGTAGCACTGACACAACTATGGCTTGGAAGAATTGTCGTTTTAACTTGTCAGTGAGATCAGATTTCCATAAGACTGATAATCTGTCTGAAGCCATGCCTTCCCTATACATGCATTAATATCACTTTCTATGGATGAGATATTACTACCAAGGTATTTGAACTGGTCTACAAATTTTAGGGCCTTACCACTGAGAGTGGAGATGTCTGTTTTATTGGAGTTCACATAGAAATATTGAATTCTCTTGTGTGAGCTTTGCTAGCAATTAGAGAATTTGCAACAGATGCACAAGAAACTGCATTATCTTTATTTGTAAAGCATAATAATCATATTACATTGCTTTTTATCTTATTGTAATCTTCAAAAATACAATTTTTTTTTAAACCATTGTACTCATTTTTTTCTTTAGTATACATAACAAGCAGTTTTGTTTTTTTTATTAAACAGAAGGTGATATTCAAAGAAATACCAAGACAGACTGACTTAAAAATAAAACTGTCAGAAACAAAATTAAATACTGAGTTGATTTCAAATGACATTTTATTTTTAACCCGTCTGGTTTTTTTTTTATATTAATGGAAAACTATTACAGATGTCTGATTGATATTTAAAATTTGGTAAGAAACTAAATGATCTGTAAACCCATTGTAACAATGGTCCATGATGATATTGATGCTTCTATCTTTCTATTTTAGAAGTGAACGATTACATAGTTATATTAAAAATTTGTATGATTTAAAAAATGACTTAGCACATTAGGTCAAACTCATTAATTTATCGTTAATTTCATACTGGACTGGAAATTGCTTTATTTTCTAATTGCCATTTTTACTGAATTAAAGTCACACACACACACGCATGTATGTATAGGGATTAGTATTGATAATATAGTTTGCATTATTTATAATTGCAGAGTGTCCAATATCATTGATTAAGCATTATATCTAAGGGTAGCAAAGACAAAGTCAATGGTGGTTAGTAACTGTCAGTTTCTCACTTATGTGATTTTTTAACCAAGTGTTTATATATATATATATATATATATATATATATATATATATACATATATATATATATATATTATAAGAATGTTATTAATGTATGAATAGTTTAGATATATATATATAATAAGAATGTTATTAATATATAAATAGTTTACATATATATATATATTATAAGAATGTTATTAACATATGAACAGTATATATATATATATATATACACATATATATATATATTTTAAAAAAGAAAGAAGGCATGCAAAATGGTTTGAATTTTTCAAAAAAATTTATTCTATTTTTCTTCAGCCTTCAAGATTTTAGTATCTTCTTCAGCTTGAAGAAGTTACTAAAATCAGAAACACATGTCACGAAAATGGAAAAAACATTTTTTGAAAAAAACTAAATTCAAATCATTTTGTGTACCTTTCTCATAAGATATTTAATTTTATCCCGTTAGACCCATAACATAACACTTTTTACACACATGCACACACAGATATATATATATGCTAAGGATCATAGATTGTAAGTGATGGCACAGTTGAACAATTTTTGTTTGTTGTTTACTAAAAACTGTCAGACTGATTGAGATAAACATGAAAATATATTTTTAAAAGAATAGGGGTGAGGTGGGGGTACATTAGTGAATAAATAAATATAAAAATACATTTGGAATGATTTTTACTATGAAAATGCATTAGAAATGTAAATTAAATAAATGGGGCCCAGAAAAATAAGATATCAGTAAAATAAAGGTTAAGAAATGAAAATTTCTAACCGTGGTCAGTGAAGCGAAATCTTTTATGAAAAAGCAGACATCCAGTCTGTTCCAAGATAAAACACAATTTATATTGCTTTATTCTATTATTTCCTTCAAGATATTCTTTCCAAACTGAATATGTGCATGCATATGGGGTATTTGTCTCTCATCCCACTTATGAGGGCATGACACAAGGACATTTTTATGTGGGCCCACCCACAAGACGACACTCATGGGTTGTAGGTGCAAAAAAATTTGTTGATCCCGTCGGCATTCCCCCTCAAGGGGGCACCTCAGGCACTGGGTAATAAACCCAGCCCTGCCCCTTTAAATCAAGAAGGAAGGTGTTGTCCGGGAGGATACCATTAATCATTAATAGGCCCATGTTATGTGTGAAGTTATTTTTTAAATTTTTTTAAAAATCTTTGGAGAAGAGTAGGGTTCATTTGATTCCCAAAATTGTTGGAGCTGGGTTGTCCTACTATTGAAGAAAAGTTTAGCAATTTAACTAGAATCCCTTGTACAAACCATAAGAATATACAAGAATATATAATATAAGAATATATACAAGAATATATAAGAATATATATAGGGATGGGATTTGGCAATTAAAAATGTGCCATGCTCATGATGAAAAGGGGAAAAAAGGAAACCATAAACTGAATACAACTACCAAATCAAGAAAATATGATATATATTGGACAGAAGGATAATTACAAATATTTAGATTTTGGATGCAGACGCTTAAGCTCTGCAGCAGAAATCTCATCAAGGGAATATATACCCATTATATGATACTCTTGACCATTCTTAAAATGGTCAAAACAGAAACTCTGACAGATAGACCAAATTAATGATGATGCACAGGGCATTATATCTGAAAGATGATAAATACAGGCTATATGAATCAAGAAAGGAAGTTAGATTTAATTCTGCACACCATTAGTATGAAACTAATCCTCATTAAATGCTCCTTAATTTTGGTCTTGTACCATAGGGAATCACTAAATTTGGAAGAAAAAATTATGGAATCAGCTACAAAAATAAACTCATTAATATTTTGTTGCCCCTCCCCTTGTTTTCATGTAAACCCCAATTCTTATATACATGAACTAAAAAAAAACAAAAAATAAGAAATAAGAATATGGTGAATAAGCAGCACCAGATAATCAGGATTTATCATTTTTGCATTTCATCTTGGATGATTTGGACGATCTCAATTTTAATCAGAGGGTGTTGCAAGGTGATAACGGTCGGAAAATTAAGGCACAAGAGTATAATCTGATAGGATATATAGTTTTATTGGAATAGACAATGGGATAAATCTAAGATAAAATCTATATTGAACAACTTTTGCTGAGAATCTAACAAAATGTCTTTTATTTTGTTTTTTGTGCTTCTGTCTCATTAGTATTCAGAAATGGAAATGAAGAAATTAAGGCATTGTCAAGCAGAAAAGGATTCTTTTTTTTTCATCATCCAGTTTGACCAAGACGAAGCTAGTAATCTTCTCTGACAACTGAAAGACAGTGTCGGATGAACTTTTTAGCAATCAAAGGGCAAAAAGTTGAATGATGACTGATTACCCATGTCTCCCTTATAGAATACTAACTCAGTCCATTAGAAAAAAACCCAAAAAACTTTTCCATCCTACACATTAATAACAAGGACAAGGTTGAGAGACAGAGAGAGAGAGAAATATTTGAAGAATATTGGAATTAACATTCACTTACAAGAGTCCTATTTTTGTCAACATTTCTGTTAATGAATTTTTATGTATTCTTCCTGTTTCTATTATATTCAAGTGGACATGAGGTAAATTTTGGATTTTGAGATTGTGCTCTCATCTTTTCAGTTGTAAATGTCTGGGATTATTCTTGTACTATTAGAACTATGTATATGTTTGTCCCTGTGCAAGCTCACATACTTAACCCTTTTGCAAGCAAAAACATTTTTGTTTTATTGCAGTAGTGTAGCTCAATGTAAGGTAGGTTCCTTTTGGCAGCTCACTGACCAGTTCAATGTTAATGTATATAAACACCTTTTTGCAGGAAGAGCAATATTTCAGTCACCAATAGTACACAGAGCAACATTTTTGCTGCTTTGAAGTAGTGTAGCTCAATGTAAGGTAGCTTCCTTTTGGCAGCTCATTAAACAATTCAATCTTAATGTATAGAAATACCGCTAAGAGAAGCCATTGTGGTGTAGGATTGTGTAAAGGGTGTTTTGCAAAATATCATAATTAAAAGTGAGTGCTTCATTGTTTTCCCAGTATTTTATTATGACACACAATTGCTGATTAAATTATCATACTTAATTTATATATATATATATATATATATATATATATATATATATATATATATATATATATGTGTGTGTGTGTGTGTGTGAAGAGAAAAATGGAAGTGAATCCGACAGTATGAAATATAGTGAAAAATTGAAAAAACACAGATTCATAAAATGAGTGATGTTTATTCCGCCAATGCTGCAGTGTTTCAATCTGTTTAGTAGATCTTCTTCAGGGCTTTTGTTTTAAGGAAAATAAATTTATTACAGATAATAAGGAGATTGTGAGAGTCTTTTGTTGATCAATCCAACTAAAAACAAAACAAAAGCCCTGAAGAAGATCTACTAAGCAGATTGAAACACTGCAGTGTTGGCTGAATAAACATCACTCATTTTATGAACCTGTGTTTTTTCAATTATTTATTATATTACACACACACACACACATATATATATATTTATATATATGTTATTTATTTTACTTATGCCAATTTTCTGAAATTAATTTTCCCGTTCCCAACAATGGTGAAAGGGTTAATAGTAGCAAGTAGCATGAAACATCATCAAAACTCTCAAACTATTCAAAGTAATTTCAATTATCTCTTTAGTCCCTTCACTCTTTCCCAAGAGGGGGTTTTGCTACAGTTATAAAGACTAGTTTTATTTTTCTTTCCCACCTGGATCCCTTAAGCAAGATCCTGGTGATTTTCTATGTTTTTTCACTCACAATTACAGTTTTAAGGAGTGTGTTAACATTTTACACACAAAAAAAAAAAATATATATATATATACATATATATATATATATATATGTATATATATATATTGCTCAAAGAGAATTGAGCCTATCAGTGCTTCTTTTTCTTTTTCATGAGCTGTTTATTGTACTTAACCTTTCCAGCTTTACTGTGGGGATGAGTCATCTCTTCTTAGCTCTGTATTCGCTTTCCTTTTAGACTGGTGTCTGTGATTTAACCCATTTCAACTAAAAGATTATAAAGTGACTATAACAATGAACTAGAAGAAAAAGAAGTCACTGCAATTTTAAAAGAAATTCTTTGATGCAACAACAAAAAACAAAAACAAAAGATAATCTAAAGAGGTTTCTTTGGAAATATCAGCCACTTAAACTGGCATCACAGTTAACCCTTTACAGAACTGAATTTATTTGTAAATTGAAATAGCTTGAAGGCAAATCAAAGCCAGATCTTATAATATTTGTGCTATCTTTACAAATTAAGCTCTCTACACACATACATTCTAGTTTGATTTCTATCTCTCGATTCCAATCTCTCTATCTTATATCACTCTATTCACATCTCTCTATCCATCCCATCTCGCTCTATTCACATCTCTCTATCCATCCCATCTCGCTCTATTCACATCTCTCTATCCATTCCATTTCGCTCTATTCACATCTCTCTGGTTTCTGCCTACTTTTTAGTACCTTTAACATAAGGGTTGAGTGTTTTCCATAATAACTATTTGAAGAATACAGATGGAACTTAAAAATATAGGTGCTAAGGTTTGATTTGACCAGGGTATTGATCAGGTCAGGCTTCTCTGACTGCCTGTCTGGCCCAAGTAATGAGAATGTTGCAGGTCATATGATCACTTACTACCCGGATCACAGCCTGGTCAGTCACCAGGATCCTTTCCTCAAACACAGCTAACAAGTGGTTTCATTGAGCCAATTTGCAGAGATGCAGTGGCATATTCTGCAGACGCAGTCAACAGGGCACTTTATCCTATAAAAATTCAGTCATTGAATGAACTACACAATAAATTTCAAAGTGCATGTCTTTGCTTAATTCACTATGATTAAACTTGATTATAAACAAACATGTGTTGGTCACAACGGGAAAAGGTAATTTTAAGTATCTGATTATTTTAGTAGTACTAATTAGCTTTAATAGATTGTGGCACACTTATCGTAATGGTTATTGTCATCAGAAATTGAGTTATGACTCCAGTTCACATCCTGGCTGTGCTTTTGTATTTCACTTTGTCTTGACACCTTTGGGAAAGGCATGAATCCATATATTCTCCCCTAGCAATGGGTAAATAGTAGGGTAGACTGGATTCTTAAAGGCATGCTTTGGCAACCTGTCTTGGAGAGAGAAAATTCTAAATTTAAACCCTTTACTCTGCTTGAAAATTGACATTATATAACATTCCTCCTCATCGCGTAAGTGTTGAGTAAATAACATACTAATTAGATTTACATTTCTTTGAACTCACCATCAATTTTATGTATGAACTAGAAAAAAATTACTTACCTACCTTTCCTAGATATTTTATTAATAAACAATAACAATAGGCTAGAATTTAATGACCACATATTCTTCTATTCAAGCCACAACAAAATTAAAAACCGTTGCATTTATAGGTTTTTTCCTAAGAACTCTTAAGTTTCTTAGGGAAGTATCTGAACATATAAACTCTTCTATTTTACTACAATATCCTGAATCTTTTATATAATGTGCAAAATCCAAAGCCATATATATATATATATATATTATTTGTTATACGGTACAATACATTTAAGGTACGATTGTTACCATTGGTTTTAAAGCTGTGTGTTAGCCACTTATCATCAAGACAAGGAATTGATATTTCTTTCATGGGTGTGTTTTCTTGGTAAGTGGCTAACATGCTGCTTTGAAACTAATGATAACAATTGCACTTTGAATGTATTGTACCCTATGATAAATAAATACAGCTCTTACACCCATAATCAAGCACTTTATTTTCAATTCTCCAATACTAGAAAAAAACTACTAATATGATATATATATATATATATATATATATATATATATATATATATATATATATATATATATATATATAAGTTGTTACTAATTAAGGAAACATTGACTGACTTGGTCTAACCTTAAATTGTAAAATATATACAAGTTTTCCATTTTGGTTTAGTAAGAAAAAGTATTTTAAAGTTTTTATACATTCAACTTTGTATTGATTATATACTAGTTATTTCTTCACTAATAATTTTTTGTAAAAAAAAGAAAACTTGTCCCCCAACTTTGAATCATATTAGTATATTTGACATTGTTGCAAAATATCAACTGCAGATAAAATGCTTAAAACTAAAGTTTTAAAACATTGATAATAAAGCAAATTGGTTTAATATTGCTCTTATTTTATTCAAAATTCTTTGAAGAAAAAATAATGAAAGAAATGTTTTTTGCTTTGTGACTCTTTCCTTCCTTTAAAAAAAAAAAAATTTAACATCAGCTGCTTCATCTCATTCTACAATGCATTAATCCTGGTTGCTTAAATTTTTAATATTGGATTCAATTTGGATCCATGCAATTATTTTTTGCTGCTGCCACCTCTTCTTCTTCATCCTGTAGTCTTCTTCTTCTTCATCCTGTAGTCTCCTTCTTCTTCATCCTCTTCATCCTGTAGTCTCCTTTTTCTTCTTCATCCTGTAGTCTCCTTTTTCTTCTTCATCCTGTAGTCTCCTTTTTCTTCTTCATCCTGTAGTCTTCTACTTGCATTCTTTTTTTCTTTGCTTCCATTCTTCTTCACTTCCATTCTTCTTCTTCATTCTTCAATAATGTCACACTGAAAAATGTTATCAGAATTTGCAAAAAAAAAAGAAAAAAAGAAAAAAGAAAGAAGCAAAATCCATAGAGAATTATATAAAATCCCCCAAAAAACTGTTACTGAATATTAAAAATTTTGCTGAAATTATTTAAAAAAAAAAAAAAATAACATGACCTTGAGAAAAAAAAAGTTATTACAAGGTGAGTTTTTCTACAATCCGCATAAAAAGACTTTTTCTACAATATTTCAAATCTTCTCCAAAATATTATCAAACACGACCAATCTTTGTACATGGCATCTTTTAGAAATATCAGTGTTAATAGAATTTTATTCACTTCTTTATCAATTCTCAGTCAACATTCTCAATTATTCCATTAAAAATTCAAGTTTTTAAACAATTTTTTAATATAAATTCAAAATCAGTGTTGCTTTATATTTTGGCCTTGTTCGTCAAATACAAAAAAAAAAAAAGATGAATAAAATATTTGCCATTTCTTAAAGAATAATTCTCTTTCTTTTTACTTCAAATATATTCACTTCAGTTTTTTTTTTAAATTTTGGTGTTAGGTTCAGCTATTTAGGTAACATTGATTTTCCTGATCTTAAAATGGATTTTCTTCTGTGTTATATAAAAAATATGTTCACTTTTGTAATACAGGAAAAAAAATATTGATGCTTCACTCTCTCTCATAGTGAAAGGAGGATTTCCAAGTTATCCGAAAGCTATAAATATCTGGCATCAAGAAGATTTTTCTCATGCAAACCTGAAGAATCTAATATACTTGTAGATACCTTCATATGAATTTCTCAGAGTTACTTAGGCATAAAACTTTAACAATTCAGCACCAAACTATTTTTTTGGTTAATATTTATAAGTAAAAAACAAAACATTGCGGATACCTCAGAGACTAAATAGCTTTGCTAGAAAATTGGTACAATCCCTAGCTATTTTTTGTTTATATATATCATGCCCCTGCATGAGTACGATGTGACATAAGGTTAATTTCTTAAGCAGAGTTTAACAGGTTTGAATTTTGAGTTTTATTTCGTTTAGACTGGTTGCCTTACCAAGGTTAAAGAGACCAGTCTGCCTATTTACCCATAGCTGGATAGAGAATAGTTAAAAAATATATGTATGTCTATACTCAGTAAAACAATAAATGACTGGGAAAACTCTCAAAACTGAAAGAAAGGATTATAGAGTCTCACAAGCAAAATGAACAGAGAGTTCAAATCTATGTGGGTGTCTATGCACAGTAAAAAAAAAATAAAAATAAATGAATAAATAAAAAAAACCACTGATAAAATGGTAATATCAGTATCTCACAAATGCACCGAGAAAATTAGCCTCTTTATTGATCGACTTGGTACATGGAGTCAGCCAGATATTTTCTAATCTGTCTCATGAATCACTATCACATCGGGTGTAGAACAATTTAAAATCAAATCTAGCTTTAAGGTCCAAGAATCTATTCCACAGAGAGCATCTTCCAATTGCACAAAGGTGGGTTGAGTTACAAGTATGTCCTAATGTATGTCGAAAAGACCAAAGTAATGTTTGATATATTACTTTCTTTAAGATCCTTTTGCCATATGTTAGCTATTTGAATATGCAACAAAAGTAAAGCAACCTTTCCTATCTAAATCTACAACTATCCACCAAAGAAAGTATACACCTGATAAAGTTCAAAGTTCACACAGGCTGAACCATTTTTATAGAAACAATTGGCACATTTGAGAACAATCAAATTTAGATGACACAGGAAATAGCCAAGACACTCAAAATATTGAGCACTGAATATTATTTACACCAGTTTGCTTATATCAATTCCTTTGATGTCCTATCTTTAAATAAGTCAAACAAAAGATATCAAATAAAATAGAAAAATATATTTCTCCACGTAAGATTCAAACAAATTTTAGTAGACAATAAAAAGTAGATTTTTTAAAGACAATGTGGAATTGAAAATGTAGGGCAAGTAAAATGTAACCATCACTAATCAATGGTTGGTCTTCATCCAAAGAAATATGATGTTATGTAGAGAATGAATTTGGAAGGTAATCATCTATTATAATCTTATTCCTCAGAATAAAGCTATTTCCAGTCCAATGATAATTTGGTGAGGTCAGCGTTTGCAATGAATCTCATTTCTATATAATCCAAATTCTCACTCTAATGGAGATAACTAACACTGCTTCATTCCTTCCTAAATAGAAGATGCAGCGTAAGCATTTGATAATTTCAACCTCAGATGCCCATGCCACATCCTATGCATTCGTTGGAAGGACAAAGTGCCCAACATAGACGTGCTGGAATGAGCAAATATAAACAGCATGTTCACCATCATCTGTGAGAGACGCCTGTGTTGGTTAGGTCATGTCAAGAGGATGGATAAAGGCCGCATCCCCAAAGACCTACTGTATGGTGAATTAGTAGAAAGAACCCAGCCAGTAGGGAGACCATGCCTGTGCTTTAAAGATGTCTGCAAGAAGGACATGAAGACATGCTGCATTAACATCAACACCAACACATGGAAGATTGGTGCAGAAAACCGAGTGGCCTGGCACCTCCTTGTCAGACAAGGGACAAAAAGAAGTAAAAAAGAGAGGATAGAAGCCACAACAGAAAAGAGAGACAGAAGGAAGGAGAGACAACAGCAACCCAGCAAGCATCACTGTTCATTTGCAGTCACTGCAACAGAGATTACCATTCAAAAATTGGCCTGTTCAGCCACTTGTGCAGATGCAGTTAAAAAAAATCTCATCATGGACAATTGTTACAATAAAAACTTAATGGTTTCCCAGGTCATTCAATAAATCATAAACGGAATAAATGTTTTTAATTCTTGAAAAACTCATAATGAGAAAGTATGAAAATATCAGAGTACTTTTGAATAATTTAAAGGTGAGTTTAACTCAGCCAGTAGAGCATCTGTCTGGAAAATGCAAGGTTCTGGGTTCGATACCAGTCCTCATCAACTCAGCACATGAGTAGCACAGTTTGGGTAATCTGATCTGGGAGTTAATGGTATGTGTGTTGCTGCACCTCAGCAAAACAATATCCCTGGACTAGCACAAGTGAAAAGGGGATAGATTCCCCCTCTGTTCACCTGATACCAACAATAGGTCACTGCCAATTTTACTCCTACTATATTAATCTAAAAAGAAATTTAAAGAACAGTTTGGGTAATCTGATCTGTGTGGTAAAGTACCTGGGAGTTGACAGTAGGTGCTCCACCTCAGCAAAACTCTCCCTTGACTAGTGCAAGTGAAAAGGGGATAGATTCCCTCTCTGTTTGGCAGATACCAATAATAGGCCATTTTGCTAACTTTACAACTTCTTTGTATATTAATTTAAAAAGAAATTTAAAGATTTGTCAATTCCCCAGTTGTAAGAAACACAATTGATTTTAAAATGAGTTTTAGTTGATACAATGAATCAAAATTGATTTCTACTTAAAAAATATCTTTCTTGGTCTTTTTTTTTCTCTTTTCAATAGCAGAATAATTCTTTTAAAATTTTTTTTCTCAATATCAGGTCTATTTGTAACTATGAACTTTCTTTAAAAAAAAATGAGTTAAAGAGAATCTGACCTTCCTCTAATTTAACTTTTTATTGAGATCAGAGGTGCTTAAAGAATGACAATGATACTTTAACAAAAAAAGGTCAAGATGAGTTCAATTTTCTCTGGTCTTAATAGCAATTCAATAGTTTTCAACTAATTTGCACCTGCAAAGCTGAAATTACCTTGTTTATAATACAAGTGTAAAGAAAAAGTTCATTAGCAAAAGAAAAAGAAAACCTCCATCTTTGTTTGAAGGAAGAATGAAGTCTATCAGTGAGATTTCCTTGAATAGTCAAATAAGCTGTTATGTCATAGATCAGTGTTTTTCATTCTTTTTTTTTTTACTTCAGAAATACTTGTAGAGTAATTAAAACTACTAGCAGGACCTGTGAATATACCATAATATGATAATTCAATTATTACAATGTTTGATATGTTTACTTAAGAGCTATTGTGAAATAGTTCAATATGTAAAAAGTATAATAATCTTAATTTAACTCTCTCACTCTTTTTTCTTTTCTTTCTTTCTTTTCATCTTGTCATTATCTTCAATTGAAACAGATTAGTGTTATCACTTTTTATGCACTCACCCCTTCTTTATCTTTCCACTACTCTCTTTCTTACTTTCTTTTTCTTTCTTATATTTTTTCTGCATATCATGTCCTTTTTTTCCCTTTCTTTCTTTAGAAAAAAAGGAAATGGTTTATTATTTTGTGGATAATTATTTTGTGGATAATTATTTTGTGGAGAATTTGGTGGATAAGTAACACTAGATAATCAGGAATTACATTTTAGCATTTTTTCTTGGATGATTTGGATGATCTCATTTTTAACCAGAGGGTGTTGCAAGATGATAACAGTCATACTATTAAGGAACACGAGTATTAATATATAGATGGGGTGCACTTTGAATTTCAATAAAATAAAATTAGACATAAAATTGCAAAATAATAATAATTTTAACATTGAGATAAAATCTAGTAACCACATTAGAGAGACATGTTTTTATCTGAATCATTTAAAAAACACAGATTTGTTTTATATAAACAAAATTTATAAATCAATCTTTCATTACAAAAATACTTGGAGGGGGGCACCTGAGATCATTTAAGGGTGCACCGCTTGATAAATGCTGTCATAGATCATAAACATTAATTTGAAGTAATGTATCAGATTACTCTCAAGAGAAAAATCCTCTTATGTTTTTGCCTTGAAGTGGCAAAAACATAAAAGGAAACTGTTTTTTATTTTATTTGTATTATGAAATGACATTGATGATAAAGAAAGAATTCTTATTTTAGCATTTATTGAGTTTGCATGATGAAGGGAACTACAATGGAATTAGTATGTTTAAATATAGTCTTGCGTTTGGACAGAGAAATTCTATTTTCAATCTCAGTGTTAACATTGTGAGCGCCTTAAGTCCAATTTTATAAACCCACAAACCAAGATGATGGCAAATGCATTAATAAGTACTAGAGAAATTTAATAATAGCAGCAGCAGCCGATGTTCAGCAGGAAAATAGATCTAAGACTTAATAATTTATAGATCCAACAGTCCACTACTACAATGGACTTTGCTAGAAAGGAACTTTCTGCTTCACTTATCCCATTCACTTAATGGCATCTAGCTATCTTTACGGTGGGGAAGCTCCAACTCCCAGTGGTATAGTGTATTTTACCTTCAGGTTACTAACAACCAATGTATGGCTTCTTGGGAAAGGACTTTTCAAAGCTATTAAGAAATTAAGACAGCTCCCTTCCATTGCACTAAAATTGTGACTTTGAACCTTTCTTAATAAGTGACTATCAATCTACTTTTACATAAAACACTATATGAGTTCATAGGTCATCAAGTCTATTCTCGGTAATGGGAATTCCCATTGTTATGAAAACACAAGACATTAGCTGTTTGCATAATGCTGATTTTATACCTTTTACAATTCTAGTGCAATAGAAGGGAGATTTAATTTTATATTTAAATAATAGCCCATATAAATTAGTAAATTGTTTATTTAAAAGATTATCAATTACTAGTGTGATTATCATGTCAGTGTTTAATGTTGGAGATATACTTTTTCCACTGTAGTATCAAGATATTCTTTGTCATTTATACTTCAACTTGTATATTTAAGCAAGCTTTTATCACCATTAAAATAGAACAGATAATTAAACATTCACTTTACTTTTGAATTGAGTAGACAAATAACAGTCACCAGTTGGAATGTTTTTTCATTATATCTTAGGTCAAAAGTAATTTTTTTTCAAAATTCATTTAAGTAATAATTAAACTATTCTTTATCAAATTTGATGTCCTTATATATGCAATGACATTTCTTCTGATGCCAATAAACATATCAATCAATTTTGAAAGATACATTTGTTTAAATAAATGTTACAATATTTACCATTAAATCCTAAAAGTTACATTGCTTATCACAAAAATTCCCATTATTGTCAAGTCATGCTTCTTGCTAGATCACCAAAATTTGAAAGGAATGGGTGTTCAATGCTTAGTTAGGTGACCATTTAAGCTACAGCAGTTACTGTAAACAATTGGAGTCCTTTGTCTATCAAAATGACTTTATTTGGCATTAAATGACCCAAAAAGGATTGATGTGCCTTAATAATATTCAATACTTAATTGTGTGACAACTTAAGCAACAGCAGGTTCTGTAAGCAAGCTGAGTCCTTTGTTTATGAAAATGATCCAAAAGAGGGTTGATATGCCATGAAACAAAACTTTCCAAACATTTTGGAATGGTGACACATTTAAAAAAAATTAATTTGACACTTTAAGTTTTATTAACCAAATCAAAATTTTTTAAAAAACTTCAAAAAACTAAGTTTTGTTATCCAAGCAAAATTTATAATTAAAAATGGATGTAAGAAATAATTGAATGGAAAAATTATGCCAACATGTCTAGGGTTATTTTACATTTAGAGGTTAAGGAATCATGTTCATTGTACATTTGTTTACATTTTATATAATTGTCTCTTAAGAGATTTTTTTGCATAGTTATGTTAGCAAGTATTCCTATCTAATACTAATAATTATAGGCTTTTAAGTAATTATTCTGATTTAATAAGTCATTTATTTGCACACAGTTATATGGTTTCAAGTCACTAATAATAATTCTTAGTAAACAATTATAGCTTCAAGTAACAATTGTCTTGATATAAATAATTTAAAGTTATATGGCATAAAGTATTCCCAACTAATACAAATAATTTTCATACAGATCAAACATGACCCCTGGGTGAGGTCAGATTAAAAATTAAATTAATGAAAATTAAGGTGGGTAACTCCACATTCCTTTGATATCCAGAACTGGGGCCTCAGAACTGCTGTTCAGTGTCATACCAGGTTGGTTGATTGGGTTTTATGACATGATAATCCATTGGGTTATTTCATGCCAAAGATGTTTTTGTTTTATTCATTTTGATGAGTATTCAATTTTTTTTCTATTTAACCCATAGATGGGACCCTAACAGTTACTAACACTCCGGGTCAGAGTAGACCTGGGAGCAATGGTGATGAAGAGCTCCAGAATTGGAACTTCACCATCAGATAGAGTTTGTC
This sequence comes from Doryteuthis pealeii, assembly GCA_023376005.1. Classification (NCBI taxonomy): domain Eukaryota; kingdom Metazoa; phylum Mollusca; class Cephalopoda; order Myopsida; family Loliginidae; genus Doryteuthis; species Doryteuthis pealeii. The sequence goes on from CM042139.1 coordinate 44,676,629, forward strand.
ATACCCAAGACATTAAGACCCTCAGTCACTATCTCCTAGTACATATATGATAAAAGGGGTTGGAACTTGCCATAAGGGCAATAGAGTCAGGACAATCATATAGGTTCTAGAGCTTGACGTGACTCCCCAATTGGTTGAATGGTGCTTTTCTGACCACCTGTCTACCCTAAGTGGAGTGTTGCATGTCATGGACTGCTCAGCCACCAGGCTTCCATCCTTAAGCATCATGGTGGCCCCATTGAAGGGATTTTACCTCTCTACAGAAATGCAGTCAGTATATTCTAAAGCCTCAACCGACAGGGCTTGTCATACCAGGATCATCCCTTTTTATGGAGGGTTATTAACTTTTTGCAGAGGATACAGTCAGAATATTCTAAGACAAATTTAGTTAATAATTAAACAAATAAGAAGTATAAAGAGATTATCAGCAATACAGTATAGAGATGAGAGAGACAGTTTGAAAAGCTTTGGCATATAGACTTAAATCAATGGCAAAGTAAAGATTCCTGATACCATTATTATTTCTTTTCTTGGAATGTTGCAATCAAAATGCAGTCAAATCTTTGGAAATCTGCTACTTGATGAAAAATACTTAAAATTATTTGCTTTCATTAGTTTCTGCATGCAAACGTCTCCATTGTTCATTCCTATCAGCTATCTTCTGCTTTTCTGATTGGAAAAAAGGTTAAATAAGATGCATTTGAACATTTTCTTTTTCTTTTCTTTCAGTGGCAAGTAATCAGATCACTAATTCTAATGTTTTTTTCTATTTTTTTTAAATAAATACTTTTTTATCTTTTTTATTTTTTATTATTCAAGGGTTAGCATCAATTCAACTTAATTAGGAAAATGAGTGTTATCAAATGTCAAAAAGCTTGGCTCCAAGTGGGTGCAAAGATTATTTGAATAGACCACATTGACTTTTTCCTAACTTTTAAAAAGAAAATTTATTCTTTTAATATCTTTAAGCACCATGATAATGTGTTGTTGCTTTCCTTTAAAAAAAAGTATTTTTATATTTGTAGGTGAAGATAAAACCAGAACAATTTCAATTTTTATCTTCCTGAGCTGAAATAAACCATTGTTATCAACATGAAAAAGTGGTAGGAAAATATTTAGTTGAGAGCAACACCCTCTGATTAAAAATGAAACCGTCCAAATCATCCAAGATTAAATGCAAAAATGTAAATCCTGATTATCTGATGTTGCTTAACCACCAAAATCTTATTTCTTATGAGTGTTGTCACCTTAGCTCATATACACAAATAGAACATTTATTACATACATATAAAAACACTTACAAGAATGCACAAACATTTCCCAACAGATGAAATGTGTATATTGCTCTATGAATAAGAAGTATATAAAAAGGGGTACTAAAATTATAAAAAGTCTTACTTGTCTTCTTTGAGGGCAAAGCCATGTAAGCTTTCAATTCAATAGTGTGTGACCAATGGATATGTGATGTCCAAAGATCTTCCCAATAAATACAAGGAAGACAATTGTTTATTTTCTGCCTACAATGTGAATAGTCAACATCTTCTTCATCTGAAATTTGAAGCTTGACCTTGCTAAATAATAAAAAAAGATTTGATTTACCTGTTTGATTCAGACTTATATCAGTGAAGACTTAATATGCTTTTTTTTTTATTGCAATGAAATCATGTAAAGAAATATGTCCTATGTATGAACATATCTTGTTTTTCTTTCCATTTGTCCAGTGTATCGCTGAAAATACTTATGCTAATACTGGACCTTGGTGAATGGCGATGCCACTACATATCCACCTTAGAGCCAATCATTACCAATAGCTGGTAACCATCTCATAACTTCAATTTTTTACTAATTTTTTTGAGTTGTGCTTTTTATTTATCTTAGCTTATACTGTCAATCGTAGAAGGCAAAGGCAAACATTTTCATCTAACTTTAATTTTCCTAGTTAAGTTTTATTAGAAAAAATAATTATAAAAACTAGCAGAACCTGTGGATACACCACAGTATGATAATTTAGTTATTACAACATTTGATATATTTACTTAAGAACTATTGCAAAAATTTTCAATATGTAAAAATATATAATAATCTTGATTTAATTTTCTCATCACCAAATAATCAGGATTTACATTTTTGTAATTTGGAAGGTCTCATTTTTAACCTTTTTTAAGGACTATTTTCAGAAAATACGAGTGGATCATCTATTAATAATGGAGATTGCGTGTATTTCTGTCTGTAACCAAAACTATGTCACAGCTTATGTCACAATATTCTCAATCATTATATTAGTTTATCAATGTATATTGAATTTATAGTCAAAATCGTTGATACACAGAATAAAAACAACCCTGTATTATATACACTCAAAATTTGAGTAAATAATTTTAAAAATTGTTTTTTTTTACACTCGCCCTTTTTTTTTCAGTAACAAAAAATTAACTAAAACGTTTACAAATAAATACCTACGATTTTGTGTAAAATGTATGTTTAAAATTTTCAAAATAATTATATAATTTGTAATTAATAGATGCAAATTACATTTCATTTGAGGGGGACAGAAATAAGTTTCCATTTCAAATTGTTTAATTTTTTTTACTCCTTTAATAAATGTGATGATTTTGCTTACTAATGATACAAACTCTCTGATATTGAATTTTTAACTCCCACCCCTAAGGCAATATCTTTTTAAAAAATAATTTTTACAGCGAGTGCATTTTTATTGCTAGTTTTGATAAAGAGAAAAGTACTGTGATTATAATAGAGATAAAGGGAGACAACTCTGATAGAAGATTTATTCTTTAACATAAAATCAACCCAATTGTCATCTATAAATAGATAATACTTCAATACAGTTTTCTTTGACAATTTAACTACTCCCCACCACCCGCTTCCTGTGAATTATTTCCGTACTTAACTTGGATGCTTACCTCTCTGTCCAAAACTCTTGAACAAAGGTAAGTATTTTTCTGATGATCTTTTAGCCCCTTTTAACTTTACCTGTATTTCAATTCATGAAACTCGAACCATTTTTTAATCTTTCAAGCTCTTAAACCTCAGAGAAATTTACATATTTCTGATTGATATGATAAAAAGCAAGATTTGCAAGAGGAACCCTTGAGTATTTTTTGATTTACATGTTTCTGTTTAGGCTATTATAGATTTGTAAATATTCATTGTTTGTGAATTGGGATATGCTTTTTAAAATTTTGCTAAAAGAAACAAAATGTTTTTATTTCACATGAAAAATGAAATACAAAGATTTACGAATTTAAAGGGATTGTGATCTTATCTAAAAAGGTAAACTTTTGCCAAATTTCCAAAGAAATATAAAAAGAAAAAAGAAATCAGTGAAATAACACCAAATTAATAAAGTTTTTTATGTGGTAGACTTTCTTTTTTTTCTTTAATGGCATATCAACCTTCGTGGGTTATTTAATGCCAAAGCCATTCTTGTAGAAAAACAGTTATGAGAATCTAGATCAAGTCTATTTATTGTGAAGTAATCATAAATTTCATTCTGTGTTCTTCTAATACAGTTACATAAATAAATAGATGTTTTATTATTGTTTATATGAAATATTAAAGAAAGACTGACACAAACTCTAGTTATTCAAATTTAAAATCTTATTTATTCTTTAAAAAGTCATTTTGGTAGTCATATATATACACAAGCAGGATGTGACAAAAGGTCAATTTCTTAAGCAGAGTTTAATAGGTTTGAATTCAGAATTTTCTTTCTCCTAGACTGGTTACCTAGCTACGGTTAAAAGCCCAGTCTGACCTACTATTTACCCATAGCTGGAGGGAGAGTAGTTGGATGCATACCTTTCCCAAGAGCATTAGTACTATTTGAAATGCAAACAGCCTCGTCCAGTATTTGAACTCAGGTCAATGAATCCATTTCCTATGACTCTAACCATTACACCATGTGCCTCCACCATTCTTATATAAATTGAGGGTAAAACAAGGACAACAGTTTTATATCTTTAAAAAATTTTGTGATAGTTCTTGATTGATCTTAATGGCATGTCAACCCGTGTAGAATTATTTTATGCTTAGATGTCAGGCAATCATTGTACATTTATATTTTTTGTATTGACTTTTCTTAAGATTTTTTGTACACAGTTATATGATATCAAGTATTCCTACCTAATAATAATAAATTGCAAACAGGTGTATGGTTTGAAATATTTCCTTATACTAATAATTACATAGTTTCAAGTATTTACATCTAGTTAATAATAATCATCTGTTTGTACATAGTTATATGGTTTTAAGTAACTAATAATAATTGTTAGCAATTATAGCTTCAAGTAACTATTCTTAATACAACTAATTTTTACACAGTGATATGGTTTCAAGTATTACTATCTAATGCTAATAATGTATACTTGATTCTATGTTTTAAAGTAAAAATTTGTATTTAATAATTATTATCTATTTGTACACAGTTATATGGTTTTAAATAACTAATAATAATTGTTACTAAACAATTATAATTTCAAGTAATTATTCTTAATATAATTATTTCACACACAGCCATATGGTTTGAATAATTACTATCTAATGCTTAATTGTATGTTTTAAAGTAATTATTCTTATTTAGTAATGATCATCTGCTTGTACACAGGTATATGCTTTTAAGTAAGTAATAATGGTTGTAAATAAACAATTATTGCTTTCAAAGACATATTCGTTAATATGGTTCTTGCAAAAGGAGGATCTATATAAAATATATTTCTAGTCAAATAACCATGAATTTCATCTTAATTTAGTTACACAAATAAATAAAGGCTTTATGATTTTTTTTTATTAAAGCTATGTTTTATCATTCATATTTAAATAATTCTATTCCATATTTTTGAATAAATATTTTTTATCATTTATTTCTTATAATTTATTATTATTTATAATGTATTATCATTTATTATTTTTTCTCTTTAGATAATTCTATAATATTCCATATTTTTGTATAAATATTAAAGACTGGGAAGCTATCTTCTGTTATTCATATTTAAAATCTTACTTTTCTTTTACGCTCTTTAACCTCAAACAAATTTAAATCTTTCTTATTGTTATGATAAATGCAAGATTTATATGATGAACTCTTGCGTATATTTGTATTTACATGTTTCTGCATTGTCTATTATAGATTAATAAATATTCATTGTTTGTCAATGAACAAATTGTCTTTGCTAATTTATGTTGGGCAGATTTCCCAGAAACACAAGTGATGACACAGAAAGTTCATAAGTCATTTAAAAAGCAACGTATTTAAAAATACTGGGAGGAAACAAGTTAATATTGACTGAACTATGAGTAAAATCTATGAAGATAATATCTCATTTGACAAATTTTATGCAAAGCAAACCATCTATCCACCCAAATCAAAAGAAAATAATTTGATTTCTCTCTCGAGATGTTTTTGTTTAACAACTTCCCTACTGAGGGTTTGATTGTTAAATACATTCTCTCCCAATCACACATACAAATTGAAAAACATACACTGTATACAAATTAAATGTGGTTTTGGCTTAAGTGGCCAGAACTGCTTCGTATAATATGTTAGGAGACTACAGAGAAGTCTCTAACATAGGGGAACATATATGTAATAAAATCCAAACAAAGAGGTACATGAAACAACAATACAGACTTTATTATTTGAGCACATGTAAAATATACAATATAGATACAAACAGTTTAGGATGAAAGCCTTTGGAAAGTAAGAAAGAGTTCTTAATGAATAAAAGAGTCACTTACTGTATATAACCCACGTAGTAGGGTCTATAAAGGGCTATATACTCACATGGATACAAGCCTATAGTTAGGAGGCAACAAAATTTGTTTTTTTAATCATTCTCAAATTTGATTAGAGCAGATTGTGAATTAAAGAAATTATGGCTTTGTTTATCAAATGAATGTAAATCTGTTAGATTGTGCTTTTGGCATAAAAGGAAAAAAATCCCAGTAAGATGTTGAGATGATTAGAAATAAAACTAAGTCTCAGTCTTGAATTTCTGATTGGCAATAGAAATTGTTCTGAAGTCATGATTAAGATTAAGATGCTCTTTGAACTTCAAAATGAGAAACATGTTTGATTAAATAAATTGAATCATTTGAAGATGAGAGACAAACAACAAATAGTTTTTCATGACTGAAATGTTTGTGGTAATTACAACCAGGTTTACATTAACAGAAGAAAAAGAAATCTTTAAAAGATAAATCAAAGAATTTTAGATGTCAAAAACTTGTTGGAGGTGCGTGGTGTAATTGTTAGAGTCATAGAAAATAGACTCGTTGACCCAAGTTCAAATCTTGGACAAGACTGTTTGCATTTCACATAGTGCTAATACACTTGGGAAAAATATACATCCAACTACTCCCCCTCCAGCTATAGCTAAATAGTAGGGTGGACTGGGCTCTTCAAACTTGGCTAGGTAACCAGTCTAGAAGGAAAACTCTGAATTCAAACCTGTCAAACTCTGCTTAAGAAATTGACCATTTGTCACATCCTGCTCATACAGAGGGTTGGTAAATTATATATATATATGCCAAGAACTTGCAATAATTGGCTTGAATAAGACCCTGGATCGAGTCCATTATAAACCTTACAATTTGCCAAATTTCCTAAAGAAAATAACCTCCAGGGGGATAAGCATTAGGTTTGTTACTAACACCTGCAAAAAACAAAAAGTATATTTGAATCAAAGGCCAAGATAATCTAAGGTTAAAAGTAATCTATTCTCTGAAGATTTCTTTTCAAAATGAAGTTGGGATAAATTCAACATTTCCAAACAACTAAATATTAACAAAGCATTTTAGGAATAAACGTAAATTTAAGAAAATGTAATTGGATTGTTGACTTGAGATGATGAAACTAAGTTATTTTCTGATATTGAAATAAAGTCTTGCTTTCTGGGGAAACAATTCTTTCCCTGGATATTATTTACACACTTTCCACTTGTCACTTATCACTCACACCATCTTGCTTCGAAGTCAAACTGCAATCCCTCTCTCAGCCGACACTGCATTTATATTGACAAGGCTCATTTCTGATTGGTTGGTCAGACCAATCAGAATAAGCAACTAATCATATAAATGGACTAGTCTTCTCTCGCAAACCTCTTTTTTGTTACGTCCAGTTTCACGGAAGGCAAGCCATTTTTTTCTGTAGTAAAGGAAAACAATGTGTATTCTTTTTTAGCCATCTCACCTAAATCATGGACCTACACACGAGAAACAAGTCCTTGCCCACTTCACTCCATGAGGTAAGTCTCTTCCCTCACTACATAAAGTCTCACTAGAAAATAAACTTCCTTTACATGGTGGTTATAGTATTTAAAAGAATTGAATTTAGAAGTCACAATTTTAATATTTAGAAGGTAAAGTTGGCATAGGTGGTGGAACAGTTGACAAAATAAAAAGTGGAATCCAAAACCGAACTATTTTAGACCTTATTTTTCTGATGCAAGTATCATTGGGGAACGAGAAAAGGTTTGGTAAATGAACCAAAGCCTAGCCCATTTGCCAAAACTGTCATGTTCCCCAATGAGTCATGCATTGGAAATATTTTGGTTTTGAGTTTCCCATACCATCTTTTTTAATGTAGACTAAATACAATAATTTAGAATTTGGGTTTCTGATTAATCAGGTTAACAAAATATTTTTTTTAAATAGTTTATTTGTACTTTTACAATATAAAACTTTTGATTAGTCATAAAATAGTGAGTCATGATACAAAATGTAATGTAATAAGAGCTTGGAAGTTTTTTTGTTTTTTTTTGTTGACCAATGATCTTCAAGTCTAGCATCAGAAAGTAGAAAATACAACAGAGTTTGTTTTGGTCATGGCTGAGAGATCTTATTTTATTTGGACTTATAATGCAGACTCTAAAGCAGACTGAAGAGAAAGAAGAGAGATTGAAAATTGAATTAAATTTCTTCATCTATAATTGTCTGAGTCTAACAATGGATAAGTCTTCCTTTACTACATTTTGTCTATCTACTTTCCACAGTGTAGTTGTAACAATCCTCACACACACATTTTATACTTCTTAAAGTGCAAGGCACTTGAAAGAAAAAGAGGAAGAGGAAAAAGAGGAAGAAAAAGAAGAAAAAGAAGAACATGAAAAAGACGAAAAAGAAGAAGAACCTGGAATCCTTATGTGTTACTTTATATTTCATAGTCATGTTTGTGTAGTCAGACAGTTACTTTAGACATGAGCTCATTTCAGATTATTTAAAAAAAATTTTTTTTAAATCAAGACTGTCTTATAATGTGTGTTCAGAATTATTGACTGTATTTACCAAGACAAAAATAAACAATTAATCAAACATTAATTTACTTTTAAATTGTCCTGTTTAGCTTATTTTAGTGAATTTTCCACTGGTTGAAGCACCTTTGAAATTTCTTTTTTAATATGGTTTGAAGCCATCATATCATATTTCTTTATCTTCCATGTTCTCAATTCTTAGCCATGTGATAGAGTTTCATTTTGGGACACAAGAAAAAAAAAGGGAGAGAGCTTGGTTTGGTGATAGTATGGAAGGTGCTGAACTTTCACAATCCTGTGTTTCACTAAAAACTGCAGATAAAAACATATCAAGAATTGGCACTGACTGGTCTAGAAATTTGTATTATTTGGACTATTGTCCTCATCTTCATTGTTAATCTGTACAACGTTTCGGCCGATGTGCCCTCTGGCCTTCTTCAAGTATTTTTTGTCAGACTCAGGAACCATTCCAAACTCGGAAACCTTCTTGTCATAATCGGGAGCCATCATGAAACTTTGAACCTAACCCTTTATTCAGTCCACGGGGGTATCCTGTTCTCATTCCATTAACCATAGCTGGGGTAGAAACATTAAGCTGTGTTAATTATTATACCCTGTTACTGCTGCCCCTGACCAGGATTGAACCTGCAGTCTAGAGATAATTGTCACTTAGAACTGTCTTAACCTAACTCCTTTATCCACTAGGCTATGTGTCCAATTGGACAGATAGCCTAGTACAGATAACAATAAAGATGAGGACAATAGTCCGAATAATCCAAATAATACTAATTATTAAGTCTCATCTAAAACATTCAGAGAAATAAAAAGTCTAGGCATCATCACTTTATTATATGAGTGACTTACCTATCTTTATTTAAATTTTATATTCAAGACTTTTTTTAAATTCAAGATTCAGCCTTAATATTTTCTTATAACATTTGTATTTACCCAACCCCTCCACACAAGCAGGATGTGGCACAAGATCCGAATTCTGAGTTTTCCCTCTCCTAGACCAGTTGCCATATTAAGGTTAAAGAGCCCATTCTGCCTTACTATTTATCCATAGCTGGAGGGAGAAATGTTGGATGCGCTACCTCTCCTAAGTGTATTATCACTATGTGAAATACAACCAGCCTCGTCCATGAAATGAACTTATGTTGCCATATCCATTCCCTATAATGATAACCATTATAGTACAGGCACCTTCTTATTACATATTGTATATGCCAAAACAGAACATGAAGTTAATCTTCTATCAAGACTTTATTATACGGTAGAAAATATCTTTTTATAAAAAATATATATTATTATTATTATTATAAATTGTATACATTATATATAAAAAATATATATTATTATTATTATTATAAATTGCATACATAATATACAAAAATATATATTATTATTATCATTATTATAAAATGTGTACAATTATTATCATTATCATAAATTGTATACAAAAAAAGATACAGTTTTACAAAAAAAAAGATTATTATTATTATCATAAATTGTATTCAAAAGTCAGTGAAAATCTGTCATTTTAAGGTTGGGTTGGTATCTACAAACCTAAAAAGAATTAGTTCCTGTGTGATTATCTTAAATGCATATTACTGTAAGAACATTTAAGATATAAAAACGAGAGATTTTTAGCATCATCCTGATGTTTTTAATAGTTTTGTCAGCAGACATGCCCAGAAGACAATTTTGAAACATCAAGTGATGCATGAAATTAGTATGGCTGAATTAACTTAGGCTAGACACTTAGTTTGATTTGTGTCTGAGATACAGTCAGGTTAGAATACTGTTCTTGTTGACCAGATACTGAAAGTGTCTACATTTGATAGCAAAAGACATTTCCATAGGGTCTCGATAGAATTGGTTATTGTGTACTAGAAAACATTGGACTTTCTTTTGTTCGTGTTTGCTGTTAGGGCAAACTTATATTTTATCTAATTTTATTTCATGCAATCACATTTAAGAAAACAAAAACAGAAGTTATGAACTTGTCATAAGACACAATTTACTTATGAAATATACAAAACAGAAAAGAAATAAAAGGAAAGAGAAATAAAGATTGACTTCTGTTATCAAGCTGTCAAGAAATGTTGCAAGCAAAGGTTGAAACATTACTTTACAAAAATGCAGCAAAGACATCTTGGTTTATTGATTTGACACAGTTTTCTACAAGAATGGATTGTCAGGAATCGGCTAAAGTCTTTAGCTAAGGGAAATGCAAAGAGTAGAAAAGATCTTTCATTCTTGAAGTGATAGACAAGAACAAGGAGTTTTCCGCCAGTGACATTGCAGCACTTATAATAATCACCATGACAACTTGTCATTTAATAATGGATAAAAATGGATTCTAAGGACAAAATCGAAAAATTGGTAAAACAATTGATTTTTATATTCATTGTATTTTTTTTATACTAGTAGATAAATAGATACTTTTAAGTGAAGAACAGAATTTTTGAGATGAGGCATCATAATTAGTATTATTTGGATTATTCTAACTATTGTCCTTATCTTTATTGTTATATACACAATATTTCAGCCGATGTGCCCACCGGCCTGCTTCAGGTGTTTCTTGTTTAACTCGGGAACCTTCTTGTCATAATCAGTAGCCTTCATGGAACTTCAAAACAGACCCTTTATTCAATTCACAGGGGTAGATTGTTCTCATTCCATTAACCCTGACTGGGTACACTTGTTAAGCCATGTTATGTATTTTATGTTATTATCGTCCTTGGCCAGGATTGAACCTGCAGCCTAGAGATGATTGTCACTTAGAACTGTATTAACCCTTATATCCGTTATGCCATGTGTCAAACTGTCTTTTGTATTCATTGTATTTTTTGTTTCTACTAGTAAATAAACAAAGAATTTTAAGTGACCACCAAGGGTTGAAAGGAAGTTATACTTCCATTGAGTGACAGTTATGAGTTAATTTTATCACTTTAACGGATAATACAAGAAAGATACAAATAAATGATTGATTTTATGGGTTTAAGTATGAGTGTTGGCTTAAGAAATTCCTTTTCCCTTTAATATTGAAACTTCCGTTCAAAGAAACAAATAGTAACATATTTCAACTGTAAAGATCTTTATTGAAACACAATAAAGACCAGATATTCTAAAAAAAACAACAAAGTATTAATTTCTGAGTTGTTTTTTTTATTATTTCATCATATTTATGTATAATTTGGATTTTTTGGACTGTTGTCCTTATCTTTGTTATATACACAATTGCTATTGTAAGGTCATCAACAATATGTCACTGAAGAAAGTTGAAAATTCATAACAGAAAGATTAGTGATGAGGACAATGTCTCACCTTATTAGCTTTAGTGGCCTAATTAGTTAAGGTATTGTTCATCTCTCTCTCTCTTTCCATATACCAATCTATCTATACCTGTATCTATCTATCTATTCATCTAATTTTTCATATTTCTCTTTATCTATCAACATATCTATCTATCTTACAGGCTATCATTCAATCTTAGTCTGTTCATATCTAGATAGATAGCTAATTCTTTTGATATCTATCTATTCTAATTTTTACCCTCAGGTGGTGGATAATCTAATCAAACACCTGTTAAATATGTGCTCCAGTCTTGCAGAAACTACTTTGATCTGGATTTTCACACTTTAAATTAACAGATAAAGAGTACATTGGCTGAAAACAAGATTAACAACAATAAAAACCTGTGAAAAAGATGTGAAAAATAGGTCATAATTCAATAGAAAAATTAATTTGATACAAATAGAGAGAATTAGGTTGTAATTACCTTGACAGATGTACAAGAATTATTAATTTCGTATTTTAAAGATCATTTTAAAATCATCAGTTCTTAATGAAATGTTTATGAAGTTGAAGAGAATTTATTCAAAAGCCACTCATCTACGGATTTGAATGAAGATATTTGAAAGACACTAACAGTTGTGAATAATGCAACAATTCCCATTATAGATCTTTTATGAAAAGAGAAATTAATTACTCTTTATTTTCAAATGAATTTTTCATAGAAAATAACAGGCAGCTGGATTACGAATAGAAAGTAAATCAAATATTCACAAATCAGTTTACAATTTACAGACCATAAAAGTTGAAGGACATAAAATATTTATTAAATGCAATCTGATGGTGAAGTTCCAGTGCTGAACTTCTTGGGAATGTGAAGTACCCCTTCATCACCATTACTCCCAGGTTCACTCTAGCCTGGAGTAATAGTACCTGTTAGGGTCTCATCTATACTTTAAATAGAAAGAAATGTGTTTAAAAAAATTGAGAACCCATCAAAAATGAATAAAACTAAATGTTTTTGGCATAAGATAACCCAAAAAAGGTTGATATGCCATAAAAACCAACCAGCCAACCAGTTAAAGATAAAGAGAGGAACAGAATTATTATAATTATCAAAAAAAGGTGTGTGGGGGGGGATAAACACATTTTAATTTTTACAGAATGTATAGAAGGAAAACTTTTAATTAAAAACTGTTAAACACCACTTAAAAATTTACCTTATGTCACATCCTACTCATGCAGAGGGGTTTATATATATATATATATATATATATATATATATATATATATATATATATATATATATATATATAACCCCTCTGCATGAGTAGGATGTGACATCTATACTGGTTCCCTAGCCAAGGTTAAAGAGCCCAGTCTGCCATACTATTTACCCATAGCTGGAGGAAGAGTAGTTGGATGCATACCTTTCCCAAGGGGATTAGTGCTATGTGAAATGCAAACAGCCTCATCCAGGATTTAAACTTGGGTCAACAAGTCCATTCTCTACAACTCTAACTATTACACCATGTGTATATATATATATATGTGAAGAGAGGAAATAAATCCGACGGTATGTAATATATCAAGAAAATTGAAAAAACACAGGTTTAAATGGGTTAAGTGGTGAGTTTATTGGCCGACGCTGCAGTGTTTCGATCTATTAAATAGATCATCTTCAGGGCATAAGATAAGAAATTATATATCACAGAAAGATGAGAAAAAGTGAGTGGTAATCCTTCTTATTCAGTCTGTTTAAAAAATTTTCTGAAGTTTGAAAAAAAGGAGACGGTTTTGAAATATGACATCAAATATTCTATTTTAAGGTGTGAGTATGTAACGCTGTTAGTGTGTGTATTGAAGGAAAACATTGTGCAATTTTTTAGGTATGTGGTTGTGTGTGTGTGTGTGTGTATAAATTTTTTTTTTTCTGTAGCGATAAACGACAGGAAGTGAAAGCTCAAGGTTGTGTGTTTTTCTCATCTTTCTGTGATATATAATTTCTTATCTTATGCCCTGAAGATGATCTATTTAATAGATCGAAACACTGCAGCGTCGGCCAATAAACTCACCACTTAACCCATTTAAACCTGTGTTTTTTCAATTTTCTTGATATATTACATATATATATATATATATATATATATATATATATATACATATGTGTATAAAGTGAAACTAAAAATATGTTTGTATATGGAGTTATTGTATTTGACAGCATATAAGACACTCCTATTTCAGCAGGTCAGATTCAGGAAAAAAAGGGATTTTAGTGTATTTAAGTATATATTGTTGAAAACAGTCTAGCTGTGCATTACACAAGCAAAAACATAGCTGTATAAAAGCAATTTGGCAGTACAGGCAAGCAATAAGCATACACAAGACATCTCAATAACAGGAAATAATGATAATAATAAAATTAATAATAAGTCTCAAACTTCACCTATGATGTATAAGATGCAAGGCAATTTTTTTTCCCAAAATTTTGAAAAAAAGTGCGTTCCATATGCTGTCAAATATGGTATATCAATGACAATTATTAATAGATTACTTAGATTGAATATTATACAATGAATATTTCAGATCCACAATTCTACAAATAACTTTGTTAGGTTAAACATTTACTTTTGACACACATATGCAAGAATTTGTATATTAGAAAATAGGAGGAGGAGGAATTTTTGTTTTTCCATTTTTGTCTTGAGAGATATTCCAAATAAATGTATTCATTGACACCAATTATTGCTTAATTGTAATTTAGTTTTAGGAGAAATCCAAGGAGACACTTTTATCTGAGAAAGCACTCTGGTCTTCTACTGAGGATTTCTCACAATAACAATTTGTTCAATGTATAAAATTAGTAATTACTCTATTTCAGTCCCCTTGGATAATCTTTTAAACATTATTCAAATCGCATTTGTGTGAGAAAGTGGAGATGGGTGTCAAAAATTTATCAAATATAATATTGGAAACATTGATAGATAAAGAACAAGTAAAAAAAAAAAGTAAGTAAAATTGGCGAGGTAGCCTATTGTCGGTATCAGCCAGACAGCAGGGGAGTCAATCCCATTTTTGCTAGCACTAGACCAGTGAGATCATTTTTTCTTCTAAGGTGAAGCGCTACACCTACTGTCATCTCTCTACTTTACCACACAGATCAGATTACATAATCTGTGAGATTCATGCGCTAAGTTGGTGGGGACAAGTATCACACATGAAACCTTGTGATTCTGAGGCGAGTACTCTACCGACTGAGCTAAACCAGCACCGTGATAAAAAGACCCCACTTAAACAGCATGAATAATGGTGTGATCAAAAATTATTGAGACTGTATCTTTAATATTTTTTAAATTTCAAAATGTAAATGGGTGTACAGATGAATTAACTTATATAATAAAATGGAGGCATGTGGTGTAATGGCTAGAGTCGCAGCAAATGGACTCATCAACCCATGTTCAAATCCTAGACGAGGCTGTTTGAATTTCACACTAATATCCATGAGACAAGCATCCATCTACCTATTCTCCCACCAGTTATGGGCAAATAGTAGGGCAGACTGGGCTCTTTCACCTTGGTTAGGCAACCAGTTTAGAAGAAAGACTGAATTAAAATCTGTTAAACTCCACTTGTGTTGCATCCTACTCATGTGATGGATATATATACATAATGATGTCCAGACATACAGATTGCTGTTTGATGAATTGGTGTCTGTTTGTATAAAAAAAACAAAAAAACATGAAACCTGTCTTGATACTTTTTGAACAGCAGATTTTTTTTTAAATTAGATTTTCAATATATATTCACATGCTAAATTAACCCTGTTTGTCACTAACATGATGGGATGCCTTTAGATAGGTATTTATCCAACTTGTTTACTTTCAGTAGGATGTGACACAAAGTTGCAAGCATGAAGCATCTATTAAGAATCAAACTTGCTGTTCAGTTGTAATTGATTTGCGAGATTAACTTGCTAACTATTATATCATGATGGGATATTCAGGGTGAATGACATTAAAAAAGGAGTTTCAGGAGTGCTTCAATAGGTGTGATGAATGCTTAGAGGAGGACTATTTCAAAGAAAATTAACACTTCATTCATTGTATTATTGGTATTTTCCTGACTGTTGTCTTCATTTTTATTGTTATATACACAAAGTTTTGGCTTATGTCCTCTCTCCTTTTTCAGATGTTTCTTGTCAAATTCAGGAATCTTCTATTTGAACTTGGGAACCTTCTTGTCAAATTCAGGAGCCTTCATGGAACTTTGAACCAAACACTTTATTCAAGAAGGCCAGAGGGCATAACAGCCAACACATTGTGTATATATAACAATAAAGATGAGGACAACAGTCCAAAATATCCCAGTAATACAAATTATCAAGCCTCATCTAAAGAATTCTGACAAATATTTCATTCATTGTTTATTTCTATTGCAGTAAATACAGATTCAGTATTGATACTTTTGAACACACCTTCTTCAATATTGGAAAATGATCTCAACTTGAAAATTATACAGACTTTGTGCATTGTAATGTTTTCCATGGACAAAACCCTGTAATAACAACCATTAGCTGTTCACACCATAAAATGGGTGAAATATTTTTGGATTTTGATCTAACATCTGATGTTTTTAACCGCAGGTAAAATTCTCAAATTATATCAATTGTTTTAAGAAAAATGGAAACACACTGCTGTTTGTATCTATCAAGATCTTTGCTGGAGGCCTTGAATCATTACAGCATATTGTTCTGCGAATAAAAAAGATTGCTAGGAGTTATACACCAAGTTTTTTCTGTTGTTTCTTTGTTTTGTTTGCATTTGTTGGGACAATAAACAGTTGGAAAGTGTGGTCCATACATGATGAGGCCTTTTGGGTAACAAGATGAGTGATGATTATACAAGTTGGATAATAAATTTGAGACAATTGTTGGTTGTTTTAAAATTCTAAAGACTTGAATTCAAGAAGTGGTTACCTGAAGGAACAGTTCTCAATACAGCGATATTAAGTTATCATATATATATATACATATATATATATATATATATATATATATATATATATATATATATATATGGAGGCACATGGTGTAATAGTTATTGTCATAGGAAATCGATGAGTTCAAATCCTGGACTAGGCTGTTTGCATTTCACATAGCGCTAATGCCCTTGGGAAAGGTATGAATCCAACTATTCTCCCTCCAGTTATTGATAAATAGTATGGTAGAATCGGCTCTTAAATCGTGTTAGGCAACCAGTCTCAGAGAAGGAAAACTGAATTCAAACCTGTTAAACTGCTTAATAAATTGACCTTGAGTTGCATCCTGCTCATGCGGGGGATTGGTATAATTGTCCATCATAACTAATCAGGCATTCTGCTAGGTGCACAATATCTAGCACCTAGTCTACATGATCCAGCAATTTTGTTCCCTTGTAAAGGGATTTATAAATACAAACTAGTAAATTCATCTCTTTAGACTTTTATTAACCCTACCAAAATTGTATCCCCCTCCCCCCACCAAAGGTCTATATGGACCACTTTGAAATGCCTAGGTTTAGAGTATCAACATATTATCAACCAGAGAAGAGAGACAAACTTGGTATTGCATTTATTGTATTAAAAATGATTTTATTAAACTACAGTGGATATGTACAACTACACTGATGTTATATTGACCAAAATGTTGTGATAAAAACAACAAAGATAATGAGACTAGTGTAATTCATTTATTATATAAGGATAATAACTTATCTCAATATTACAGAAGTACAGTCTAAAATTTCAGACAGCACTTCTGTAATACAACATTGATCCAAATCAGTAGAATTTTAATATCTGACTACTAGCAGGACCTGTGTATATAGCACAGTATAATTTATTTATTTCAACGTTTGCTATGTTTACTTAAGTGCTATTGCAAAAAATAGTTCAATATGTAAAATGTATAATAATCTTGATTGAACTCTCCCTCATGCCTTTTTTTTTCTTTTCATTTATTCATTTTGTTCAATTGAAACAGATTAGTGTTATTAATTCCGTGCACTCACCCATTCTCTCTATCAATCTCCTACTCTCTTTCTTATATTTATTCTGTGTAGCATTTCCTTTTTTCTTCCCTTCCTAATAAAAATTGAATGGTCAGTTATTCAGCTGAGGTGACGACACTCATAAGAAAAAAAAGAATTCTGTGGATAAGCAATGCCTGATACTCAGGATTTACATTTTTACCTTCTATCTTGTATGATTTGGACTGTCTCATTTTTTAACCAGAGGGTGTTGGAAGATCATAATGGTTGTACAATTAAGGAACATGAGTATTAATATATAGATTTTAGGATTATAGATGAAATAAGCAAGAAGTATTTCATTTTCAGTTCTAGTGAACATAATAGTTAAAAGTTTCTTGTTCTTTCTTACAACTAAACGAATTAAGAAGATCAATATATATATATATATATATATATATATATATATATATATATAGTATCATCTTTGACTTGTCTGAATGGTTCCTGTATTGGCAAAAAGTGACATCATTAACATTGATAAGTTGCTTTGTATTCAGAATGAAAAAAAAAGAAAAAAAGAAGAAAGAAAAAAATTCCCGGAAAAGGTCACTGATGGCGCTGGGCATCTAAAATTACTGTCAGCAAATATCAGAAGAAATCGTGACTATTCCATAATCCAAAGAATTCAGGATGCTTTTATAAAGGATTTGTTTGGTAGGGCCCAATATTAAATGATATAACTTTTTTGAAAAAGTAGGAACAATATATCTAGGATAGATATTTCATGGTTTGGATAAAGTCAGAGGTCAGAAGGGTTCTTTAGCTCTTAAAAATGTTAAGAAGGATCAGTCTGGAACTGGTTATTTACCATTGGAAGAGGAATGTTTACTTTCCCTTTTTGTCTATAATAAATCTGATTTTATGAATGTGTGTATTTCTGCCTCTTGAAAGGAATGTGAATCATATTGAATGATTAAAATGTTTGTTGGGCTTATTAGGCAAAAATAAAATACTTTTTTCCCCCATTCAACAGATTACCTTTATTGAATAACATATATATTGTTTTTCTTCCACAATCTTCTGTCTGCTTTCAGGCAACTTCATTATTACATACTCCCAGACAATTTTATCTTTCTTGACGAAGAGCTTCTCTCTGCGTCTTTGCACGATTTTCTCAAGAATTTTTTTTTCTTAAGAAAATTCTTGCATCATCCTGATACAATAATATTCCCTTTCTCATCAATAGTTCTGGATGTTGTTGTTTTTTGTGGTGGTGATGGTGGGGGTGGGGGGTTGAAAATTGTTGTCATTTGTTAGAATAGATTCACCTGATATAGAACACCTTTCTAATTTTACCATGGATGTACTTACCCTACTCCTCTGCCAAGTAGGATGTGACGCAAGGCCAATTTTTAAGCAGAGTTTAACAAGTTTGAATTCAGGGTTTTTCTTCTCTTAGACTGGTTGTCATACCAAGGTTAACTGAACTGCGCTTAATGGTGAAGCCTTAGTTCAGGAGATCTGGGGAGTGTGTCGAGGCCATTTCACTGCCACAACTTCCAGGTTCACTGGGATCTAGAGTAGTAGTTCTTATAAGAGTCCCATCAATGGGATAAGTAGATCTCTTTAAAAATTATTCATATTCAATAAAACTTTTTGCTAAAAAAGAACGCTTCAAAAATAACTATGCAAAAAATGTTAATATGAATATATAATGAATGAGATTTCCTAAATTTTAGGCAAGTTGATATGTCATTAAAATCAATCAAAGATTTCATTTTGTTCCAAAAACAGAACATTTTCACAATGTCCAATTCATAAGTTGTATTTTTCACTATATTTATGTGGAAGCCACACATTAAAATGACTAATATAACCAAGCTCAAGCAAATGATTTTAATGGCTCCTTTTGATATTTTCACTATTTGATATGACCGTGGAGAATTATTTGTTGATTTCCAGCACAAAACATTGCAAACCATTTTGGACACATTTGATAACTCATAGTAACCTGTTTTGTAAACAGCACAAACCGTTCTTTTGTGCTTGAATTACAGTTTTACTTTTATTTATATAAAAATAAATAATCTGAAAATGTTGGTTATTTTCTTCTGTCTTCAATGTTAGAATCAATAAAGAAAAATAAACCAAAGAAGCATGTCGATATGACAGCCATCACAATACAATAAAGAAAAATAAAGTGTATTATTTGAATGAACCTAATTCAAAACTAAACAGACATAAAAGAAATATTTTGGCTAACATAATCATTTCTTTTTTTATTGATAAAATAAATTTATATCTGGGTCTCTTGTTAACAATATATAAAAGATGTAAACTTACATTTTTAGAATGAATAGCAACTAGCATGACCTGTGGATATACCACAGTATGATAATTTAATTATTACAACATTTGAAATGTTTACTTAAGAGCTATTGCAAAATAGTTCAATATGTAAAAAGTAAAATAATCTTGATTTAACTCTCTCTCTCAAACTTTTTTCTTTCTTTCCTTCTTTTCAATATGTTCGTTTGAAACAGATCAGCATCCTCACCCTTTCTATGTTTCCCCTAGTCTCTATCTTTCTTTCTTATTATATTTTTTTCGTATGGCATGTCCTTTTTCTTCCCTTTATCTCTTCATAATAAAAACAGAATGGTCCATTATTTAGGTGAAGTGACAACACTCATAAGAAATAAAGAAAGAAGGAAAAGAAAAAGAATGCTACACAGAAAAAATATAAGAAAGAAAGTAGGAAAAAGATAGAGGAGGTGAGCGTGCAGAAGTGATAATGCTAATCTGTTTTAATCGAACATAAGGAAAAGATAAAAAGAAAGAAAAAAAAGATTGAGAGATTATTATACTTTTTACATATTGAACTAATAGCAATAGCTCTTTAGTAAACATATCAAATGTTGTAATAATCAAATTATCATACTGTGCTATATCCATAGGTTCTGCTAGTTATTTGAATATTACCTTTAACCCACCAAATGGAAGAATTACAGAGGATATAATATATCATAACAGTCAAAACTTCATCACATGTCCTAAAGGTATTGCTTTTTTTGCAACTTTTTCATCATAATATAAACACGCAAATAAACAAAAACAAAAAATAGTTCCATAAAATCTGTTTTCCCAAAATACCAGAGAAACTAAACATGGATGGAGTGTAAATAAATGGAAAAGTAATAAACACTGACTAAATTAGTCCTATCACCTCAGGTAACCAATTTTATTTACATCTACTAAGAACATTGATTTTTAGCACCACTTACCAGATAAAACAGGATTCCTTCTTATTTTGACTATGAGCAACAGAGCAAAAAGGTAATGAACCCTTAAGAAGAACTTTCATTGTTCATATCATACAACAGCCAAAAGAAATGCAATAAAATAGAGAAGCAGAGCAAAAGATTTGCACCTGTTTTACTTGTTTATGGAAAATAATTCCACCTTAGTAGAATAGACACATTATGGATGCTGGAAGGGTTTGAACAGATACAGTGGAGCAGACAAAGATATCAAAGATAATAAACAATAGATATATTTATAAGTAGTGAAAGAGGTCTCATGAATATAATAAAGTATAGTATAGATTATATAGACTAGCAAGAAAATGGGCATCCGGGCACAAGCATTCAAGTTTTAATATGATTAGATATTATATTGAATTAGAAATACTAATGAAATTAAATACAAACACAAAAATGATATCTTATTTTTACTTTATTCTAATTGATTTCAATATAAGATTATTCATGGAATAGCTTTTAATACATTTAAGAATAAAACAATAATATTAAAAATCAATAAAATTAAGTAATTATCTATTAAATATATGTTTGTTAAAACCAGTATTCAAATTATTCCCACCATATACTATGCAAACATTTATTTCTTAATGATATATAACACACATTGCAGGATTTTAAACATTAAAAATATGGGCTGTTTTGAGGCAAATCTATCTCAGCTATACCTTAATTGAGACATTGTTAATAAATAAGATGCTAATTAATATCAAATAATGATTATTTAATAACCACTGTGAATATAACAAATAACTTAGGGAATTGTGATGGTGACATAATTTTGGTTATAGACAGACACCCAATCTCCATTATAATAAGATATAGTTGGACAGGAAAAAAACATCATAATACAACTGGTTACTGCATTAAAGCTAAAGAGCCAAGTCTTCCTTGTTATTTTACATTAGCTTCACGGAGAAAAGATGGATTCATGCCTTTACAAGAGCATTAGCATGAAAGTGAAATACAAACAACCTTGTCCAGGATTTGAACTCAGGTTGTGGAGTCCATTTCCTGTGATGATAACTGTTACGGTTCATACCTCCAGTTATCAAAGTTGATAAAAAATGCATTGGCCAGTGATTTTTACTATAAAAATGCATTGGCCAGTAATTTTTACTATAAAAATGCATTGGAAATGACTATTATAAAAATGCATTGGACAATGATTTTTACTGCAAAAATACATTGGAAAATGATTTTTACTATGAAAATGCATTGAAAATGATTTTTACTGCAAAAATGCATTGGACAAGGATGGATCAAACACTAGTGATACTTATTTTTACTTATACAATCAAGAGTTAAAAGGGTTCACACAGAAAAGTATCTAAGTTTGTGCATTACTCCTTTGAAGATAAAAAGTATGTCCAATTAAATATTTCTAACTATATCTCCAATATAAAATCTGAAAATCCAATTCATTTTTTACCTTTGTACATTCGTATATACCTTGTCATATAGTTCAGATAATCTATGAAGAATATACAGCTGATCTGGGATAAATTAGCAACAGGGATGAAAGAAAGTGTGTTTATTAGGCTAACACTGAAGGCTTGACAACATTTGAGTGCTTTTTAAATGGACAACCTCCTTATTAAAATTGGTTTCTCATATGAAAATCAAATAGCCATTGTATATGTAACATTTCTTATAGATATAGGAAATATAAGAGAACAGGGGCTGATTGATAGTAATCTGGACCCCTGGGCAGAAAGGGTTACTGACCCCTTAATTCAGATCCCATTACCATCCATTCCATACAGATATGCACAATTTTAAACTATTTATTCCTCAGGTTCCAGGTTTTAAAAAACCCCAGTGAAATCTATTGAAGTATCTAATTCTATTATGACCATATCTAGCAGAATGTATTAATATAACAGAATGGATTTGTGGTGTTTAAACATTTCAACTAAAAGAGATTCATTCCTTTGGGGGACAACATCAAAAATGTGACTTTTGCTAAATGGGCCTCTTGATGCTTTGAACATTTGGGAAATGTCCAATTGCTCAATCAGCATATGTAAGAAAGAATCCCTTCAATTCTTAACAGTCAAATCTCAAGGTTCATAGAAAAGTAATATCCAAAAGTGAAAGAATCCTGGAGAGAGAAGAGATCATATTACACTATCTTTGATAAGGACTAAGAGCAAGCATTGCTGGACAGTGAAAAACTTGTTGGTTTATCTTAGGTATAAGATGTATACCAAATCACCACTCCTATTTATGAACTTTCCCAATCAGAAATGAGCACAGATAAGCATGTAAGATCATCATCAAACTATTCTCGAATCAATTGCTTTTTAGATTTTCTGCCACAAAGAGATCTACTGATACTACACTCTTTTCTACCTAGGATTTCAAGGAACACTAATGAGTAGGATTACAAAGATTACCGAACTGAACACAAATTTAATACCGATTTTGATTTACCAACAGAAGAACACTTAAAATGTCAATCAGAATTTTAACAAAACTTAAAAAGAAACTGCATAATAAAAGGATAGAAAAACTGAAAATAAAGGATTAGCATGTGGTGTTATTTGATCAGTTCATTTGCCATCATGTTTACACCGGTAGAAAAAAAAAAGAAAGTGAGTGGACACTAGATGAAAAGAGATCCCTTCCTGCCATATGTAAGAGTGGATTGGCTGTTATGTTGTAGAACCAGTTCAATAGTCTGAAGAACTCTTTTAATGAGACATATATATGACCCATAGTGTTGGGATAAAAAGCAACAATAATAAGATGAAATAAAACTAGCAATAAAATAATAATAATAGTAATAATAATGATGAGTGTATTGACCTTGAGTGTTGAAATAAAAAGTACCAATAAAATGATGAGTCAGACTTGTAATAAAATAAGAGCAATAATGAAGACGATATTGCTCAGTGTTGGGATAAAAGTAACAATAATAGGATGAAGAAGACTAACATAAAACAATAATCATAACAATGTTTTATTGAAAAAAACAAACAAAAAAACAAAAAAAAATCAATATTTTCTATTTTCTGCTTACATTTTTTGCACAATGGAAACTGAACTTGCTTTTCAAATTATGATATTAAATCCTTTTTTATTATAATGCAATTTTTGATTTTTTAAAAAATCAAAGCATCATAAAAAAGTTTAGTATTTACTTACATTACCACTAGTTTTGAGCAACGAACATTTTAAGAACTGGAAAGTGTACATACCTGAAAATAAAAAAAACAGAAAACTTATAGAACTTTTATTCATAAATCAATAAATTGAACAAATATGAGAGATACACATTAAATAGACAAAATAATAAAAATGAAATCAATATGTATAATATATTTATATACTTACTCATGGATGAATGTAAGATGACATTCATGCAAAGCATTTCAATATGATGTGCATTCACTCATATATATTATATATATATGTATATATTTCATATATATATGTATATATTTCTTGTGCATGCATCATAGTATTATATTTATTTTTATAAAGAATCTGTGTGAAATACTGTGTCTGTATATATCAAAATTATTTATGCTTCTACATGCTCCATACACGAAACTCAAATATTTACAAGCAAAAATATTTGGGTAGCATTTATAGGCTTACTGAATTATTCATATATTCAATTTGTACAGATAAATAATAAAAAAGAAAATTACAAGGATATTATTAAAAAGATAACTACGCATAATTTTTAGAGGAAAATTAAAAATGAACAATAATTGATTATTTCAAACTTTGTGATTCCATTTAAAATTCAGTTTACCATTATTCTCTCTCTCTCTAAAAACAACTATTAAAAAACAAACTAACAAAAAACAAAACTTAGCTCTCCTCTCTATCCTTCTTTCTTGTACATTATCTCATCTAGTATTAAAACATTTTTTATATCTTTAATTCTTAATTTCTGAATGTACAAATTCCAAAGAACATAGTTGAATAAATAGGGAATTCCTTTCTGGTGCCAGTGATTAGTGTTCAAATCCAGTCAATTGGTCAAACACTGATTTTTTAAAGGAGAAAACACAATCTTACAACCAGTTTTCATTCAATTTGACCTTATACTGGGCAAACCTTAAGTTATTGATTGTGGCTTATTTCTAAGACCATTTCGGACAAAAAGTAATTTCTAAAAATAAATTCCATTTACCATTTTTTCCTCATGTAAGAAAGTTCTAAATGCAAAGAATGTTATTGACATTGGAATTGGTTTAGTAAAGCACAAGATTAAAAGTGGTGGTTCAGTTTGGGAGAATCAAAAGAAATTTTAGAGATACCCTATTTGTAGAGTGTTGTAAGGGAAGATATTTCTCCTACTAAATGGTTGGACTCATCCAAAGGAACACATATTCGTATCTTTATATGTGTTCCACATATAAAGATACGAATACATAAGGTTATTCGTGGTTGAGTTACATACTAGTATTTGTTGTCAAGTCATGAGTAGTTGGGTTGTTAGTCATACTGTTGGAGAACTGTTCGTTGACTATTATTTATATTCCCATACAAAAAGTAATAAACCTTTTCTAGATTTTCCATGATGTTATTAATAAATTCAGTCACAACATTTTGGATCTCATCCTTGTTACCAAAATGTTGTGACTGAATTTAATAATAACAATAGAGCTTCATCATATCTGAGCTTGACTCTAAGTCTGACCTTCAGGAAGAACTTTGGTGTGAGATTATATAAAATCATGGATCATATAAAATAAATTGCTCAAGTTAAATATAACCCTATCCAATTAAACATCTTTTGATTCTTTTGTAAAATCTGTGTCAAATGTCAAATTGTTAAAGTGAATAAAAAGAACCTAAAAAGAGTAAAGTTGGCAGAGTAGCCTATTGTTGGTATCAGCCATGTGAGACTATCCTCTTTTTGCTAACGCTAAACCAGGGAGATTATTTTTGAATCTGAGGTGGAGCACTACACCGACCGTCAGCTTCCCACTTTACTGCACCAATCAGATTACCCAAGCTGTGCTACTCATGCACAGAGTCAGCGGGGACTAGTATCAAACCTGGAACCTTGCGATTCCTTGGTGGATGCTTTACTGACTGAGCTAAAATTCCGTATAAGATAATGTTTGAAGAGGTCCATGTTTTATTCTATTATAATTCATCAAATATTTGTCTGTCCATACTTCTAAACAGGTGTCTTCGAACCAAATTTTCAGGAAGTGTTAGTTTCATGCCTGGAAAGGTTTAAGATAATAGAAATTTGGCTTAGGCTGTTTTTTTTTTCTTTTTGAAGATAGGATCTGCCTCATCCAGTATCTGTGCAGAGCTGGTCAATGTAGGTATTTGCTGTACAGCTGCATGTGCTGGTTTCCACAGGAGAATATTACTTATGAGTTCATCCTTGCTTCTCCAGCAGGTCTTGTTTGTCTTACTCGGATGGTTTGTGTGATATGAGGCAAGTGGCTGTACAACTGTTTTCTTGTGGGGTGTTGTTTCCACAGTTTGTTTAAGATCACACACAGTTTTCTTGTGCAGCTCCCAACCAAGTTATTCTCTAGATGCTTTGTTAGGTTCCAAGTGGTGCACCCATACAGTAGCACTGATACAACTTCAGCTTGGAAAAAATGTCTTAGATACCCAATTAAAAAAATAATCAAGTTGATATTACCTCCCCAATTACCTGGAAAATAATAAAATTAGATATTTGAAATATTTACTAATTTTTAGGTTTTATAGGGAACCTCTGAGATTACTGAATGAACCTAAAACATTTTTCCATACATTCTATTTGGTGTAAATCACAGCAAATAAAAACTTCCAATAAAATTTCATAGAAATGCTGTCTTAAAATATTTTCCTTACCATTTTTTCTGGAATCATCCAAATCAATCTTTTAATCTTTTCATCTTATTGTTGTCTTTGATCTGATTAGGCAATTTGTTTCAATAAGATATTACTCTATTAACAAATAAATCCCATTGGTTAATAGACATAATTTTTGAAATCTGCCTTGAGAATAATTTTCCAGTTTGAGGAGAAATATTTAAGAAAAAAAAAGTACCATAAGTTTTTATCATATTATCTTATTTTAGATGTAAGTACTAATTTCTAGTTGCCTGAAGCAAAGATTTGGATTATGATTGTAAAAGAATTCATTCTTTGAATGCTAAGTGGTATCATTTGATATTGTTTAAAATGAAATGGCTTTCTTAACTGAAGTGGCCAAATATTTTTAAAATACCTCAAATAGATAAAAAGAGAGAACATTTGAGAAATTAGAGAGAAACTTTATGAAAAAATAGAGAAGTTTAAAGACCAGTTCATATACAAAAGATCTTCTGTGTATTGTAATTTCTTAGATATTTATCATTGGATTCATATATTGAAGTGTCAATAAAATTAGAGATATCTTTCAAATGTAGCTCCTCTCTTCACTTAAATAACAACAGCTACATAATCTAGCATGGTGTCTATGGAGTGCTGAAATCATTTCAAGTGTAAAGTTATCAAGCAAATCAGCCAGAGTTTCCTCTGACACAATAAGTTGTTTGGTTGGATTTTATGGCATGTCAACCCTTGTCAGGCTATTTTATGCCAAATACATTGTTTTATTCATTCTTCATGAGTGCTCAATTTTTTTAAAACTCATTATTTTTCTATTTAACCCATAGATGAGACCCTAACAGATACTACCACTCCGGGTCAGAGTGGACCTGGGAGTAATGGTGATAAAGGGGTACTCCACATTTCCCAGAGCTCCAGAATTTGAACTTCACCATCAGATAGAGTTTAATGTCATACTCATGATATCAAGACCCTCAGCCACCACCTTCTAGCACATAGATGATAAAAAGGGTTGGGGCTTGCTATAAGGGCAATAGAGTTCGGATGATCATGTAGGTGCTAGGGCTTGACATGACTAGCCTAAGAAGGATAGTTATATGATATCAAGTATTCCTAACTCATACAAAATAATTTGCACACAGTTGTATGTTTAGCCCTAGTATTTACTCATAGCTGATGAGAGAACAGGTAGATTCATGCCTTTCCCTCAGAAAATAAAATGCAAACAGCTTTGATTTGAACTTGAGTTCCTTATTCCATTTCCTATGATAAATGTTATGTATAGCATTTCTCTTGATGTTATATATTACTATCACTGTTAATCTTTGCATGATCCAATCTGTTTATACACTAAAAGATTGCAGTTTTCAATTATAATTGAGATTTTTATGTTGAATTGTGTTTCTAAAAACCTTGTGTTTTCATTATTGAGTCTTGAAAAATCTTTTTCTAGTTATTAATATATCAAAGCAGACAAGAACAGCATGGGGTTGAGTAACAGATTTTGGAAATTATATATTGTACTCCTATTGCCTCTAACTTGTAAAGTTATTTATTAAATCATCATAAAATGTACATATGAATGTATTATTTTGGTGGAATTGTCTATAATATTTGATATCTTGAAGCCAAACAATACAAAAATGAGTTTAAGAATATATACTATCTCATATTTGTGTTTGAATTAATCTTTGGATAGCAAACAAAAATTGGGGGTAGGGTTGAAGACATTTGAGAAACAATGTGCCAAGTGTATTAAACTGAATAACATATATATATATATATATATATATATATATATATATATATATGTAATTACCAACTCCTCTGCACAAGCAGGATGTGACGCAAGGTCAATTTTTGAGCAGAGTTTACCAGGTTTGAATTGAGAGTTTTCCTTTTCCTAGACTAGTGGCCTAATGAAGGTTAAAGAGCCTAGTCTGCCCTACTATTTACCCATAGCTGGAAGGAGAATAGTTGGATTCCCACTGGTATTAGAGCTATGTTAAATGCAAACAACCTTGTCTAGGACTTGAACTCATTTTGTCATGACCATTTCCTATGATGGTAACCATTAAACCACCAGCGCCTCTTATCTATATAAGTTTTCTTATGGGTCCAATGGGAGAAAATTAAATATTTTATAAAAAAAGAAGGTTTGCAAAATGGATCTTGTTCATGCTTCGATTAATCAAACATGCTAACATCCTCAAATTTTGTGGTAAATTTTCAATTTAAGAAAAAGAAAAATTCTTAAGGATTTATGTTTTGGCAGAAGCATTCCATTTAAAATTTATCAAGACTGACTGCATAATGTTTTTTCAAATTCTACAAGGATGGCTTTGGCATTAAATAACCCATAAAGGTTGATATGCCATTCAAACCAAAACAATCAATATGTTCCGTTTCATAAAGCATTTTTATTCATGGTCATAATATTTATACTAGGCTAAAAACACAGTAAGAGTAAACTCAAGCCAGACACTTTTAAGACCTTACTTTTTTATGCAGGTCATATAAATATTATTAGGTGATATTTATTATCAAACTCTACAGCATTACAAATCTCTCATCAAAAATAAATTTGCAACATCTCTGTAGTTCAAAATATGAATATTTAGCAGGCTAAAAATAAGTTCATCCCTTATATATATGAGCTGTGGAGATACCACAGTATGATAATTTAATTATTACAGTGTTTGGTATGTTTACTTAAGTGCTATTGCAAATAGATTAGTATGTAAAAAGTATAATAATCTTGATTTAACTCTCTTTCTCACTCTTTTTTTTCTTTCTTTCTTTCCTTCTTTTCATCTTTTCATTATGTTTGATTGAAACAGATTAGCATTATCACTTCCGTGCCCCCCCTCTCTATACATTTCTCTTACTCTTTCTTTCTTTTTTATATTTTTTCTGTTTAGCATGTCCTTTTTGTTCCCTTTCTTTCTTCATGTTAAAAACTAAATGGTTCATTATTTAGTTAAGGTGACAATACTGACAAGAAATAAGAATTCGGCAGATAAGCAACACCAGATAATTAGGATTTATATTTTCTTGGATGATTTGAATGGTCTCATTTTTATCCAAAGGGTGTTGCAAGATGATAATGGTCATACAAATAAGGAACACGAGTATTGATATATAGATCAATTTTATTCTTTCTTACAAAGGTCTTTCATGTACAAAGTTTCAATGCTATAGAGTTTGGAAATAAATAATACCTAATAATGCCTGTTTAGATTGTATGATGTTCACTAGGAATAACAAAATTTGGTTATCTTTTGGTTTAAAAGAAAATTAACTGTTTGTAAAATATCTTTAAGGTGGTTAC
The DNA here is from genome assembly GCA_023376005.1 of Doryteuthis pealeii. Classification (NCBI taxonomy): domain Eukaryota; kingdom Metazoa; phylum Mollusca; class Cephalopoda; order Myopsida; family Loliginidae; genus Doryteuthis; species Doryteuthis pealeii. The sequence goes on from CM042139.1 coordinate 44,706,657, forward strand.
TTATTTATGAATGATAGTGTAAGTCAACTTTTAAAAGTGTCATTATCCGTTGCCGTGGGAACAAAGTTGAACTGTTTGTTTGTCTTCCTCTTTCCAACCTTTTTTCTGTCATGTATTTAGAAAAATATTTTTACAGATTATCTTGAATTGGTTTGTTGAAAAGTGGAAATTCATAAGTTTTCATTGGATGTCTTATCAACGTTGAAGACAAAATAAATGAAAATTTGAATTACAAATGTTCTAATCATACAAAGTCTGAATCCACCACCTGCTGTAATCTGTTTCATTGTTATATCTTGACAAGGGTCTTGACACTGGCATGCTACGATGGGTGACAGCTCAGTCACAGTGAGGTTTCTTTATTACTTTTGGTATAATATGACCCATGTCATATCATTATCATCCAGTTGTGCTTGCAGCACAGTTTCCAATAACTCTCTCTCGACACCCGTTTTTATTGGGTATTGTTCCTGAAAAGTCCTCAGCATGGCATCGAGTGTCCATATATACATGTTGTATGTAACAATAATTTAACAGTCTGACCATGGAACCAGAAAAATAGACCACTATCTCCAATGTAGCATATGTTTTAGCTTTTAGGTATATATTTTTGTTGGTTGGTTGGTTGATTTTAACGGCATATCAACCTGTCTGGGTTTATGCCATGCCTAACGGTTAGGAAGTAATATATGTTGTGTATTTATATTTATACTTTTGTAGTAATTGGTTTTAACAATATGTTAGCACCATTGGGGATCATGTTGTATGGTATTGATTAAGTTCATATATATTTTTGGGTAAATCATGAAAATGTGAATTCTGAAGAGATATCCGCAGCACATGAAAACTGCAGGTACCCTGCTGTTTTCAATTTCCTACGATGATAACCATTATGCTAAGAGCACCTCCTCATCAATCAACCATATAATCAGTAGAATCTATCTCAAGTTATTTGGAGAGGAGATTGACACTGATAAGTAATCCACTTTTCCCTCGGATATGTCCTAAAGGACAAAAATCCAGCAAAGCACTCCAATGATCTCAAGATTACAGAATCAAACAATCAAACCTATAAATGAGTATTACCTGTTATCTAATAGTTGGGGAGGAGTTGGGCATTGCCAAGTAACTCTCTTTATCCTTTCAGATACCTGGAGGTAAATATCAAACAAAGCATCTCAAAATACCACTAAATTCAGAGACCTAACGATCATTTTGTTATTATTTGGATTTTTCAAACTATTGTCCTCATCTTTATTGTTATATACACAATGTTTCAGTTGATGTGCCCTCCAGCCTTCTTCAGGTGTTTCTTGTCAAACTCAGGAACCTTCTTGAATTTGGGCACATTTTTGTCAAACTCAGGAGCCTTCATGTTGTAATTGGGAATCAACTGAACTTCAAACCCAACCCTTAATTCAACCTGGATTGACTGTTCTCATTCCATTAACCATGGCTGGGTACAAGTGATAAAAGAATGAGAACAGTCTACCCCCGTGGATTGAATAAAGGGTTCAGTTCGAAGTTCTTTGAAGGCTTCCGACTACAATATGAAGGTTCCCAAGTTTGACAAGAAACACCTGAAAAAGGCCGGAGGGTACATTGGCCAAAATGTTGTGTATATAACAATAAAAATGAGGGCAATAGTCTGAATAATACAAATTATCAAGCTTTATCTAAAAAATTCAGACAAATACTTTTTAACATGTCCTCAAGATTTATTATTTTAACTGAGTAAAATATTATTTTTAGTAGTCTAGTTTATCTGTTTATCCAGTGGTCTGGTTTGGTTTAATTGTGTTCTTTCATGGCATATCAACTCTTTTTGGGTCATTTAATGTGAAATCAAGTTATTTTGAAAAACAAAGGACTCATGTTACTTACAGTACCTTCTGCTGCTTAACCCTCTGTTAACCACTGCCATCAGCAATATCCATGTCCAAATGGTTGACAAACTGATATCATATCGCTGATCCTTTACTACTGAATAGAAATGTATTCATTTAATTCATATCTCATTTTTAACTCTAAATCATTTTTTAAGAGCTGAAGACCTCTGGCGTTTTCAGGTGGTTTGAAGCACTCTGGTAGATAAAAGGTTAAAGAACCAATGTTTTCTTCACACAACATGCAATTGCACATGCTAATCTATGCCCTCATAGGCTACTAGCCGGGTGTGATACAGTTTCGGTGGCTAAGCTAGTACTACCACACCTGGTGCCACCATCAGCTTTGGCCACCAGACAGGGTACTAATTTGTCTTAGTGTTGTGTATCACCTTGTCTCTTAATTCCATAGCGTTGATTAAGTAGAATTTTATTTCCATTGAAGATAAAGGGATAAGTGGTCACCCAATTAAATATTGAACAGGCTCATTGCTGCTTAACTTTGGTGATCAATCAATGTTATGATGTGTTTGAGCATGAGAGTAACTGTTAATCCTTTACATTTGATCAGCACATTCATTTTCCCTGATTGCTTTTTTTTTTAGCTTCCATGTTCTACATCTGCTTGTCACTCTCATTAGTAAAATGATTTCTCTTCTGAACAAATGATCCTCAAATCTACCCCCTTTTAAACTGCTCAAAATGATCATAATCAATATGTTCATGGATAATTTGTCATAAGCCACACTTTTATCTGACTCTCTGTTAAACAACACATATTTCATTCACTAAACTCAAATGAGCTGAAATACCATTGCACACAACTTATCTAAATGCATTTATAAAAAGCATGTTCTACAAATCTATATGATAGATAAATGTGTCCCAAAATTTGTATGAATATATTATATATATTATATAGATAATATGGGTACTATATTTATAAATAAACAATGCTCAATATCATTGACAGAGCATTTATATCTAAGTTGATAGTGTAGACATGGAGTCAATGGTGCCTGGTTACTGACAGTTTCTCACCTATGCAATCTTCAGACCAAACCCTTGATTCCATGTCAATGCTTCCTTGACTTATATATATATATACACTTGCAGACTTACTTCATCATATTTTATATATATTGGATATATTAACCATCAGGACAAGATTTTCATTTTTTTTCTCATTTGAAAATAATATTCTTTGAAGGAGCTTCATGATATCACTCTTTACTATTTTCTTGATGATGGTTAATATATATATATATATATATATATTATATATATATACACACAAACAGAAAAAAACAAACATAGGCAGAACTATTCATTAATTCATAATTAAATGCATCCTCTGAATATATATATATATTATATATATATATATATATATATATATATTATATATATATATATTCAAACAAATTTTATTAAACAAAACAGAATCCTTATTATTTTCAATTTTTTTCTTTTAAGCTTCCTAATAATTCTTTAGACGTTACAATCTTGAAAGGTATCAATGATTTCTCCGAAAGAGCCATTATTGGCTGACTCACATTTGGTTCTTATTCTAACCATTATCAAGGTGTATATCTGTCTATCATTATTAAAACTGTTTAATGTTTAACTAAACTATTAAGAGAGAGAAAGAGAGATACATATACATCTATAAGTGTAATTACTTTAAAATATGTTTCCACATAATAATTTATAGATATTTGAAAATTAAATAAAATTTCATATCAATGTACAAATATTATAAAAGCTTTGGGAAGAAAAACTTTATATGTTTATTTTCAAATGTTACTTAATTTTATGCATGTAGCCCCCACTATATATATATATATATATATAAGAATGTGTAACTATACAGTGTCATTAGTCTCTAAAATGTAGTCATGTTATTGATAACAGCTATAGTTATCACCTCAAAGTTAATTAAACACTTTCATAATAATGAATAGATAATATACAAAGTTTAAGAAGAAAAGTATAAAAATGTTTATATTTAAAATGAATTGTATTCTAATTCATTTTAAGTCCCAAAATATCAAAAAATAAGAAAATAAAAATATTATAAAATGTAAACTGATAAACATTATTTTTTTTATTGAAGTGAATTCTCACACAATTACAAAAGTTTTGTTGATATTTCTTAAAACATTTCTTCTTCTTTATGACAATGTTTAATCAATTTTCAGAAAGTAACAAATTAAGTGAATATACATTTTCACACTACCATATAAGGAGAGACCTTCAGTGGTGTAATGGTTAGCAAGCTAGATTTGCAGACCGTTGTTAGGGAGTCTGATTCTCTTTAGGTGCCTTATACCTCTGCCCTTGTGCCACATATAAGCTAAGCTTAGTAAATGACTATACCAAGTAAGTAAAATAGTGCTTATATCAACTACTACTTTTTTCAAATTTCATCATATATATATATATATATATTTACCAACCACTCCACACAAGCAGGTCAATTTCTTATGCAGGGATTAACAGATTTAAATTAAGAGTTTTCCTTCTCCTAGAGTGGTTTCCTAACCAAAGTTAAAGAGCCCAGTCTGCCCTACTATTTACCTATCATCCTCCCAGTTATTGGTTAAATAGTGCCACTACCTTGTGACACAAGGTCAACTTATCAAGGAGAGTTTAACAGGTTTCAATTCAGAGTTTTCCTTCTCCTAGACTAATTACCTAGCCAAGGTTAAAGAGCCCAGTCTGCCCTACTATTTACCCATCATCCTCCCACTTATTGGTTAAATAGTACCACTACTTCCACAAGGATGGCTCTTGCATTAAATAACCCATGTGTTACAATCCTGGTCGCCATTTTAGGCATTTAGTTAAGGTTGTTCATAAATCCAAGTTGGTATTGAGTGTAGTTTCAGTGGATATTTCTTGTGGCATAAAGCTTGAAGTATTCCTTGAAATCCTCAGGAAAAAAGGGTGTAGTCTGAGTAGATCTCCTTACATGTAGTGTTCCTTAGCAACTGATTTCAGGGCAATTTCCAATGACCTTAAATGCATTCTTTTTCGTTTTTAATTGGTCAATGCCTGTTGCTGATTTTGGAAAAGTCCATAAATATAAGTGTCAATTTTGCATATATCTCATATCAGATACTCCAAAACCATGAAGACTGATATGCCATTAAACAAAGAAAAAAATAAACTAAAAACGAAAGATTGGCAGTATAAGTGTTAACCAAATTTAAATTCTTAGAAAATGGTAATACTTGTTGAAAATTGGCTTTTTTGTACTTTGATTTTTAAAAATCTTTTTTTTATTATTATATAAGACACACAAAAAAGAATGAAGATTATGCATCTCTTTTGTGCATCACAATCTTTACATCTCTATTCATATACTCTATATTCTTGTGTCAGAGTAAAGCTAAGTAAATATTAATTGAATACATGATTCAATATATGTACTTTTTTGTGTAGTTAACCATATGACATATTTACAGATGCACTGGAATAATTATTGTATGAATATATTAAAACAAAACCTATGCAAGAGATAACAAATGCAGTTTTATAAATATTAATAGGCACACATCCTGAGAGATAAAAGTTGATGGAAATGTCTATGTAAATCACTAATATAAAATATTCCTGTTTTAATAAAAGTTTGCATTTCTCTAAGACTGGTGTTCCTCATTGGTTCCATATCTAAATTTTACCATTCTTCAAAATTTTTTTACCCCTGCAAAGAGTTTCATTAAATGTCTCATGAAATAAATGACTTGTTCAGTTGTATTTCACTTTGATGTAAGAAAAAAAAAATCAAAAGCTCACTTTCAAAAAACTGTTACTGAGAGAGAGAGAGAGAGAGAGAGAGAGAGAGAGAGAGAGAGAGAGAGAGAGAGAGAGAGAGAGAGAGAGAGAGAGACCATGCGAAGCCAAAAAAAATAAAAGATAAAATCGTGATTCTAAGAAGATTCTAAAAAGCCACAGAGATAGATTCTTAAACCAATTTTTTCCTTTTTTTTTTTTTTTTTAGCTAAGTTGCATTATTACAGTTTCATACTGATATTTAGAGAAGAGACATGTTTTACTTTGATTCAATTTTAACTTTTTTTTTTTACAGGAGAATTTTTAATCAAAATTACTAAGTGGCTCTTTTGTTTCTATTTTCTTTGAAAATCTTGTGAGCAAAGTAAGTTTGACTTTATACAGACTTTAATATATAATGTTTAAGCAAATTTAAATATCTTCTTTTCTTCCTGAACATAAGAACCTTTAAAAAAGAAATTAGTATTGTAGGGGAATGACATTTCATATTAATACAACAGGATTTAAAGAAAGGGGTTTATATTAGTTTATCATCATCATCATCATGTCAGGCTGGCAGCATGGATATCCATGACTATTTCTCACCAACTGTCCCTATAAGTCATCGCCCCTTGGTGGTCCTCTGTGCAGCATCTAGAATCTGCACAAAGCTGATTAGGTTTATAAATTCTAAAATTTCCCTCTGGATTGTCCAGTTGGACACATGGTGCATGGAGGTAGGGTTTGAGTTAATAGAGTTCTAAGTGACAAACATCTGTAGGTTGCAGATTCAATCCAGGCCAAGGGTGATAAGAACATAGAATACTTAACATAGCTTAACACTTATACCCAATCATGGTTAGTAGAATGAGAATAATCTACTGGTAGATTGAATGAAGGGTTCGGTTTGAATTTCTCTGAAGGATCCTGATTCCAACAAGAAACATATGAAGAACAATGAAGGACTCATTGGCCAAAACATTGTGTATATAACCGTCTGAAAAATCTAAAATAATACAAATGCGACATTGCTGTAAGCAAGTTTAAACTATTAAGTTCCTTTTCAAACAAATACTCATGGGAAACGTATAAACCCACTCATGCTCCCAGATATGGGTTAAATAGTACCACTACTGTTCTTCTACAAGTATGACTTTGGCATTAAACAACCGGTGAAGGTTTATATGCTGTTAAACATAAAAACCAAACCAAACAATTTATTTTATTTACTTAGCTTAACTTAGTTGGGGCACAAGGCCAGAGGTAAAGGGTACCCGGTAAAAATCCAAATTACTTTCAATGGTCTGCTTGCTAACCATTACATCATGGGTAATGGGAAAAATTTACCATCAATAGTTTTTATATCTTTGTATATTTTCGTTGCCAAAAAATAAAAATAAAAGCCTCATTAAACTGATAACAATGATTTCACGTTTTTTACCCAGATAATTATATGCTTAAATCTTGAAAACATCAATGATGGAAGTAAAAGACCTTGCAGAAAAAAACAAAAAAACAAAATAAAATAGTTTACTCATTGGTGTATTAATGCTATCTTTCCATGCACGATGGTGACTTCCTGTGAATCAGGAACTCTACTGTTGGTTTACATTGTCAACTCTTTACAACGGGAAATTACAATCATACATCCCAAACTACCCGCATTCATAACACATGCACACATCCATACGTACAGAATCTATTCTTATTGAAATGACCTGTTCATGTTTATCTGAGAACTTTCCACACTCGTATCAATAATTAACTTGTGGATCTAAGTTAAAAGGGACTACACCACTGCGAAAGAGATAGCAAACAATAAAGAAAAGAAAATAGTGACCATGAAACCCTCATTTAAAGTGAAACTCTTATGTTGATCACAAGATAATGTTTTAAGAAAATAAAATTTTCTTAAGTCATAAGCAACTTATAACTTAAAGAAATCTTTTAAAAAAGTTCATTTTGTAAGTCATACTTTAAAGAAGACATTAATCTCTTTGATGAAAAAAAACCAAAAACAAGTTTGAATTTTTGAGATGAGGCTTGATAATTTGGATTATTTTTATTTTTTGGATAGTTGTTCTCATCTTTGTTATTTGCACAACATTTCTGCTGATGTGTCCTTTGGGCTTCTTTGAGTGGTTCTTCTTGAACTTGGAAGCCCTCATGGAAGGACACATGTGGCAATAGATATAAGGATTGAGTTAATATAATTCTAAGTGACAATCTATTTTAGGTAGCAGGTTCAATCTGGACCAAGGGCAATAATAACATAGAATATGTAACAACTTAACACTTGTACCCGGTCAAGGTTAAATCCAGTGGATTGAATAAAGGATTCAGTTCAAAGTTCTATGAAGGCCCTTGAGTTTAAAGAGAAGGTTCCAAGTTTGATAAGAAACACCTGAAGTAGGCCGTAGGGCACATCGGCCTAAACATTATGTATATAACAATAATGATAAGGATAACAGACCGAAAAATCTAAATAATACAAAAAAGAAAAGGGTCCTTAAAAAGAACTTATCTTCACTTTGTCTCTAGTCTGAATAAGAAACAAAATAATTTATGTTTATTTTATTCTATAAAAAGAATTTAGATTTTACCTTTGATAAAAAGAAGAAATTTTAGTCATTTGTGTATTTTTCGGTTTTGACTACCACTAATTGATGAACTTTTTTTTAATAAAAATGAGAAACTTATGATGATTTGTATGTATTCATTCTATTGAGTAGAACTTTGGTATTAGGTAACCCATAAAGAGTTGATATGTCATTAAACTAATGAACCAAAACAAACCAAAATGCATGAAATATATCAACAACTACAACAACAATAATATCCGAAGTATCAAGGAATAGAAATAATTAAAACATCTGGAAATAAACCTCATAAGATTTATTCAATAGACCATCTCTTGAAAAATATTTTAAGTGTGAATTAAAAGAATTCCAAATCATCAGAAATATTTTTTAAAGAAATTTGTCCGCAAACTATAGATAACTTTAGCCATCTTTTTGTTTTTTGCTTTTGTGTTCAAATTCTAAAAATTGCACATAATGGATTATCTGAATTATTTTTTTTATCAGTTTTGGTCATGCTTCAACTTATCTTAGTTTTGAAAAGCATTTGTTTGGCTTTGTCATAAAAGATTCTTTTAAAATATCACGTCTGGCAATGTCTTTGAAGTGAAAGGAAAAAGTCCAGAAAAAGGAAAACAAATTCAATGAAGTGAAAACTAAAAGCAATATATTTTTGATTTTGGTGATTGTAAATAAAACAATGACATTTCTTTAATTTCTGAATACTTAGGAGAAAAAGAAAAATTATTTTTCAGAATTTTGATAATAATTAAACAGATGTCTTTAAAAAATTGCAGGGTATTTGTTTTTCGAAGGACAATAAAGTGAATTTGTTTAAATCAAAGAGATATTTTCAACAATGCATAGTTAGGACAATAACAAAATTTCCCCAAAATGCCAAAAGATACAAAAATAAAATTAATTATTCTGGCCAATTATAAAGGTGCTTTTAATGAAAACTTTTAAAAGAATATAATGAATTATTAATAATCATAAGAGATAGAGTTTGTATGGCAAGAACTTTCATTTGTTCATATTTACTCTATTTTAATGTACAAAGTACCACTTACGGCAAGAGGATTCTCTGCTAGACTAAGAAACAGGTTAGTAACTAACTACTAATAACTAAAATAATTATAATAACTAATAGTAAGCAATCTGAGGCGAAGATTACTGCTTAGAGTCCTGCTGGGTATTACAATTTATATTTTAATACTGGTGTTCCTTAATTGTACAACCGTTATCATCTTGAAACACCCTCTGGTTAAAAATGAGACCATCCAAATTGTCCAAGATGAAATGCAAAAATGTAAACATCCAATATTGAATTAAAATAAATTGTTACATGTTTGTTTTATATTTTTAATATTAAGATTGTGAATTATGGAAGAGAGACTAAAGGTATTTTTAGTCTTAGCTTTGATAAAAGATTGAAATTAAATTTAACCAATATTAAAACATTTGAAAATTTAAATCGACAATAAAATTTATTATTAAAAAATTTCCATTCTTAAAAATAAAAACAAAATAAAGGTCACAAAATATATGATGAGTTATCTTCTCCATTAAACTTTGTGAAATTTAGATAGAAATGGTGAGCATCTGAATCACAGTCACATCAGAGAAGAATACAGAAAAGATTGCTTTAAAAACAGGAGAAACAAAGATCAAGAGAGCAGAAATACTGTTTGGGGGATATTTTCAATATTAGCAATACCATGTAATTTAAGCTAGTCCATAACAATAAACAAAGGATGAAAATCTGAACTAATCATCATTATGATAAGGTCAATAGACTCCCATGATTCTCTCTCATCAACCATCCCTATTAGTCATCGCCCCTGGCAGGTCTTCTGTGAGGCAACAAGAATCCATACAGAGCTGATTGATGTAAGTTTATGCTGGTCAACCTACACAGATGTGCCAATGTGTAGGTGTCCTCAGAAGAATGTCACTTATGAGTTCTTCCTTGATTCTCCAGTAGTGTCCAGCATGTACCATTGGATAGTTTGTGTAATTGTAGGCAGATGACCATACAACTGTTTTCTTGTGGGATAAACTCAAGTAACTATTCTTAATACAAATAATTTACACATTGTTATATGGTATCAAGTATTCATAGCCATACAAATAATTTTTAACAGATCTATTTGAGCCATAAATGGGAATAACAGGTACTACCACTTCAGCCCAGAATGGACCTAGGAGGGATGGCAATAAACAAATACTTCCCATTCACCAGAGGTGCAGAACTTGGTGGGGGTCTTTAGCCCTCTGCAGGGGATAATCAGTGCATACAACTGGGCAGCTTAATATTTGGAATATAGGAGTAATGTAACATATTTCCTTTGTTAATTTATAGACTAATGATCTTAACCATTCTGTTATACACGGCTGTTTTAACTTGTCAACATTTTGTAAGTCTCTGCGATCTCACACTAACATTGAGGAAATATCTTTGTTTTCTCTCGCTCTCTCTTTCTTCAAAGAGCAAATGTACAATTTCTGTCAAATACAATTGTTCACTTACTTTGCTATTGAAGTAGATATCCCTTTCTAATATTGGAAACCTGGGAGTAATGGCAATGATGGGATACTCAACAATCCCAAGAGATCAACAACTGCAACTGCCTTATCAGATACATTTTAGATTTAGAAACCCATTTTTGTATGGAAGGGTCTTACCCCTTTGCAAAAAATGAAGTCAGTGTATTCTAAGTATCACAAACAGGGCAGGCTAATTCAAATAATTGTCTTCATTTTTATATAGTGGGAAAAGGCTGCTTAGTTGGATTTTATGGCATGTCAACCCTTGTTGGGTTATCTTATATTTTTTTCAAACTCATTTTTTCTATTTAACACATAGATGGGACCCTAACATGTACTATCACTCCGAATCAGAGTGGAACTGGGAGTAATGGCGATTAAGGGGTAAGCCACACTCCTTAGACCTCCTAAATTGTAACTTCACTATTAGATGCAGTGTAAGTAGGTAAAAGGATAACAAAATGAGTCCCTTTTTCTGCATGTCTCTGTAAAAAAAAAAATATATATATTTCGTGTGGGTAGTGTATTTACTGTCTATACTGTGAATTCAGTCGGAAGTTATTCCATAAAATGGATTTTTTAAAAATAATATGAACGGAAAATTTCTGCCTCAGTGTCTAGTTCCATACTGCAAAAGGATAGAAGAATATTAGTTGGCTATATGGTTTCAGATTAAAGTTGGAAAAATTGAGAAACTTCCAGAAAAGGTGAAGACTCTTTCCTACCCTCTCTAACTTTCTCGCATTTTTGGTGTGCCTTTTTATCCGTACTCAAGGCTTCTTTCATTGTTTCCCAGGTCAGAGGGTTATCTTTTCTCCTAGCACTCACAACAAAATTTCTATGCTGAGTGCTCTCCACCTTATGATCAATGCTTCTTAGGTTTCGTCATATATATATATATATAAAGCTATGAAGGGGTTTGTACGCTAACCCTCTCACTGTTAGAAATCTCTCCAAGTTGAACATTTCCATTAATCACCTCGGATTCATGAAGACATCTGACTTTTTTTTTACTTATGCCCAAGGTAAAAACTGGATATGGCTATTTTGGATGTCTTTCTTGGGTTTCCAAAGTGGATGGAATAAAAACTATTATGAGCTGACACAAAATTCTGTAGACATATCATGAGAAATGCCAAAAACTCGTGTGTCTGTCTAAGCATCTGAAATATCTGTGATCGTAATCTTTCAGTCACATATATCAAACCAGTTGCATAAACTCTTTTTGTTATATAAGTTTTTGTGTGTTAGGAACCAATGATATATTATCAACCATAAATATACATAAATATTACAAACACAGATATAGATAGATAATCATAATTGCATGTTTTAATTCAGCACTTCACTGACTACTCTTCTCAATCAAGAAGAGACTGGGTGAAAAGAAAAGAAAATTTAGTTGTTTTATCTCTCTTATTTTGGGTATTTTTAGCTTAACTTAACAGTACACAAACACAAGTGTGGGACACTCTGTGAGGATCAAATTCATAATAATAGTAACAACTTATGAGTTTGTTAACCATCATTGATAAGGCAACTTCTTTTTTATTGTTTTATATCAGGTGATCAGTATTCAGCTGTATTGCAAGTTGAATCTGCTCTGAACTTCAGAGTGTTCGTAGGTGGTTTATATACATGCATCGGTTGTTCAACTATGTACTTTAGCCAAACTCATTCCCTGGATTCTGATTGGCTACTAGTTTTTCAGTGCTGGCACAATAATCTATAAATACCCAACACATGGCTATGTTTTTATAGTTAGTACAGGGCCTGTATTGGGCTATGGCTTGTCCCCTTTTTTTGTCTGGTAACTTGATGCTAGTTACAGCCTTCCTACAAAGGCAGAGAAGATGACATGGTAAATTCAAATAAAACTAAATTTTTAATTCTTATTTCTCGCCATCCATCTCTATTGGTCATTGCTATTGGTAGGTCCTCTAGATAGCATACAGTGACCGTACAGAGCTGATGGATGTAGGTTTTTGCTAGTCAACCAAAACTGGTGAGTTCATGTATAGAAGTCCAAAGGAGAAAATTGCTTATGAGTTCATTCCTGCTTCTCTAGCAATGCCTGTCTGGCCACTTAGCTTTCATCTCAAAAATCATCCAAATAAGATGAACAAGACATGAATATGTAGCAGTACAAAAACAAGCACATTTTCATAATCTTATGCAATTTGGACAGAGTGGTGTTGCAATTTTATAGAATAATAAAATCCTTGTATCTTTGGTTCCAAAGAAAATTAACTTTTTATTAAAAAAGATAGTAGTGGTAGTGTACTTGTTTATGGATGATTATATATGTGTATTATAATATATTCTATATTGGTGTTGATACATAGAAATGAAATGAATAGTATTTATTGAATTCAGTTCACAAATTGATGACTCCAAGACACATTAATGATCTCTCTTTTGACTCCAAGAATGCTTATAATAAGATTAATTCTATAAAGGCAACAAAGATTTGATATGAGATAGACTTACCAAAAGCCTGTCACCAGATTGCAGATCTAAGTGCCACCTTTTACTTCAAGAACAATAATGCATCATTGTCACCAATTACATCTTAATTAATTCTACAATCCAATAAACAAGGTATTTATTGAATTAAATCTACACGCATTTGCAATCTTTAAATTTAAGAGTATTAGCCGATTGAGAACATATGCAAAAAAAACAAAAAAAAATTGCCTTCAACAATATATCACTTAATATCTTATATAACTTTCAAAAAGTCTTTTTTGAAGAATGAAATTTTTCTCTTTTGTTATTGAGTTTCTTTATCTTTTAAGTTCGCCTCCAGTTAAGCTTGAATAAAAAAGTTCAAACCTTTCAGGAAAGATCAACTGTGATTATTTTGAATTATCTTTAAGAGTGTGAAACAATTATACATCAGAGGAAATAGTGATAATTTATCATTTAGTATCAGATAAAGTGAACAAATATACAGTGGTATCTTGAATTACAAGTTTAATTTATTCAATTCATAACTCAATTTACTCATATATCAAATCAATTTTCACCATTGAAATGAACTAAAATGCCATAAATCCGTTCCATTCCCCTGCCCCCACAAAAATACCCTCATTTTTTTGTCACTTCATATCAGATAAAGTTAATAAATATACAGTGGTACCTTGATTTACAAGTTAAATTCATTCGGCTCAACTCAATTTCTTCGTATATCAAATCAGTTTACCCCATTTAAATCAACTAAAATGCAATTAATTTCAGCACCCCCCACAAAAAAAAACAATACCTCCATTTTTTGTTACTTTTTAAAAAAAGAAAAATAGTATTGTACTGTATAAAAACATAGCAACATAGAATATAATGAATTATGTGCTGTGATATGTTTTTATGTTTATTTTTTTATATTTAATGTTTTTCTTTGGTAAAATAAATTTAGAAACATAAATGTTTTTTGTGAACTTATTAACATAAGCATATCTGAAGCTCACTCATATCTCAAATTTAAGCTCACATCACAAAGCAAAAAATCGAATGACTGACGGCTCATAATTCAGAAAACTCATAAGTTGGAACACTCATCAGTCAAGGTACTACTGTACAAGAAAAATAATTTCATAAGAAATTTCACAATTTGTTCTGACATAAAAATAAAAAGGAATTAATTATTAAAATTACATGAAATTTTAAAAAAATAATTATTATTATTATATCTAGCAGCCCCAATATCCTACAGGTAGGACTCAATACAAAGTGAAATTTATTGGGGAGATCCACCTGCATATATGGTGACAAAAATAGCTCTTCTTCTTTAGAATTCCCTTGTTTTGGGGTACTTCAAGCATCAGGGATGTACACTGACCATCCTCGTAATAAGAGTGATGCCAGGGGAGGTCTTAAAGTTGAACGTAGTAATTATTTCTCTATCACAGGTAACTAGGGTAGTTTACCTGTGGCGTTTTAAGTATAAATAAATAAAAATAGATACTACACAGATAGAATTGAGATATTTTCAGAAAGGCATTTGATGAGTTTTAAGTGAAAGAGTTCAAACAGAGGGCAGAATATATATATATATATATATATATATATATATATATATATATATATATATATATATATATATATATATATATATATATATATATATATATCTCAAGTAAGAGTAGGTGAACCCAGGCATCAAATGAAAGGACCTGACTTTATGTTGAGCTATTTGCAGCAGCTTTTTTCTATTCAGTTGAGATCCTATTTTTATAATGAAAGACAAGATATAAACGGCCACAAATATTGATTGGTTGAAGAATAAAGTTTTTCTACTTTCAATTCAGAATGACCAGTGTGATAGTTCACCTGGATGTTTTGTTTTGTTAAAAATAAAGAAATACTTTTTGGAAGTTGGGAATTGGCTGAATGGTTGGATCTTACAGTATGTCAACCCATGTTGGGTTATTTTCAGCTGAAGACATTTTATTTTATTCATTGTTGTTGGGTATTCAATTTTTTTAAACTCATTTTTTAAAAACATTTTTCAATATTCATTTTTGGATCTATTTAACCAATAGATGGCACCCTAACAGGTATTATCTCTCTTATTACAATTCTATTAGTTAAGAACTGCCATATTAGAGGAACTTTTCTACATGACACAAAATCCTTTCAAGGAAATTTTAATCAAACATTAAAAGTTCTATCATAATATTTAAATGTAACCAATTATTTCCTTATCAACAAAGCATAACGTTAAGGTAATATGAATGAGTATTTAACTTGATGCATTTGACAAGTAATTTGTCTACATATAATCAGAAATAATTCACAAAGTTGACAGACTGAGAAATTGGTTAAATATATTTAAACATTTATTACTTTAAAGCAAAAATTGCCAATCTTTTGTTGGAGTGGGGTCTGGATTCCTCATTCACTGTTGCTGTTCACTTTCAGGAATCAATGAATTGTAAAGGAATGTTACTTGACAAAAGGTAAATCTATCTGGGAATTATGGAATAGGAAATTGGTTGACAAATCAATTTCTAAATATACTTCATCAAAGCAGTCAGCTGTAAAATTATTATGATGATTTTAATTCCTGTTTCTTGTTCAACAAGAAGAATGATTTTAGTTAAGTGTGTATGGCTTCACCTCTCAAGGAAATAAGGTTTAATTTTGGGACATCAAGGGAAATAACTCCTCTTACATTTAAAATTACAAAACTTAAATTGAGGGTATCAGAAAATTTGATAAAAAATTTTTTTCTTAGCTTTGAAATTATGATTATCTTAGAAACTTTAATTATTCAAAAGTATAAAATAGGGAAATTTGAAGTGCTCCAGGTCAAATTTAAAAACTTATCCACTGAAATATATTCTTATAAGTACAAGAAAGTTGACAGAGAGGCCTATTGTCAGTATTAGCCAAACAGCAAGGGAGTCTATCCACTTTTCACTAACACTAGACCAGGAAGATTCTTTTTGCTGAGGTAGAGTGCCACACCTACCGTCAGCTCCCCAACTTTACCACACAGATCAGATTACTCAATCTGTGCTACTCATGTGCTAAGTTGGCAGGGACTGGTATTGAACCAGAAACCTTGTGATTCCTAGGCAGGTGCTCTAACTGGCCTCTTGGTGATATTCTCATAAAAGCCTATAAACCCTACAAAATAATAGAATTTTTACAGAAATTCCTGTGATATATATGAGTTTTTGTAAACTCAATTTTTGATCTATTTAACCCATAGATGGGACTCTAACAAGTAATACCACTCCGGGTCAGAGTGGACCTGGGAGTATTGGTGATGAAAGAGTATTCCACACTCCCCAGAGTTCCAGAATTGGAACCTCACCACTAGATGCAGTTTAACGTCATACCCAGAACACTGGCTCACTAGAGTAATATTTTTTTTGCATTTTAAAATTATTTTGAATTACTTCATGTGATCTTCATAAATAAATTGCACTAAATATGGAAATTCCACAATTTCTTTTTACACAAATATCAGTTTTGTACAGAAGTTCTTAGAATCACTTTTTGAATACAAGAAACTGAATACACAATTGAAAACAGGTTTTTCAATGTAAATGTCTATAAATAAGTTTTTAAACATCTAATAAATGAAAAAGAAAATCTTGTTTTTCTTTTTTGGGATAATTATCAAAGAAACTTTAACCTTAAGTTTCTTTGTCTTTAATCAAAACATTCAAATTCAAAGTTTAAAGATGAAATACTTTGAACTTAATCTATCCACATACAAAATTCCAAGACAATATTTCCTTTCAGTTTTCTTCAGAGGAAAAATTAAAATTCTATTTCTTCTAATTAGATGCATTATCAATAGGAATCTTTATTTAATAATGTATTTCAAATCCCAAAATTGTAAAAAGCAAAATTAAATAATAAAAGTTGAGATAAAAGTTAATTCATAATTAAGACTGAGAACTGTCAACTCACAAGCAACAATTTTTATTAAAAAAAAAAACTTAATAATTTCTCAAAAAGAAAAGAGCAGAAAAAAAAATGAACACAAATGATATTCAAAAAAATATCTTGAAAATATTTAAAGGCATTGATTTAAACTTTAAATGATTGATATTTGAAGAAACTAAAAATCTTAACTTATTATTATTATTATTTAGAAAGACAAACCTTTCACAGAGCTGGAATGAGAGACACAAGGTCAGTTTAATGGCGGAATCCCACAGGAAACAAGGCTCCTGAGGCAAAACCATCTTAGAATAATATGACCTAGCCTAAGGGCAGGGGGAAATCTTTCCAATATATCACCCACCAATGTTATTCTAATATTGCTTTGGGGCCAGTTTAGCTCAGTTGGTAGAGCATCCCCGCCAACTCAGCGTATGAGTAGTGCAGCTTGGATAATCTGATCTGTGTGGTAATGTGGGGAGCTGGCAGTAGATGTGGTGCTCCACCTCAGCAAAATATATCCCTGTCTAGCAAAAAGGGGATAGACTCCCTCACTGTCCGGCTGATACTGCTAATAGACCACTCTACCAACTTTACTAACTTATATTGCTTATACTTTAAAGCTTGCTCTTATGATGTAACGTATTGGCTTCCTATTAGGAATATGTTACGTACGGTACCAGTTCGTAATATGTAACGTTATGTTGTGGGGCTCACCGCGTCTTCAAAACACACGGTACTGTTAAGACTCGTACAGCCGTGTATTAGGGGTTGGCACGTTGATCAGCACACACAGAATTCCAGCAGTCCCCAAAATTCTTCCACACTCCTTTCGTTTATGGTCAAGCGAAAGATATCACTTACGCAGGCCGCGTGCTCCTCGTTACGGCCAATTGACTTGTTGACAAGTTTGTTGGTTTAATGGTTTTCATTCATGAGTTCCCTGGCGTGTAGTAAATAAAGGTGATGAACAGTACCTCTTGTTTTTCATGAATTTTATTTCCTTAATGAAAGTTATTGAGGGAGAGAGATAGTCAGCTTCCTTACATATGTTTCTAATGATGCTCTTAACTTCGTTCCAACGGTCAGTACCAATTATCAGGCTTAGGTATGTTTTTACTTCGTGCAGTGTACAATATTACATCTCAGGTTTCACACAGCGACACCATATCTGCATTCCAGGACCCCAGTCGCTCGCCTCTCACCAGCTCGGTCAAACCAAACTCAACTGACCTTTCTCCCTCGGTCTCCCGGAACTCAACTGATTCAAAATCTAAGGTTCCCATTAAATAGAAATCGAAGTGGAATCTTCTAGAATCTTCTCGAACCTTTCGAACGTACTAACTGTTTTACCAAATTACACGTGTCACTTAAGAGGTTGACGGGTCAACCATCCTTTCTTCTGACAAACCGATTAAACTAAATTTTACTAGCATAATCCCAGACTTAATGGCTCCGAATAGACTCAAAGGTGCTAATTAGTTTTACATTGCTTCCCCACTCCCGTAAGGTCTGAGAATCATGATACATCCTATTAAGGTTTCTCTGTGTCTGGCACAAGGCCACAAATATGGTGTTCCTAGGTCGATTATGCTACAATGATCTTCCTATGAAAATTGCTGAAATTGAAGCCTGTATCTAATAGATTCTAGCCAGCAGAATTAATAACTAAACAACCATACCAAGATAAAAAAAAAATATACCATCCAACTAAAACATGATTCCTCGCGTTTACTTTAGGAATATTTAATTTAATTTTCAGCAAAAAAAAAACCCCAAAAAACAAAAAAATGTTTTGTCTTGAGAGAAACAAAGTGATAAAATTGAAACTGAAATTGAATACGTTCAGAATAAACAAAGTTACATTGAGAAACTGATATTAACAAGAATAAAAAAAAAAAAAAAAAAAAAAAAAGAATATTTGAAAAAAAAAAAAAATGAGTGCAGAATATTCAATAATCTTTTAGGACGGCATTACTTGAAATGGAAACATTTCAACAGTGGCATTCTATTAACGTCAAATTTTAAATCTTTTCCCCTGAAAGAAGTTCTGCTTCTTTGGTTACACAAAAAAGTCAGAACAACACAATTGAATTGAGCAAACAAATTCTGTTTTGGTTTGAATGAAATTTGATCTCAGCTTTTACACTCAGTCCAATCGGGAAATTTTTATCATCCTAAATAATAAAACAAAGGGGAGGTAATTATGTTAATAAAGGTTAACTATAAACATAACAAATATTGTTATAAGGTAATAATAAAAATTATCTCAGTAATGAAAATTGGGATATTTCATGTTTGTCAGTTAAAAATTCAGTTTTTGATAAGGTCATTAGTCCTGAATTAAAAAAGATCTAGCAGTACATGTGGATATACCACAGTATGATAGTTTAATTGGTATGTTTACTTAAGAGCTATTGCACAATAGTTTAATGTGTAAAAAATATGTAAAATGTATAGTAACCTTAACTAACTTTCTCTCACTTTTTTCTTCTTTCTTTCCTTCTTTTTATTATGTTTCGATTGAAACAGATTAGCATTATCACATCTGCATGCTCACTCTCTATATATCTTTCTCTTTCTTTCTTATTATATATTTTCTGGGAAGCATGTTCATTTTCCCCCCTTTCTTTCTTTATAATAAAAACAGAATGGTCCATTATTTAGCTGAGGTGACAACACTCATGAGAAATAAAAATTCAGTTGATAAACACCAAATAATCAGGATTTACATTTTTGCATTTCATCTTGGATGATTTGGATGGTCTCATTTTAACCAGAGGACGCTGCAAGAGCATAACAGTCATACAATTAAGGAACACAAGTATTAATATGTAGATATTTACATTATTTACAAAGGAATCAGGTTGCTTATAGTACCTAATAAATACATAGAATAGCATGTATATTTCATGGCTCCAGATTTTCATTTGCTTCTTGGTTAATCTGAAAGCTTTTCAGCACCCACCCCCCTCAATATAAGAATGGTATTTCTAGCTAAAGAGCTTCCGTGGTTTTGTGATTTAAAGAAAAGCATAAGTTCATTGGGCCTAGAGTTAACAAGATTTTCTTGTTTGGTAGCAATGTTCAAACCATTGAGCTATATCTCCCAGAAAGAAGCCAAATTACTGGGAATGAAGCCGAAAGAAACTAACATTGGCTTGAAGGTGATTGAGGTGCATTTGAATGGCAGAGTGAACCAAATAAAAACTGTATTTTGTTCTTTTATTGGTTTTTCTTGCCACTGATGACATATAAACATAGACCTTGAAAGCGAGGGTTGAAGAAAGATAGCAAAAAAAGGTTACAATTGGTAAAATGGCACTAATAAATATAAAATGGAAGGCCACTGTTTTTTGGGGGCTTCAGGTGATTGGAAACAACATAATTGAGTAACAGGCTCAATGATGTTATACAAAGGAGCGTAGGCAAAACTAGAAAATCTTCAAGACATTTTCAGCAGAAACACAAATATAGAATTAATAGTTAATACCTCTTTTATAGGATACTTTCCTTTTCTTGCAGAAAACCAGTGTCCGTTTCACTATATATATATACAGAATTTAGAGAATCTATATATTAATACTCCTATTCCTTAAGACTACGACCGTTATCATCTTGTATCACCCTCTGGTTAAAAACGAGTCCATCCAAATCATCCAAGATTGAATGCAAAAATGTAAATCTTGATCATCTGGTGTTGCTTATCCACCAAATTCTTATTTATTTGAGTGTCATAGTTTTTTCTGGGAAGCATGTTCATTTTCCTCCCTTTATTTCTTTATAATAAAAACAGAATGGTCCATTATTTAGCTGAGATGTTGACACTCATTAGAAATAAGAATTCAACAGATAAGCAACACCAGATAATCAGGATTTACATTTTTGCATTTCATCTTGGATGATTTGAATTGTCAATGGTCTGAAATTAAAGCAAGTATTATTGAATCTATAAATTTTGAATTATAGAATGAGGTTAATTTATATAACAAACTTAAAATTATGTTATCCTAAAAAGTTAGATGTTACACGGCCCATGTAAGTATCGTTATACTGAAGATTTACTGATATATCTAAAACTGTCTAGACTTTAAAGTCAATGATAATTGATTTGTTTGTTTTAATATTTCCTTCATCTATTTTGGTTGATGGTGTGCATCATTTTCTGATTCTTCAGTCAGCCAATCAGATCAAGTTATTTAAAGATTTATCTTAAACATGTCAAATACCTATACTTGGCCCAAATATGGCAGTCTATGACTGGCCCACATAAAGCAGTTATTTTAAAACTTAAACTTTAACTGTTGGAAAACAGTGTGATCGGCTTATCTCAACCAAAGCCTAAGAATACATTCAAAATCCTGATTACTATAAGGATATTCGGTATTATTATTCAAACAATGATGTTGAGACTTGTAAAACCAAAGAGGCGAAAAGTGTGGCAGCCATTTGCAATTTCTTCTGAGAATAACATCAATTTTTTTTTCTTCCTTAGCAGACCAAAATTTGTGTATCAGATTATGCTAATAAAAACTTGTACAGTATTAGTCTTACTGTTTACTATCTTGGTCTGAAATATTGGGTTTATGCTTTCTTTTTTCCATAAGAATATGAACATAAGAATATTGATAGTTATAAAATGACAAAATTTCTTTTTCTGAGGTGTTATTCTATTTGGATATTGGACAAGCATGAACACCAGTAAAATTAAAATGACAGATTTTTATACAACTCTTCTAAATTTGGATTAATTCTACATTTATCTAAACAATGTTTCAGCTGATGAAGGCCCTCTGGCCTTCTTCAGGTGTTTTTTGTTGAACTCGGGAACCTTCTCGTCAAACTTGAGAGCCTTCACAGAACTTCAAATCGAACCCTTTATACAATCCAAGGAGTTGTTATCATTCCATTAACCATGACCCGGTACAAGTGTTAAGCTGTGTTAAGTATTCTATGTTATTATCACCCTTGACCAGGATTGAATTTGATGAAATCAACAAGAAAGTTTCCAAGTTAAAAGATAAGGTCCCTGAGTTTGACAAGAAACACCCGAAGAAGGCAGGAGAGCACATCGGCTGAAATGTTTTGCATATAATAATAATGATGAGGACAATAGTCCGAATAATCCAAATATTACAAATGATCAAGACTCATCTAAAAAATTTAGAGAAACTCCTCTAAACCAAAATATTCATATGAAAACATGCTTGTAGCCCAGTAACCATCTTTGTAGACAAATAACAAAACAAAAATTTGTTTAGAACTGAAACAGTATATCTCTACAGCAGCCTAAATTTGGTGATAAATTTCAATTACTTATTTTTGAACCAATCATAGAGGTCATGGAGACTGTCATGAATATGTTTGTCTTCTTTTTTTTTTTTCAGAACATGATAATGTATAAATACAACACCTCTAACCTACCATTTTTTTTGAAGTCTATAACACATGAATATATCAACTCTAGTCCACCATTTTTTGAGCCTGATAACATAAATATAACACCTCTGACCAACCTAAGACAATTTTCCCCGAGAATGATGGTATATCATTCTACCACACTTAAATATACCTTCCTAGTTTGCAATAACACTTTAACATCTATTAAAATATTCATCAATATCCAACTTAACATTTATCAAGCAATCAAATGTCCTGGGTATGATGTTAAACTGCATTTCGTGGTGAATCTCCAATTCTTGAACTCTGGGGGAATATGGACTACCCTTTTATCACCATTACTCCCAGGTCCACACTGACCCAGAGTGGTAGTACCTCTTTTATCTTATGCAACTTCCATTTCTTTCATTATTCTTTTCTCCTCACTCTTTTTATATAATTTTCCTTCTCATTGCTCCTTTTTTTTCTTCCTTTTCTCTTTCTTTATTAATCATTCTTCCTCTCTAGTTTTTTTCTTTTTTTCTTTCTTTCTTTTCCTTTATCTTTTCTCACTCACTTCCTCATATTTCAAACCTATTATTTGTTTACAGAAGGTTGAAAAAATAAAAACAGTTTAAATCATTCTTTCTATTTCTCTGAATTTTTGAGATGATCTGTATTGTTTGGATAGTTTGGACTATTGTCCTCATCTTTATTGTTATATCCACAACATTTCTGCTGATGTGCCCTCCAGTCTTCTTCAGGTATTTCTATTTGAACTGTGGAACCTTTTCAGAACTTTGAATCTAACACTTTATTTAATCCATGGGGGTAGACTGTTCTCATCCCATTAACCATGACCAGGTACAGGTGTTAAGCTATGTTAAATATTCTATACTATCATTGGCCTTGGCCAGGATTGAACCTGCAACCAAGAAATGATTGTCATTTAGAACTGTATTAACTCAATCCTTATATCCATTGCACCATGTGTCCAACTGGACAACCTTTCTATTATTTTAACTACAGGGGCAGCCTCTTTTTTTGATGCTCATTTTTATATCCTAATCAGTAGAACATATAAAGGGATAATGGCAATGATTTTGAAATTATTGGCAACTAAGAGAATCTGATTTTCTTAGTGCAACAGTGACCACAATGTCAATTTTGGATATAAGGGTCACATAAAATAACAGCAAGAATTAGCAGGACAGATTTGTTTGCTAATCATTTCTGACAGGAGTATTAAAAGCAAAGACTGTGTCTGCAAGGCTATTAGCTACAGTGATTAGCAACAATGTCATATGATGTCAAAAATTCACATAAAACTGTATAAAATTGAAAGACTAATGAAAAGAAAAAAGAAAAAAAAACATTTGCACATCAGGCTTCTCCTGAATTATTCATTTATTTATTTTCTTTTTATCTCTTTCTTTCTCTCTTGTTTATTTAGATTCTGTCTCTTGTCTTTTTGTTTTCTTTTTTCTTTTGCAGTTATCTCTCTTTAAAAATTCTGCTTCATTTAATCGGTTGATTTTCCTTTATTTTAGAGATACCTTTCTTTCTTTCTTCTCCTTCCCATGTCATGTGATGTGATTTTTAACCTCTTTTCTTTGTTTTATTTTATCTTATTTTGATTTTTACACTGTCTTGTGATTTTAATTCACAAACATCAAATTCTGTCTTCTATTTTTACGACAAAATTTGTATTTCTTCATTCTTTTTTCCACTGTTGCCTTTTTTTTAGCTTGGTCTTTTATTTTCTCTTATGTTTTTTTTCTTTCTTATTTATTTAATTTTTTTTGTTACTCTTCATTTTCCTATTTTCACTTCTCACCTTTCTTTTTCGTTTTGGTCTTTTTTCTTTTCTTTGTACAATTCATGTTTTTTTTGTTTTTTTTTACAACTAAATCTTTATTTTTTCATTCTCTTGAAAAAATGATATATCTTTGTTTCTTATTTGTATTTTTTTAGTCCACCATTTTTCTGATGGTGAAGTTCCAATTCTGGAGCTTTGGGGAATGTGAAGTACCCCTTCATCCCCATTACTCCCAGGTCAACTCTGACCCTGGATTGGTAGTATGTGTTAGATCCCGTCTGTGGGTTAAATGAAAAAAAAAACGAGATTTTTAAATAAAATTGAGTACCCATCAATAACGAATAAAATAAAAACGTCTTTGGCATAAAATAACCCCATGAGTTGACATGCCATAAAAACCAACCAA
Organism: Doryteuthis pealeii; assembly: GCA_023376005.1. Taxonomy (NCBI): domain Eukaryota; kingdom Metazoa; phylum Mollusca; class Cephalopoda; order Myopsida; family Loliginidae; genus Doryteuthis; species Doryteuthis pealeii. The sequence goes on from CM042139.1 coordinate 44,731,449, forward strand.
CCAACCAACCATTTTTCTACTTTTTCTCTTCATTTTGCCTTTTATTTTTTTCTTGGTGTTTTCTTTTTTTTCTTTTTATGTATTTAATTTCTTTTTTTACTTTTTCTTTGTACAATTCTTGAATATTCCTGTATTCATTTTTTTTCTTTTTCTATTTCTCCTCATATCCATTTTTCATAACCATAGCTTTATTTCCCTTTTCTATTCTTTCTTCATTTCTTTTCCTTTTTCTCTTTTGTCTTTCATCATCTCTTGTTTCTCATCAATTCTCCATAAACTCTTCTTCCTTTTTTACTCCTCTCTTTCCCCTCATTTTTTTTTCTTTTTGCCACAACTCCTACACCCTCTTCTGATTGCAGATCACAGGATAATTAGCTTACAAAGGAAGCGTCTCAATTTTAGATCATTTCTGGGCCGGATCTTGTGTTGGGAGCAAGTAATCTCTCCCTGGAGCTACCACAAAACTGAACAGTGCATTGAAAAGCCACTGCTTCCCCTGCAAGAAAATGAGAACTTAGTTGACTGGAGGAGATTTTCAGGCTGAATTGGCATAAGAAACAGGTTCCTGTGAGATAATTGGTTCCTGGAAGTTGCCTGGAGCAACATTGCTTGTAGGGAACAGATGTAGAAGTGTGGTTAAAGCCTGTAGTGTTCGACTCCAGCTGGATGATGGTAGGCTAATGCGTGGCATTATATCAATCAAACAGTCAAGAACAAGGAAAAAGTTATTAAAAGATAACTAACTTACTGAAAGTTAGGGAACAGTGTGATTTGCTCCAACTATCCATGAATTTAATCATTGCAAAACATCATAAAAATATAATCAAAAAAGTCATTTTCAAAGAGACTTTAGTCTACATAAATATAAACCTATCTGATCTCTCTGCTAATATAAAACTGGAATTTTTCCAAGATATAACCGTGTTAGTACTACTGTATGGTTGTATCACTTCAACTTTAAAGAAACGCTTGGGGGGGAAAAGCTATATTGGAACTACTCAAAGATGTTGTATGCTGTTTTTAACAAATCCTAGAAGCAGTGCACCCAACAAAACTGCAGTTGTATGGCTACTTGCTTCCCATCTTGCAAACCAACCAAGCAAGACATGGTGGGTATTACAGGAGAAGTAAGGAAAAACTCATAAGCAATGTTCTCCTATGGACTCCTACACATAGACACACCAGTGTTGGCTGACCAGCAGAAACTTACATTCATCAGTTCTGTATGGACACTGTATGCCATCTAGAGGGCTTACTGGTATTGATGGTGAGATAGAGTCAAGGGAATCTGGATTGTCCACATGCTTTGATGATGATGCCTTTAACATGAATATCCAGGAATTTATATGAAATAATTGACAATTCTTTGAGTGCTTTATCATATCTGGAATTGCCTGATTATTTCTATCCCAACTGTAAAAGCTAGATTGGAATTACACAAAGATGTTGCATGCTGTTTTGAACAAATCCTGGAAGCAGTGTACCCTACAAAACTGATGTTGTATGGCCACTTTCCTCCTATCTCTCAAACCATCAAACAATATCTAGGATAATTCATTAGCAATATTATATCTGAGATTGCCCTATTATTTCTACCCCAACTGTTGACACATATCTTTCCCCTCTGAAATGTTCATTAAAGGCTAATAAGATTAACACATCTGATTATTATTATCAGGAAAAATAAATTATGTTTAAACAGTTTTCTCTCAAAGAATATGGAATAATGTCATAATAGAAGCATCCATTCCAAAAACAGAGAAATTAGAAAAAAGGAAAAAAAATTTTCATTATTATTTTTGTGCTACAAAGACCATAGGCAGAATTTCTAGAAGTATTTTAAAACGATTCTTAAAATAAATATTACTGAAATGCTTCCAGCAACTTTACTTAGCCTGCTAACCGAGTTGTATTTTTTAAATTTACTTTTTAAATATATATATGTGACTATTTTTACTTTCATTTTTTTGTTTCATTAATAATGAAAAAAAAAGCTATAAAAATGAGGACTTAAAGGAAGAAAAGATAAAAATATCAAAAACCATTCTGTTTCAATCACGTTGCGAAGTTCAGATTTACTGGCACCAGTAATCAGAAGAACACAAATAAAAGTTCATGTTGATGAGAATTGGGATTTTTAATTTACAAATTCTTTCCTTATAAAATACCTCCCCACCCCACAAAAAACATGTTTTTATACAAGTCTCATGAACGGGATAAAGAGTTCCCCCCCAAGGACAGGAAAATGAAACACATACGAATCACAGAGAGAATAACTTTTCTTTCTAACATTGGCTTTTAAGTGAATTGAATTTTGGTTGGATTTTATGGCATGTCAATCTTTATTGGGTTATTTTATGCCAAAAATGTTTTGTTCTATTCTTGGGGGGGGGGGTATTCAACATTTTTTTAAACACATTTTTTCTATTTAACACATAGATGGGACCCTGACTGGTACTACCACTCCAGGCTAAAGTGAACCTGGGAGTAATGGTGATAAAGGGGGACTCCGTACTCTGCAGAGCTCTAAAATTGAAACTTCACCATTAGATGCAGTTTAACATCATACCCAGAACACAAGTCAATTGCACATAACGCAGCATTATGACAATGACATGGAAAAATACTAATATTCTAGTGAGACTTGTATTATTCTCACCTAACATAGAAACCCCTAAAAAATATAAAATGATTCATACAAGAAAAGCATTTATAGGATTTGGTTAGTTCTTGCCATCACAATCCCATGGTGAAGAATTGGGATGATAAGTAGGTTTTCTTAATTCAGGTGCCAATTTGGGATTATTCTAGCCCTTTTTTTTTTTTTGCAATCATATGATGACAGACCTCTGTTCAAGTCTGGAGTACTTGGTTTGATTTGCAACTATTTTGAATAGCCTTAAAACAAATATTTTTGCGAGATTAAAATAATTATTTCTATAGACTAATTTTAAACAATGTAGACTTACATTTATAGAAAAAAATTCTGCTAAAAGAATTATTTTTATTTAAAAAAAATATATTCTGCTTATTTATTGAATGCGTCATTCAATAAACAAGCAGAATATTTTTGAAAAAATAAAAATAATTAAAAGATGATGGCAAATCAAACTGAGTACTTCAGGCTTGAATAAATGTCTGTCATCAGATTTTTGGTGGCTGAGAAGTGCAAACCATGTGAGATTTATAGAAGCATGTGTGATTAGTATGGAGAATCATGTTTTAGTCAAAAAATGTTTAAAAATGGGTTAAACATGCATTTACCACTATCAGTCAAAAAGACAAAGTGAAAACACACTGACTCTCCAGTAAAGAACACATTTCTGGTCACATTGGTCAGTAAAGAAGGTTATGCTGACAGTCTTCTGGGATATTTTCCTATTGATTTCCTTGAAACAATATCTCCAATTGCCAACTCTTTAGGCAATATTCACCTTATTTATTGAATGGCCATTGTATATTTTTATTCAATTAGCCAACACATAGCCAAAAATGTAGGGCACTCTGCGAGGATCAAACTCACTTCAGTCGTAATGATCTGAGAAAATAACTTGTTAACCACTGATTTCTAGTGAGGTTCTCTTAGTAAAAATATGCACCTCACAGATGCAAATACTTAAATTTTGAATAATAATAAAATATGTTAAATTAGAAAGATTACTGAAACTAAATAAGAACACATGTAAGAATTATTACACTTGTTGATATCTTATTTTAATTTATTTATAAATAAGATTATACATTGGATTACTTTAAATATGTTTGACAATAAAACAATATTAGAAATGAATAACATTAAGTAATTATTTATTAAAATCAGTTGTATTAAAATCAGTATGCAAATTATCCAGAATATACACTATATAAACCTTTATTTCTTAGTGATATATAACTCAACATTTCTTAGTGATATATAACAGAATTTTAAATGCATTAATAACATGGGCTCTTTTGAGGCAAATCTAATTAAGATATCATTAAGAATTAGATATTGATTATTTAATAATCATTGAGAATATAATGTAAATAACTAAGGAAATTGTGATGTCAGTAGTGATATACTTTAGGTTACAGACAGACACAAAATCCCCATTATAATAAGATAAGCAAATGAAGATTCCAATTTAAAAATTGAATTGCTTTGGTTTTTTTTTTTAATTCTCAAAAGAATTGGATTTATCTTAAAATAAGAACACTGGAATTGGCAAAGTTTAATATTCAATAGTAAATGCCTAATTTTTTTTGTGTTGTAAACTCATTATGTTTAAGAAACATCTGTATTGATCACAAAACTAATATTTCTTTATTGTAATAATTATTACATTTAGTGTATAAGATTTATATGCAAATGCAACAACCATTATGAGAGATAAGAAGCAATATTCTGCTATAAGAAGAGGAATAACATTTATTATTGAAAATGTGGGAGGAACCAATTATAAGAAGCTTTTATTAATTATCAGATGCTTTAGGCATGTCTGTACTGGCCAATTATAAAAAGCTGGTCATTATTTTATGTTAATAAAAGAATGAAGCAGCAAGGAAGGAATGAACACAAGTCGTTATTTATAGTTTAACAACAATAAAAATTGAATAAAAGATAAAGATTACAGAAGGTTGTAGCAATGTTTCATAGAAATTGTGTGTGTGTGTGTGTGTGTGTGTGTGTGTGTGTAGACTTGTGGTTTCTGAGTTTAGATCTGACAATAATGTAATTTGGTTTCTATTGACTTTTATTTGAATACTCAGGAAAGTGATTAACTAATTATCAAAAGGAGTCTTTATGAAAAATTTCATTTTTAGTCACTGTCCAGGGTGTCTTTTTCAGACACAAATATATAGAGTGTATACTTTCATGAAAATAAGACATGCTTAGGATAATGACAATTATTGAAGGAAATGGAATTGGTTACTAGAGTTCAAATCCTGCATGAAGCTACTGGCATTTCACTTCAACATTTGGCATATCAACCTTTATGGGCTATTTAATACCAAAGCCATCCTGACTGATGGGCTTTCATAGTAATAAAGACTAGTGGCTGCTTATACAAGTCTGTAGCAAATGACACTGACTTTACTCCATGGAGTGAAACTTGTGCATGAGATATTTTAAGTAGAAAGAGGGTGCACAGACCCCAGTTCACTGTCTTAGCAGTCCGGCAGTTGATCTAGTGGCAGGTAGTATTGAGTCACTTCATGAGAGGCAAGCCTCCCCAGAAGCCCCAGCACTTGCACCCTAGTGCCAGGTTGTATTGGAGATTCATGTAAGCAGTAACTACCCCAATCCTACTATGACCTTTGTGCCCCCTGGAGGTCATCCTCTCTTTGACAACTCTTGTTTTTAGTGATGCAGAGTGTCCATACATCCACCTCACCAGACAAGCTCAGCTTGATGGCTAATTATGAACTTTTGTTTAGTAATTTATGGTGTCCCAGAAAAAACAGAATACACAAATTTTGTAATAAAACTGTTAATTTTCCCATTAAACAAATAGATTAGGGTTCAGGGTTAGGGTTGGGGGTTTAGGGTTAGTTTAATGGGAAAATAAATAAATAATTTGGGTTCTGTTTTTTCTGGGTCAGCCTGTACAGGGGATCCAGAAAAAAACAAAACCAACTTATTTATTTTCCTATTAAACTAACCCTAACCCCCTAACACCTAATTTATTTGTTTGATGGGAAAATTAACAGTTTTATTACAAAATTTGTGGGTTCTGTTTTTTCTGGGACACCATAAATTACTAAACAAAATTTCATAATTACCACTTGATGGGGGTGCCAGTTTAGTCACTGACAATCTGACCATGGGAATAGGTAGTTGGTTAGCTGGTTGGGTCTTTGGCATATCAACCCATTCGGTCATTTCATGCCAAAGACATTTTGTTTTATTCATTCTTCATGGCTCCTCATTTTTTTAAAACTCATGTTTTTCTATCTAGAGGTCCTAAAAGGTACTACCACTCCAGTTCAGGGTGGACCTGGGAGGAATGGTGATAAAGGGGTATGCAACATTACCCAGAATTGGAACTTCAACATCAGATAGAGTTTAATGTCAAACCCTCAGCCCTAGTCAACAGGGCTAGAATAGGTAGTACTAATTTACATGGTACTAGTAGCAGGTAAGAAAGAGAACCTCTCTTGTACTGACTAAAGACTAGAATGGTGGCACAGTTTTGCTCAAGCAGAGATAATTGAATATTTCCTATGTGACATCACTTTATTTAGCTGAAATTGTTTGAGTAATTTAAAATAAACATCATACTCAACTTTACAGGAAGGCTGTAACTAGTGTCCAGTCACCAGACAACATATAACTGAATACACTCTGTACCAACGGCCAAAAGTGTTCAGTATAAATGGATAAGAGTATCTACATTAAATCCAGCATCCAATTAGAATCCTAGGAATGGACTTGGCCTAGATACACAAGTGGAATAGCCCAACCTGCTATTTAAACCACCTACCAAGTCTGGATTCTCAGAACAGACTCAGCTAGTAACACAGTTGAATATTGTTCTCTCAAGAAAAATCTCTACAATTAATAAAGTAAAGAACAATTATCTAAACAATGTGATGGTCCTTTGGCTAGAAAATAAATATAGCAAAAACGTAAATACATTAAAAGAAAAAGAATCCCTTTGATAGAGAGAGAGACAGACAGACAGACAGACAGACAGAGAGAGAGAGAGAGAGAGAGAGAGAGAGAGAGAGAGAGAGAGAGATAGAGAGAGGGAGGGAGGGCGTGATAAAACCTTGAGTGATCAAAGGTCATTGGTTTCCAAGGAGAATCAAATGACCCTTTTCTATTTATTTCTTGAAATACCTGATTGCAAATATGTTGAAATGTGCAAAGTTCTTAGTGTGAATGAAAACTGACAACAGTTTAAATGTTGGAAATAAATCAGTATTTCTCTATCACTGCAATATTTTTTTGGTTTGTTTTTTGTTTTAAAATCTATTTCTTTTTTTTCCTACAACCACTACCACCTATAATTAATCTTCTATGAAGAATGTGTGCTGAACTGACCATAGCAGTAAATATGTCAGCAAGAATGCTGATTGATAAATCAAGAGAGGAATGGCTATTGGTCAGAATGTAATAAAGTAAATAGGAATTGTTTAACTTTGTTGGTTTATTGTATAAAATGACAGACTTATTTAATATTTTCCACAAACCAATCATTTTTCAACTGCTGCATGAGATTGTTTCAATCCTATTGCCCTTATGGCAAAGCCCCAACCCTTTTCATGCTAGGGAGTGCTAGAAGGTGGTGGATGATGGTCTTAATATCCTGGTATGGCTTTAAACTATCTGATGGTGAGGTTCCAATTCTAGAGCTCTAGGGAATGAGGAGTACCCATTAATCACCATTACTCCCAGGTCCACTCTGACCCAGAGTGTTGGTACCTGTTAGGGTTCCATCTATGGATTACAAAGAAGAGAATGAGTTTGAAATTAAAAAAAAAAAAATTTTAAACTGAGTACCAACGAAGAATTAATAAAACAAATGTCTTCAGCATAAAACCAACCAACCAACCAACCAACCATCAACTGTTGCATGAAAAAACTGTTGTATCATTTTACATTAAACTCCCAAACCTTGATAAAAATTCTATTACTGTTGATAATTATTGCATATAGTTGCTTTCTCTAATATATATATTTACCAACCCCTCCACATGAGCAGGATGTGACACAAGGTCAATTTCTTAAGTGGGGTTCAACAGGTTGAATATGTGTGTGTGTGTGTGTGTGTGTTTAAAGGGAGTATCTATGTTTGGCTTTCTCCACTTTCATGTAGATAGATAGAAATGAAAAACAAGGGTCCCGCTGCATTTAATATAATAGTAGGTTATATTAGAGAAAGTGTGGTGTAATGGTTAAAGTCATGGGATATGGACTTGTTGCCCTGAGTTCAAATCCTGGACATGGTAATTGCGTTTCACTTAGTGCTAGTACCCTTGGGAAAGGTATGAATCCATGTACTCTCCCTCCAGCTATGGGAAATAGTAGGGCAGACCGGGCTCTTTAACCTTGGTTAGGCAACCAGTCAAGGAGAAGGAAAACTCTGAATTCAAATCTGTTAAACTCTGCTTAAGAAATTGACCTTGTGTCACATCCTGCTCATTAAGAGGGGTTTGTAAATATATATATATGTGTGTGTGTGTGTGTGTGTGTGTGTGTGTGTGTGTGGAGAAAGCTGACACTGCAGGTTATTACTATTGTCATGAATTAGATCCTCACTGCATGCCATATGTTTGTAGCCTTTTGTCAGATTTAGTTAAACTTAGTAAATATTCCAGTAAGACAGGCATCTAATTTGAAAGAGCAATTTCTCATTTTGGCAATTTAAATGTGTTTAAAGGAAGATTGGATATTGCATTGTGATTTATCAAATGAAATTGTTAGAAGTATCTTCCAAGAAAAAAAAAATAATAAAAAATAAATTTTGAAAATAAATCTTTAATTACAGTGATTAAAATGTTTTCACAAATAAATAGTTTTACACGAACTCTGTCTTTTCTAGTCAATTATTTAATGTTTTGCTAAATAAAATAAAGAATGGATACAGTACAGTTAACCAAATTGCTATGATTCATGATTGTTTCTAATACCATGAGTCCATGTGTATACTCACATATGCTTATATATATATATATTGTGTGTGTCTGTATGTATACATATATATATATATATATATATATATATTTATACACACATATGGGAGTAAAATATGAAAATAAATCCAACAATACTAGAACCATGTAGAAAATAGAAAAATACAAAGCATTCCAAAAAGATGAATTTATTCTTGATGTTGAAGTTGATTATATAACGTCTCAGTTTTTAATAAATCTTCATCAGGATGTTGTTTAGGCAAGGATTTTATAATAATGGGAGTTAAGTAATTGTATTTGTAGAAAGGCTTATTACCAAATTCAGCACAGCACCCACTTCAATTACAAAATTTATTAAGGTTTGATGTTATCAAATTCAGACAATTTATATTTTTCTCATCTTTTAATCTATGTTGTTCCTAGAAACATGTCAAACTTTTTACCATTTTTGGGACGTTTTTGTTTGTACCAGTCACATATATCTGGAAGTGAGCACTATGCTGAATTCCGTTGATTTAAAAGAATTATAAAATCAAAAAAATTGAGCATTTATCTTGCTAAATGTAAACAGGTATGTGATCATTATTTATAGCATTTATTCAAGTTGAGACAAATTTACTCTTGAATAATTTTTTTGATTCTATTGTAACTTTATTAACTGACTAATTAATACTCAGAAACGAATACTTCTGGTTTTCAGTATAGACACCTTGATCCATAAACACCCAACACATGGCCATGGTCTGGTTGTCAGTACAGGGTCTGTATTTGGTTACAGCCTGTCCATTTTTCTTTGTCTGGTAATTGGATGTTAGTTACAGCCTTCCTGCGAAGGTGAGTATGATATGTTAATTCTACATTTACATTTTTTGTTCTTAAACTTTCTATACCGAAGCATATTTTTTCCCCAATTTTTTAACAGTTTTAAGTTTTAAATTCTCAATATAACATACTAAGTTTTGTTCTGGAAATGATTAAAAACTTTAATTTGTAGATACTTAATATAATTAAAGAGAGAGAGAGCTATCAATGAAAGATTATGGCTTCAGAAAATCATGTTCCATATAAAAACATAACCGTGGTAGGGAAAAAGTTAATTGTTCCAACATTCAGTTCTGTTGAGCAAGATGGCTACCTCTGATTGGAAGAAGCCAAAGATATTTGTGAATAGGTCTCATCTTCAGTGAAATGTTTTTCAAGACGACAGACTTTTGTCAGTTATCTCCCCTTCCTTTCAAAACTTCTCAAACCTGGCAGCAAATAGTCTAGCATAGGGAGACAAACAAATAAATAAATACAAAGCCGACAGCCAGACTAACGTACAGATAAAGATACATTTTTCTGAAAACCAGTTTCCTATTTGGCTACAAGGAAATGACATCTTTCAATCATTCTTTCACAAAACTAAAATATCTTTGCAGAAACTGATGGCAACAATGTTTCGATCCTCTGACCTTTTCTGTCATATCATGTCAAAATCTTTCACACTGTATCATTTCTTAAAGCTGTTCAAGTGATTTCTTTTGTGGACATTTGAGTTTTTACCTCTCAGTGAATCTTTGTTTCAATATGACTGAAAAATGTGTTTTGATTGATGCATCTCTCACTGACAGGATTCAACCTTTGCTTTAAAAGTTGACCATATAGATGAACACATACAGATTATGTTCACTTACATTTAGCCAATACTAGCATAGTTTATTCTTTATAGAGATTTAATTCCTTCAACAAATCAAACCTCTAATTTTCTTTATTACAAGGTTGGTTGGTTGGATTTTAATGTTAACCTTTGTTGGGTTATTTTATGCCAAAGAACAGCTTTAAGAAAAGATACAGTGTGAAAGATTTTGACATGATATGACAGAAAAGGTCAAAGGATCGAAACATTGATTCATTCTTGATGGGTACTCAATTTTCTTTTTAAACTCATTTTTTCTATTTAACCTATAGATGGGACCTTAACAGGTACTACCACTCCGGGTCAGAGTGGACCTGGGAGTAATGGTGATGAAGGGGTACTCCACATTCCCCAGACCTCCAGAATTGGAACTTGACTATCAGATAGAGTTTGACATCATACCCAGTACATTAAGCCCCTCAGCCACTGCCTTCTAGTACATAGATGATAAAAGGTGTTGGAGCTTTGGCATAAGAGCAATAGGACTGGAACAATCATATAGGTGCTAGGGCTTGGCATAGCCAGCCGATTGATTGGAGGGGACCTTGACAACTAGCTTAAATAAGAACCAAAGTTGAGTGTTGCATGTCATGGACTGCTAAGCCACCAGGGTTGCATCCATAAGCATCATGGATAGCTACCCACGATTAACAGGTGGCCCCATTCGGGGGGGGGGGTCTTACTCCTCTGCAGAGGTGCAGTCAGTGTATTCTAAAAATCCAGTATGACTGTATGACAGAAAAGGTAATTGAAATAAAAGTGGCCTAAACATGCCCACTTTTTTTACTGGCAAGTATATATAAAATGTAGTAACCTACCTAATTTAATGTCCTGAAGAGATATCTGGAACACTGAAACCTTGGTAGACTGAAAAAAATTTCTACAACTATATATATAAATATATATATATATATATATATATATATATATATATATATATATATACACACACACAGAGTATCTATAAAGTCCTGCAACAGATTTGGAATGTAACAACTAAGACTACAGTCTTTTTGAAATGAAATAATCAATACGCATGTGAAAAACAAAACTACAAATCGTTTGTATTAAGAATAATTATGTGGAACTATAATTACTGACAGTATTATTAGTTAACTAATCAACTATAAAGTAGTGCTTTCTCTAATGGTCACTGATTTCAAACTGGTTACTACTGACTATTGGATTACAGTCAAGTCACACTGAAAGCACCAGTTCCCCATTAGATCACTTAGTTAAGCAGCGATGAGCCTGTTCAATACTTAATTGAGTGACCACTTAAGCAACAACGGGTACTGTAAGCAACAGGAGTCCTTTTTTTTTTTATCAAAATGACTTGATTTTGCATTAACATAAATAAGCTGTTTATGTGTATTCATACAATAAAAATTATATATTAGTAAAATTCTCAACTAAACCCTTCATTATCTCAAATAAATATATTGGATCCACAGAAGTAATACTAACATGTACTACCACACAGGATTATAATACACCTGGGAGTAATGGCAATGAAAGAGAAATGCTACAGTTCATAAAGCTACAGAACTGCAGCCTCACCACAAGATGCAGTTTAGTGTCATAAACAGGAAACTTTGGGGGGGGGGCAGGATGTAGTCAACATATTTTAGGCCCCACTGACAGGGTGTACAACATTGAACTGGTGAACAAAGTCTAATAAATCCTCTAACCAGAACCATAGAACCCATTTATATTTGCAATAGGATTAATTCATACTAGCAAGACCTTATGATAATTTAATTATGAAACATTTGATATGTTTACTTAAGAACTATTGCTAAATAGTTCAATGTGTAAAAAGGGTTATTTCCTAGATGAGTAACATGTGTGACCCAGAAAAAACAGAACCCAAATTATTTATTTATTTCCCATTAAACTAACCCTAAACCCTACCCCTTGTTGGACTTAAACTTCAAAAATAAATTAAAATTAAAATTAACAGTTTTATTACAAAATTTGTGGGTTCTGTTTTTTCTGGGTCACCCTGTAATATTATGTTACTCAACTAGGAGGGGGGTAGGTTTATGGTTGGGGTTTAGGGTTAGTTTAATGGGAAAATAAATAATTTGGGTTCTATTTTTTCTGGGTCAACCTGTAATATCATGTTACTCAACTAGGAAATAACCGTAAAAAGTATAATAATCTTGATTTAACTCTCTCTCACTTTTTTTTCTTTCATTTTTTTTCATCTTTTCATTATGTTTAATTCAAACAGATTAGACTTATCACTTCTGCACGCTCACCCTCTCTCTCAGTCTTTCCTCTACTCTCTTTCTTATCATATTTATTCTGAGTAGCATGTCCTTTTTCTCCCTTTCTTTAATTATAATAAAAATAGAATGGTCCATTATTTAACTGAGGTGATGACACTCATAAGAAATAAGAATGCAGCAGATAAACAACACCAGATAATCAGGATTTACAGTTTTGCATTTCATCCTGAAAGATTTGGACAATCTCATTTTTAACCAGAGGGTGTTGCTAGATGATAACAGCCATACTTTTAAGGAACACAAGTATTGATATCAAGATTTTTCTCTTTGACTCTCAACTGATGTATTCAAAACTGTCAGTCTTGTTATATTCAAAATGCTATCACTTTAAATCCATCAATGCTAATGCAGGAAAACACATTTTGGAATGTACTTTTCAGTTTTTTCTTATTTTTCCATGTTGAGTATCTTCTGGTTTGTGCAAATGCAGAGAACATATTTGTGATTGTCAAAATCTATTTTCTCTTTCAACTCTTCACTTGGTGCACACACCTGATATTGTTCATAATGCCTCTTCACCTATTTTTAAAATAGTTAATGTTTTCTAGAGGCAGTGGGAAAAAAACAACAACATTTTTTCTCTCTTCTTTTGAATAAATCTTGACAGCAATATTATTTTCCCCAATTTGAAATAAAAGCTTTCTTTCTTGAGAGTGAAAAAATCTTTTTAAAACCCCAGCATTATTTCATGTATTTTTTTTTGCAGACTATGTATTCCTTTGTTGTTTTTAACACAATGTTTCAGCCAATATATCATTTACCTTTCTCAAGGGTATACTGCATTCTCTACATAGATTACACTCAGTACTTTTTTGTCTTATTTTCATCTCAACATAATCACAGAACTGAATATGATATTATAATATAATGCATCAAGTGGCCAGTATTTTGAACATGGTTTACTGAAATGGCAGAAAAGTGTACCAAGGTCATCTGTTGACAGATTACACGATGTAAACAAAGATGGTCTCTTTTGAAGTTTCAGAACTCAGAATGATAATATATTGTAGTGAGAGGTGAAACAAGTTACCTCATAGGGCAAAGCAGGTGTGCATCTGTTTTACATGCAAGATGTCTGGGACATGAACAAACGGCTGCTCCCAGAGTCATAACTTATAATAAAATTGTCTCGGGTTAAAATTTAATCCCATGAAATAAACTTGGGATATATACAGATTTCGTCTTAATCTTTGGCTTAAAAGAAAATTACCTTATAAAAGATTAGTTGAAGTGTACATACTTACAATTGGAAGGCAGTGGTTGACACTTTGCTCCTGGATGTCACTGCAACTTCACTAACCACTGTTTTTGATATTGTTCTGAATTAAACTGAGCTTATTAAGTATCTCTCTATATATGCCTTTATATATATTATATATATATATATATATATGAATTGTGTTGTAGAGAAGAGATGATACTCTTCTAGGAATAAAATGGAGTGTTCTAATTAAATACAATCATTGACGGTCTTAGTCTTTACTAATGAGACTAGCTAGTATTATACTACTGTTCATTCATTCTTATAGCTATTAGTAAAATAAAATATTTTTCATTGTAAGTCATGATTCAAGTTATTATGTAAATAATCAACACCAGTAACATTACACATCCTGTCAGCTGGGGGCTTTAGAAGACAGCAACTGAACCTCTGCAGAGGAGTAAGACCACCCATCCAATGGGGCCACCTGTTGGCCATTGGTAGCGACCCATAATGTTTAAGGATGGAACCCTGGTAGCTGAGCAGTCCAGGACAATCAACACTCCACTTTGCTCCTTACTTAGGTTAGACAGGCGGTCAGAGAAGCCCCCTCTGATCAATTAGTTGGTCACATCAGGCCCTAGCACCTATATGATTGTCCCAGCCCTATTACCCTTATGACAAGTCCCAATCCCTTTTATCATACATGTGCTAGAAGGTGGTAACTGAAGGTCTTATTGTCTTGGGTATGACATTAAACTCTATCTGATGGTGAAGATCCAGTTCTGGTTCTTGGGGAATGTGAAGTACTCCCAGGTCCACTCTGACCCAGAGTGGTAGTACCTGTTAGGGTCCCATCTATGGGTTAAATATAAGAAAATGAGTTCTGAAAGAATGTTTTTAAAAAATTTGAATTAAAAAAAAGATTGAGTACCCATCAAGAATGAATAAACAAAATGTCTTCAGCATAAAATAACCCAATGGGTTGACATGCCGTAAAAACCAACCAGCCAGTAACATTACAATAATATGCCTATATGTATGTGTAATTGTTTTTGATAATTTCTTTTGGTTCATTTTTGTAATGTCCTCTATAAATTCTTAGGAAATTTGACAGCAGCTGAAAGAGAGTTAAGCAAACACTATTCTTCCATTGAGGGAAACATTTCAATTTACCCTTTGACCTGTGCATAGGAAATTTTATTTCTGATCAATTTTCATTTTAATGATAGTTTTATTGCGTATGGCCTTCAGGATGAAAAGCTAAAGCAAACCATTATAATTAATTTATCTCAGATAAATATTGAGGAAGCATTACAAATGGTTTCCCAAAATTAATGTTTGAAAAGAGGAGACTTTGAAAGTGTTTTTTTTTCTTTCTTGTCTGCATTCATTTTATTCATCTTTAGTGTTAATGACAACACAGATTGATTTTAAGATTTAAATGACATTTTCTTTTCAATGTTTTATTTTCCAATGTTTTCATGTTCATGTCCCATAACGTATTAGACCATCAGGGTGCCACACACTGACTATTTCTCTTAATGGGGATATTGCATGGCAATGGGGGGGGGGTTACTTAGTGGTGTCCATCACATCTCTAATTGATATATGACTGGCTGTACTGAGTTACAGGAGGTGATTCTTGTTGGTTGGTTGGATTTTACAGCATGTCAACTATTGGTGGGTTATTTTATGCCAAAGATGTGGTTCTATTTATTCTTGATGCATACTTAATTTTTTTAAACTCATATTTTATATTTAACCCATAGATGGGACTCTTACAGCTACTTCAACTTCGGGTCAGAGTGGATCTGGGAGTAATTAATTTGTATTCAAATACAGTGTTAGCACTATGTGAAATGTGAAATGCAAATCCCCTCATCCAGGGTTTGAACTCAGGTTGCCGAGTCCATTTGCTTTAATGATAATCATTATGCCCCAAGATTAAAATCTTTTGACTGACCTGCTAATTACCTATAGCTGAAGGAGAAATGGATTCAAATTGAACACAAACTGTTTCAGCTAGGGTTTGAACTCTGTCTACTAACTCTATTCTTCATAGCATTAACTGTTATGTCACCTGCATTTTCATAATTCTTCTTGTATTAGTGGTTTATATTTTTCTCTCAACAAAGTGGAATATCCTGTAATGTTTAATTTGTTGGGATTTAATGTATTTAGTTATTTGCTATTTCCTAATTGGTTGAGACTTGATCAAAAATCATCAATTTGTGATTTAATTTAACACATATTAAGCTATTTCTTCCTTTCACCTTTATCACTTTGAGGAATTTAACTTTTTTTTTTTAGATTCCCTAACATCTTCATAATTTTAGAGGAGTACCCCTTCATCACTATAACTCCCAGGTCCACTGACCCAGAGTGGCAGTAACTGTTAGGGTCCCATCTATGGGTTAAATAGAAAAGCAAGAATTAAAAAAATTGAATTTAAAAACAAATTGATTACCCATCAAGAATGGCATAAAATGACCCAAGAAGGGTTGACATGCCATAAAACCTAACCAACCAACCTAATTTTAAAAGCTGCTTAACTAACAGATCAGAGCAACAAAATAAATAACAAAAGAAAAAAGAAAACAGGTTACAGGTTTGAATGCTCCACATTTTTTGATATTTTTCCAGCAATCTAAGAGCGGAGGTTCTTGCAGATAATTCTATTTGATTTTAGGAAATAATTTTATTTGCTAAGTCTAGGATGAAAAACTCATTACGAGTTTCCTAATGACACCACAAGATTAGTTGTTTTCCAAAATAGGTTTGCAACTTAATTTCATGGAAGATTTCTTTCCCATATTTCTATAAGTGCTCAGACATTAGCCATACAAAAATGACACCTTGCCAGACCCAATGAGAGTGAGCAGAGAATGATTATGTATGATGATTGAAAAATTTAGGATAAGTATCTGACAACATGTATCTTCTCTTCCAAGATGGCATTAGAGGGAAACAGCTGTGACTGAAAAAAGGGGTCAATTCCCTCAATGATAAAGTTCAAATACTTCACTCGAATATAAGTAAAAGTGATAAGTATTGCTCAGCAGTAAAAGTGGACATCAAAAGAAGAAGAAAAACCAGCACTTATCACTCTTTCAAATTAGGAACTTTACAAGGAACTAGTGAATATATATATATATATATATATATATATATATATATATATATATATATATATATATATATATATAGTGGTTACATATAAGTTATATAAGTTTTAGATAATGTACCTGGGCTTGATTTAGTAAATGGAATATCTCAACACATTAATAATTTATTTAGAAAATTCATTATTCTCTATTAAATACTAGCAGAGCTATCTGGCATTGCCCAGGATTTAAAATGTTAAAAATAAATCTCTTATCTATAATTATATATAGATTAATAAAATTTCTTTTTTATATATTTGTTTTATTATCTTTTATTCTTTATATATTCTTGTTGTTTATTTTTTATTATTCTTCTTGTTTGTATTTTGTCCTTTATTTGCTTTTTATTGTTTTATCCTTTATTAATTTGTTTTATTCTTTAATCATTTTTTTTTCAATTAATTGATTGATATCCTTATTGTATTTTTATTTAAACTGTAGTCAAGATCATTAATACATAGAATAAATCATATTTATTAATGATATCTCTATGAAAATAATTTAGCTTTGCCTCAAAACAGCCAATGTTTTAATGCATTTAAAATCCTGCAATGTGTCTTATACATTACTAAATATAAAGATTTACATAATATATGGTGTGGTTAATTTGTAAACTTGTTTTAACAAAACCGAGTTTGATAAATAATTATTTGGTGTTATTGATCTCTAATATTTTATTCTCCAGTGTATTAAAATCAATCCTATGAATGATTTTATATAGAAACCAATTAAAATATAATTAAGATAAGTGTAATGTTTTTATATGCATTCTTATTTAAT
The DNA here is from genome assembly GCA_023376005.1 of Doryteuthis pealeii. Classification (NCBI taxonomy): domain Eukaryota; kingdom Metazoa; phylum Mollusca; class Cephalopoda; order Myopsida; family Loliginidae; genus Doryteuthis; species Doryteuthis pealeii. The sequence continues at coordinate 44,749,188 of CM042139.1, forward strand.
TTTGTTAATCTAATTTAATATATTTCATTGCATTAAAATTGAAATACTTACACCTGGTGTGGGGGTGCATATTCATGCTAGTTTTGCTAAGATTAAAAAAATTTAATTTTTTCATGATTACCATTTTTTTCTGATTGATATGTAGGCGAAGATATGTAAAAGAGTACAATAGAAATTTCTCAAAGATTATATAGCCTAACACGAAAAGAGGAATTTGACCCAGCTGTGTCTGGAAGACAAAATGTGGATAAGGTATGAATTTCCAAAAAGGAACCTATTACATAATTAATATTATTTGGTTTTTAACAAGTAGATTAGTGAAAATGTTAATTACCATTATTTGGCACTAAATGGGTTAATTCTATTTTCTCTAACCACTTCTACCTGAAAGTCACTGCAGGAAGTTCTTTTCTCCTGTTTTTATCAGGCAATTGCTATCCAATGCCAACTTACCAAACATGTTACACTTGGTTTGAATTCAGTCACTCTTCCTCTAGACTGGTTACCCTACAAGGCTAAAAAGCCAAGCCTGCTCATACTTTTTTTTTCAAGGTACTCTCCTATGACAATTTACCCTGTCATGATATGTTGGTAGAGGGTTTTATTGGATTATCTAGGTATAAGATGTACACCAAATTGCCATTCATATTTATGAACTTTCCCAACATAGGCAGCATGCATTTCTGGTAAAAGTTAGCTAATCAGAAATAATATAGAACTCAGTTAAGGTTGTTCGTATTTGTCCTGAAAATTGAACTTTCTGCGATCAAGATGAACAAAGGAACTGAACAAGGAATGTTACAGATTTTCTGCTACAAGAAATATCTACTGAAACTATACTCTTTTCTATTTAGGATTTCAAGGAATACTACAGACTTTCTGCCACAAGAAACTGAACAAGGATTAATCAACTGAATCCAAACTCACATACCAGCTTGGATTTACCAATGCTCATACCCTCTCTATATCTTTCCCCTACTCTTTCTTTCTTCCTTATTTTTTTCTGTGTAGTATGTCCTTTTTCTTCCTTTTCTTACTTTATAATAAAAACAATGTTCCATTATTTAACTGAGGTAGAGAAACTCTAAGAAATAAGAATTCAGCGGATAAGAGACACCAGATAATCAGGATTTACATTTTTGCATTTCATTTTTGATGATTTGGACAGTCTCATTTTTACCTAGAGGGTGTTGCAAGATAACGGTCGGAAGATTAGGGAACAAGAGTATTAATATAGAGATAATACTGAATTTTTCATGACTAACATTACCAGTCAATCTATTTCATAAATAGTAATAAAGCTAAGGGTTAATAGTAGTGCAAACTGGACTCTTTGGTATGACAACCAGTCTAGGAGAAGGAAAACTTAATTAAAAACCAGTAGTACACTGCTTAAAAATTAACCCTGTATCGCATCCTGTTTGTGGCTTGAGTAAATACCTACATTGTGTCAATAATTTATATAATGACAAATGAGAAGATTTTAAAAACGAATATTCTTTGGTCAGTGCTTGAAAAAAGAGAGAAGATTATTAGATTAAGTGAGGAACAGACAACTCTCAATTATCCCAGCTTCAATTACCTAAACAATTGCCGAGGGAAATTCAATTTGACCCTATCCCCCAACCTTCGGAAAAAAAAAGGGAAACTTACTCTCGCATTTATTCAATTAACTGAAAAGCACATTGTTAAACCTCATTTATCTTTCTTTTTCTTTCCCTTTTGGTCACTTGATGTGTACACTTAGATAATAGAAAGTCTATTCAGTAGGAAAATGTTTTATTCAATTTTATCAACATTTATTTTGGATTTTACTAAAAAACATCTTAGTTGACAAGTAAAAGAATTGCTTTTACTATCATGAATATACCGACAGTGTATACCAAAAAAAGGGAAAACGTTTTTTGTTTCAGTTTAGAGTTTTTTTTTTTTTTAAATTCTGAAGTAGTTGAAAGTAATTCATTTTATAAGGATTTGATTTTTGTATATATGTTACCAACAAAAATAACCAATTGTAGCAAGATTATTGTTTATACACTAGAGTTAAAATGATTTAACTTTGTGAATAAAGCAATTTTCAATCCCATTTTAAAGTTTATGATATCTTTCGGACTACAATTGTGCTCACCACAATCATTATATTTTCTGAAGGAAGATAACTATTAAATTCTAATTGTAAAGTATCATTGCCTATATAAATAGTCTAGATAATGATAGTTTAAACAAATATAAACAGCCTTGATAATGGTTCAGAAAAGAACCGGAAGTACTTGGTTTTCAAGATGATAACATTAAAATAATTTGAAAGAAAAATGAAAAGAATTGAAATCAATAAGGATTCTCTTATTTTTAATCAATTTAATATATATATATAATATATATATATATATATATATATATATATATACTCTTTTAAAAAATTCTTGTATGTATGAATACTTTCTGAAAAAAGAAAATACCTCAAAGAAAAAAAAAGGAAGAAAAAGAAAGAAACAAATGAGATACAATACTGAATTCATGAGATAAAAAGAAAAACAAACCCTGAGTCTCATAAAACAACAAATATTGAAAAGTGTTGAATACATACATAGAGCCAGTTTAGAGGAGTTAACTACACTGGTTTAACCTGATTAGTTAATTTATGTTACTGATTCAGTTGCCCCTCTCTCTTTAAGTTAGGGTAGTGTGGACATGAAGTCAATGGCCCTTGGCTACTGACAGTTTCTCACCTATGCAATTTTCAAACCAAATCTTAGTTTGAAAATTGCATAATTACTGTCAGTAACCAAGTGCCTAAATCAGTAACCTAGCCTAAGTAAAGGCCAAAATGAAGTGTTCCATGTCATAGACTTCTCAGACACCATGTTTAAGTATCATAGGTTGGCATTCAAGACCCATTGTGAGGGGAGATCTACCCCTCTGCAGAAATGCAGTCGGTGTATTCTAAAGCCCCAGCCAACAGAGTGGGAAATGATATTAGATATAAAAAAAAGAAAACCCATTCCATAATAAAAATTTGTCCAACAAATATTTACAACAAAACAATGATTAATCTTGTTGTTGATGATTAATGTTGATTAGAAATTTGAGTCTGTCTACTCAAAAATCTGATCAGATAAAGATTGTTCTATTTAAAGCTAATCTAGGGCTTCTAATTTCCTGGATGGTTTTTCATATGATGCAGGAGGAGACATCAGCCCCCCCCCCATCACATTCACAAATTGAATAAGAGCAACTTTGCATCTCTTACCATCGACCAAAATTACTTCCCAGTTCCGCAAACATGTTATACCTGTTTGATTGAAGACCACAAGAAGCCATTAACCAGGAGGAAGAAAAGTGCTGATGAGTAAAAGCCGAGATCAGGTTATTTTGGGAAGAACGGCTCGAATTTGATTTGGTGATTATTTAACCCTTCAAAATGCCAGAAGCACCCAAATTGCATTTACTCTGTACCTATCATCAAGAAGTTCTTGTAATAAATCACATTAACAAGACAGAAAAGAAGACTGCATGCTGACAGCTTACTGGTGTATCTGTACTAGTGCAACTGCATCGGAGTCTGAATCTTAAATATTGAATTGTCTTGCAGGAACTCTGCAAATTACTGAAGTGTAACTTAACTAGTTAATACATTTGTACTCTTGTAAAATATGTACTATCAGCAAAAAATATTGATAGATGAGAATAACAAAGGCAGTTTACTTTTTCAGTAGTTTGGTTGAATTTTATGGCATATCAACCCATTGGGTTATTTTATGCCGGAAATGTTTGTTTTATTCATTTTTGATGGGTACTTAATTTTTTTTTTAATTCATTTTTTTCTATTGAACCTATAGACGGGACCCTAACAGGTACTACTACATCGGGCCAGAGTGGATCTGGAAGTAATCGTGATAATAGCGTACTCCACATTCCCCAGAGCTCCAGAATTGGAACCTCACCATCAGATGGAGTTTAATGTCATACCCAGGACATTGAGACCCTCATCTACTGCCTTCTAGCACGTATATGATAAAAAGGGTTGGAGGGCAATAGGGTTGGAACAATCATATAGATACTAGGGCTATACATGACCAACCATATTGATCAGTGGGACTCCCCGCTTGCCTGTCTTGCATAAGTAAGGGCCAAAGTGGAGTGTTACATATTATGGACTGCTCAGCCTCCAGTGTCCCATCCTTAAACATCACTGATCATCACCTATGTCTAACAGGTGGCCATATTGGAGGGGGAGACTTACCTGTTTGCAGAGGTGCAATTAGCATATCTTAAATCCCCAGCCAACAGGGCTTTGTAGACCTGGAGAAGGATGGGCCCCACTAGGCTATTCCTGACCAAGGCATACTACAGGAGTTAGCAACCCAATGACCAAACCAGATTATGGGACCAGTGAAAAAGTGGTTCAATTGCTGTTTTTGTTTTTTAATAAATTACATTTAGGTTATTTATCCTAATAAAAGGGAAAAAGGTTTTTTATCACTTAACTATACTTTTCTACTGTCTCTCTTCTTATTCAATTTATCTAACCAGTTTTCTTTTCTAAACCTGAGAAACTGTATGCATTGCTATAACAATATATTTCCAAAATGTTGGCAATGTAATTGTTTATGGTCTTATCAACACAAAACTAAAAAAAACAAAAGTATATTATTCTAGTCAAATATATTTAGTTAACAATTTCTGAGAACAATTCATTTGCACAGCTTTTTAAGTTTTAAGATCAACTAAGATTATGATTAGATTCTCTCCTCTGGGGAATTTAGCTGTTGATATTTATATGAACTCATTTGTCATATTATCTAAAAATTAACAAGGAAAATTTCAACTTCTTTCTTTCTTTCTCTTTTGTTTTATGTTTTTGTTTTTGTCATTTTCAGCTCATTATTATAAGATTGCTACCTTCTTCCGGTGATAAAACACTTGTCTTTTCCAATGTGCTTTCAGTTTTGTAATTTGTCACTTGTATTAAATCTATATTATATTCTATCTGACAAGGAGGCGCTTGTGGTGTTATGGTTATCATTGTAGGAAATGGACTTGACAACCCAAGTTCAAATATTGGACAAGGCTGTTTACACTTCACATAGTGCTAATACTCCTGAGAAAGGAATATATCCACTTCTTCCACAAGCTATGGGTAGATAGTAGGGCAGATTGGGCTCTTTAACCTTGATTAGGCCAGGATACAGCATGCTGTCTTGAACAAATCTTGGAATCAGCACCTCACAAAAAGAATAAATAAATACTGATAAGACATTATATTGTAACCGTTTACAACCTCTCTTTCAAAGAAATGATAGGATAGAAAATGTATCTTCATCTAGTGCAGTGTTTCTCAACCAGTGTTTTCCAGAAGCCTAGGGTTCCGTAAAAGATTGCTAGGGCTTCCACGAAATAAAATAACTAATAGGATAAATGCATATTTGAATAATTTTTGATACAAACAGGCAAAGTAAGACAATTGGATTACAGCAGTTCAACATAGTCCCCCTTGTGGTCCTCACGCTTCTCCCATCAGTGTTGCAGTGATTGAATACCATTGGATAAAAACTTCAATAACAGATATGACATCATCATATGTTCTTTGCAGCCTATGAACTTTTCAGACCCTCGGATTTGGTATATACATACACACACACACACACACACACACACACACATATATATATATATATATATATATATATTATATATATATATATATATATATATACACATAGTAGATAGATAGATATAAACCAAAATGATAAGACAAGAATATTTCTTTGTAATCATTTATTTTTTAATTGTTCTCAACTAATTTCTACATTAGATCTTTTTCAGAAGAAATATTTTTGAAAAGAAGTAGGGACCAAAATGCTGGATGCCATCTTGGTCTTTTTCACTTGACCAACAGGAAAATGGACACCAACTCAAGAACACAATATTTCAATACAATATGTTCACCAACATTTTATGAAATTCCTTGTAGCCTTCAAAATGATAACTTACTTTCCTTTTTCACTTTCTATAAACAAGTAAATCAAATTCAATATTTGTAAACAAAATACTTTTCTTTGTGTCCAAGATTATTTTACAATCAACTGACATAATTTATCTTTTTTGACAGATTCATTGGGAGAATTTTATTACTAAAGATTTAATTTAGTATTTTCCTCTAAACTGAATAAGCACTCTAATTATTCTTCTCTTTAATAAATGTCATTATTTTTTCTTCTTAATGTCATTTGTGTATATGTTTGTGTAACAAAGGGGAAAACACCCAAAAATTATCTTTTGTAATCTAAATAAGATTATTTAATGACTATTTCCCAGAATCTTCACCTAATTTCATGTGTGAGAAATATACAGAGACAAATTTAAACATACTATGACAGAAAAGAATAATAGAAATAGAAATTTTGCAAGGTAGCTGATATAATGATTAAAAAGCAAAGTCATCAAAATGAGAAAATTATCTTATGATTTTCATGATTAAATTACAATTTTTTCCATAGATAAGCCTTAAACTTGACTTGAAATCTCTGTTTACATAGTCTGATGTGACCACACTTTTTTTATGTAGTCAAATGTGACCACACTTTTATTTTATGTAGTCAATGTGACCACACTTTTATTTTATGTAGTCAAATGTGACCACACTTTTATTTTATGTAGTCAAATGTGACCACACTTTTATTTTATGTAGTCAAATGTGACCATACATTTATTTTATGTAGTCAAATGTGACCACACTTTTATTTTATGTAGTCAAATGTGACCACACTTTATTTTATGTAGTCAAATGTGACCACACTTTTATTTTATGTAGTCAAATGTGACCATACATTTATTTTATTTCCAAACAATATACTCTATCAACTTTACAGATACAGAATATACTCATAAGTCGGTGGAACAATTCACATACCTAGGTAGTAATATCTCATCCACAGAAAGCGATGTTAACACTCGAATAGGAAAGGCATGGTTGGCCACCAACAAATTATCAGTCATATGGAAATCCGATCTCCCCGACAAACTAAAGAGACGATTCTTCCAGGCTGTGGTTGTGTCGGTGCTGCTGTATGGCTGTACCACCTGGACCCTAACAAAACGCCTTGAGAATAAGCTAGATGCGAGCTGCACCAGAATGCTGCGAGCGGTCCTGAATAAGTCGTGGACGCAGCACCCCACAAAAAAGCAACTGTATGGCCACCTACCCCCCATCTCACAAACCATACGAGTAAGACGGGCTAGGCATGCAGGATATTGCTGGAGAAACAAGGACGAGATCGTAAGCGACGTACTATTGTGGAAGCCAGCACATGGACACGCTAATGTGGGCCGCCCAGTCAGGACCTACATTGACCAACTATGTATGGATGCTGGCTGCTGCGCGGAGGAACTCCCAGAGTCGATGAATGATAGGGAAGGTTGGCGAGAGATTGTCATGGATATCCGTGCAAACTGTGCGACATGATGATGATAGGTAAAATTATTAAGACCAAAACTTTAGAAAAAAGATTAGCATCAACTTACACATCTGTATATTTCTAAAATGATCAATATATCTTATTTTAATGAAGATTTAGTATTTGTCTGTCTGTAACTGAAACTACATCACTGCTTATGTTGATACTCTCAGGAACTGCATAAGTTTATCAATGAGTATCAAATTCTTAACTAAATTAAATAAGAATATATATAAAAAGATTACATTTATTTTGATTATATTTTAATTGGTTTTTCTATAAAATCATTCATAGAATTGATTTTAATTAATTGGAAAATAAAACAATAATATTAGAGTGGTTAATTTTCATACTGGTTTTAACAAAACTAGGTTTAATAAATAATTACTTGGTGTTATTTATACACCAAGTAATTATTTATTAAACCTAGTTTTGTTAAAACCAGTATGAAAATTAACCACATAATATATTATGTAAACATTTCTTAGTGATATATAAGACACATTGCAGGATTTTAAATGCACTAATAACATGGGCTGCTTTGGGGAATATCTAACTCGGATTTTCATAGAGATATTGTTAATGAATAAGATTTATTCTATGTATTAATTAAAGATTTTAACTATAAAATAAATAATCATTAATAAACTTACGCTGAGGGTATTGTGATGTAAGCAGTGATGTAGTTTTGGTTACAGACAGACACCGAATCTCCATTATAATAAGATTAAATGAAACAAAACAAAAGTATCTTAATCATAATTAAAAAAACATTATGCTAGGGAAAAAATCCAAGTTTTGTACAATTATTATCTTTGTTGTTGTGTAAGTGTATGAGATAAGATGGCAGTAGAGTTGCTATTGCAAGATATTTCCTTTGGATAGAACAAAAAGAATCAAAAGATAAGAAGATTTAGATTAAGGTAAAATCTATTCATCTGAAATGTTCTGACACAAATCTAGTCTTTTCTGTCTTCATCAATATCAGGTGATTAAAGAAGAATCACAATCAGTCCAACAAAGACAAGTGCTTGTTTTTAACTTTTTTCTTTTCTTCTTCTTCCTCCTCCTCTCAATCTTAGATTAATAAATCTATGTCTTGACAGAAAATCATTTTGCCCTGCTAGACATCCAGAAAACTAGAAAGATATATTTAAAAGAAACTTCATGGTATTTTTGTAATGTAGCCAAAGAAAGAAACTACGGTTGACTGTAATTATAATACCAACAATGAAATTCCTGAATATATTGCTAATAATCATTATTTGGAGAAAAAAAAATGTTTTTACTTATATTTAAAGAAAATTCAATATCAATATATCTAATGGGAAAAAAATGTGACGTGAGTGAAGTCATGTTTAGTCTTTTTTCATAAACAAATTCATCAGGGAGAGTGTTTTTTACATTGTTTAAAGATTTTGCCAAAAAAGAAATCGTTAGACAAAATCTAAGAGTACTAAAAATGGTATAAAAAAGTATTTCTCTGAATTTTTCTGAATGAGGCTTGTGGTTTGTATTATTTGGATTATTCAGACTATTGTCCTCATCTTTATTGTCATATACACAACGTTTTGGTCAATATGACCTCTGGCTTTCTTCAGGTGTTTCTTGTTGAACTCAGGAACCTTCACATCATAAGCGAGAGCCTTCACAGAACCTCAAACCAAACCCTTTATTTAATCCATGGGGGTAGACTGTTCTCATTCCATTAACAATGACTGGGTACAAGTGTTAAGCTAATGACTGTTGGACACATAGCTCAGTGGATATAATACAGTTCTAAGTGTATTATCTCTCGGTTGCAAGTTCAATCTTGAACAAAGGTGATAATAATATAGAATACTTAACATAGCTAACACTTGTACAATGTCATAGATAAAGGAATGAGAACAGTCTTGCCCCCCCCCCCGAGGGTTTGATTCAAGGTTCTGTGAAGGCTCCTGAATTTAAAGAGAAGGTTCCCAAGTTCGACAAGAAACACCTGAAGATGGCTGAAGGTCACATCAGCTGAAATGTTGAGTATATAACAATAAAGATGAGAACAATAGTCTGAATAATCCAAATAATACAAGGTATAAAAAAGATTCTACCATAAACAGCTGGCAGCATCTCTCTCACACATCGTTTATTTACACTGAAAAATCACAACGTGAACACCCCTGGCTTACAGTGGCTCTACCACCACAGCGATCCTTCCATAAGCTGCTTTCAGCAGATCTCATACGGGTCAATTGTTAACAATGAAAAATCACTATGTGAACACCCCTTTCTATCATTGTTTTGGTCTGTGAACCGACCCTGAGACTGGTACTTGATCCTTTTGCAATAGGGAACCATACAGGTAAAAAATTACCAAGAAAATTTGGTACAGACATGTGGGAAATTTGTTAAGAGTTAATCTCTGTTCATCCTAAAAAACAGCAGCTGTATGGCCACTTACCTGCCATCACATAAACCATCCAAATAAGATGAACAAGACATGATGGGTTCTGCAGGAGAAGCAAGGACAAACTTATAAGCAACATTCTACTATGGACTCCTACACATGGACACACCAGTGTTGGCTGAACAAAAAACTTTCATTCATATGCTTTATGTGAACATAAAATGCTGTCTAGAGGATTTGCTAAGAGTGATGACTGAAAGGGACGGATGGTGTAAGAGATTTTAAAAAATAATCCATGCTGCTGATGATGATAATCTTTATGATATTTTATATTTACATAAGGTGAATTTATTTGTTCTTCCATATTCCTATTTGTATTTATTTTCTATTTTATTTAATGCAACAAGAAAATTTACTTAAACGTATGTAAAAGGCATCAAATAATTCTTAAAGTAAATTTTCCAGCAGGACATTTTTTAAGCAATGTTAAAAATCTAAATCAATACATTACAAATGAGTAAGTTACATGTGTATTCATATAACAAATAGGTGATTTACATGCATAATTGTATTATAAATAAGTGATTTGCATGTGTATTTACTGTAGATTGATAGGAAATCATTATCTTTTAATGAGTTTTCGGAAAATTATGATCAATTCTCATGATAAACAAGATTGATAAAATCATGAACATGGAATTGCTGAAAAGTCTAACCAAGAATGGAATTACCTAGAGCTCTTTAACTTTGGTTAGGAAACCAGTCTAGGAGAAGGAAAACTGAATTGAAACCTGTTAAACTCCACTTAAGAAATTAACCATGTGTCACATTCTGCTTGTGCGGAGGTTGCTAAAATATATAAATGTAGTGATCTTAAACCAAACTTAAATATCAGTTGAGACAATAAAACGAGAGTAATTACATAAATTATCAGTGGATAAATTGAAAACAATTAAAAATAGCAAATCAGAAAAAAACTAGCCAGAAAAAAAATCAATATATCAATACTCTTGTTCCTTAATCTTCCGACCCTTGCAACACCCTATTGTTAAAAATTAAGACCATCCAAATCATCCAAGATAAAATGCAAAAATGTAAATCCTGATTAGCTGGTGTTGCTTAGTCACCAAAATACGTATTTCTTATGAGTGTTTGTCACCTCAGCTAAATGGACCATTCTGTTTTTATTATAAAGAAAGAAAGAGAAAAAAAAGGACATGCTACACACAAAAAATTATAAGAAATAAATAAAGAAAGAAAGAAATAGAGAGGGGCCAATAATGTTAATCTGTTTCAATTGAAAGGCAAAGGAATGAAAGAAAGAAGTGTGACAGAGTTAAATGAAGATTATTATACTTTTTACATATTGAACTATTTAGCAATAGCTCTTGAGTAAACATAGTAATAATCAAATTATCATTCTGTGGTATATCCACAGGTCTTGCTCGTCAATATATAATAGCCTAAACTAAAAATTGTTCTGATAAAAAGACAACAAAAATCTTTCTGGAATTTGTTTGTCTGTTTACATTCATGTTTTCTTGTTTTAATATTGATTATATTTTGCGAATTTGGATGCTTCTCCAAGAATGACTGGAACACTGGAGTCATTTATCATTTGTTATTGAATGAAATACACACATGCCATGAATGCACTTAGGAAATTGATCTTCCAGATCAATGTAAGAACTAAAGACATTGTTGCATATATATATATATATATATATATATATATATATATACACAGGAGAAAAACTCCAGTTGGGTGATGAAATATCATTGTTTTCAGATTAAGAGTTTTTGGCTTTTGTTGAAATTCGATGGCAATACATTCATTAATAGACCCACTGATGTTGATATGCTGTAAAACAAAACAAACCTAAAGTAATAATTTTGTAAGAATAAAGGTGAAGATGACTGAAACAAAATTGTATAATCAATTTTTAGCCTGATCTACACAAATGCAACCAAATTCATTTTTTCATAACTTGAAGAAAAAATTGATTTTTTCTTTAATGATACAGGGATGCTGATAACTTTTTAATTTTGAGCATCCTGGGACTCAGGGATTTGATTTGAATGAGTCCCCGGGAAATTTGATGGGTCCCAACAAACGTTTCTTAATAAATTGTAGAGTTTTTATCGATGAACAACTAAAGCCATCTAACCCCTACCTTGTACTCATTCAATGTAATTCGTTTCCAAGAAAATATTGTATTTACAGTTAGCTGTAAATGGTGTGGGAAGAAAAAAAACACTGGGACGCATGGATATGATTTTATGTGTCCGTATAGATTTGTCAGTGACACAGGACGTGTACCTATCAGCATCTCTGATGATATTAAAATTTTTGTTTACTTTTTTAATTTTTTAAAAATACTTCAATGGTTTTTAATATTAACAACAGAAATGTTGACTTGCACCCCGGTTATCTTGCATAAACCCTATTGGGAAACTGTGTTTTAAACTATTAACAAAGGGAGGTAATTGATAAATATGTTTAAGAACAAATGCTTCATCTATCTATATATCTATATATCTATCTAAATATATATAAAGGGCAGTAAGTGAATCTGTATGTCCGGAAGAAACTTCGAAAATAAGTTTTTAATATTGTTTACTTTGGGGAAATGATGCAACTTTTCAGGAACCTAATCCTTTAGTAATTTATATTACTGAATAGCAATTTGTGACAGAATTGTAATCTTTAGGGAGATATCTATTTCTTATGGTGCTCTTCTTTGAATTTAAAATTAAGTACAGAGTTAGCAAGACAGAATTAATTCCCAAATGGTTGCATTTCCAATCTCTCTTATTGTAGATCTTTGGATATAAATATATTAATATTAATAATAGTTTGCAATATTTAAACATACTAGCAGGACCAGTGGATATACCGCAGTATGATAATTTCATTATTACAACAGTTGATATGTTTACATAAGAGCTATTGCAATTAGTTCAATATATAAAAAGTACAATCTTTTCACTCATTTTTTTTTCTTTTCATCTTTTTATTATGTTCTATTAAAACAGATTAAGTTTTCGCTTCTATGCACTCACCCCTTCTATCTTTCTCCTACTCTCTTTCTTTCTTATTATATATCATATTTTTTCTATGTAGCATGTCTTTTTTCTTACCTTTCTTTAAAATAAAAAATGGAATGGTTCATTATTTAGTTCAGGTGATGACACTCTCAAGAAATAAGATTACAGCAGATAAGCAACACCAAATAATCAGGATTTTCATTTTTGCATTTCATCTTGGAAGATTTGGACGGTCTCATTTTTAACCAGAGTGTGTTGCAAGATGATAACGGTCGGAAGATTAAGGAACAAGAGTATTAATATATAGAGTGCTCAATATCAGTGATAGAGCATATATAGTGAAGTTAGGATAGTATAGACAGAGTCAATGGTGCTTGGTAACAGTTAGTTTCCTGCCTACAAAATCATCAGGCCAAGTATATATATATATATATATATATATATACATACATACATACATATGCATACAAAATTTAGGATAGCATAAACAGTGTGAATGGCAGTTGGTGTCTGTCTGTTTCTTGCCGATGCAATTATCAGACCAAGTGGTTTCCATGTGTTAGATATCCCTTTATATACTGTTGTGTGATGCATATTTATACTGCATGGTTATTTATGTGGCTATATTGTATTAATTTTGTGATTTGTTAATTTATTTACTCTATGGATTTTAATTCATTATTATCATCAATTTATTCTGATATAAATATAGATAGATAATTAGATTTAAACTTTTATAATTGTAATTTGATAGTTTTGTTGTTGTTTTTTTTTATTTTGTTTTTTTTGCAAAATATGTAATTACCTTTTCCTATGTATAGATACTACACACTGATCCTAGGCAAGGTGTACAACTACTACACTTAAATCAGCTTATCACTCTTGTTTCTCTAATAACATCACAAGTGAATTTCCTGCAGATGTAGATCATATCAGATGACACCATCAGAGATGATGTCATTAGAATTACTGTTTACAAAATTTGTGTGCACTGTTTCAACTGCATTTGCTGTTATTTTTTCTGCCGCTGGTGTTTTTATAGTCACTGATTTTATCAACATTTTTTTAACTACAGTTTAGTGGCAATTAGGATTTACCAAGTGATATCAACAACTTTTCAAAAATTGAAAAATAAGGAAAAACAAAAAATTCTTGCTCAATAATATTATTGTAATTCAATAGAGATAGATTTTATGGAATTGTTTTGCTGTTCATATGATTAAAGAAATTTAAAATTATATGTATTATGTTATTTTATGAAAAAATTGATAAGACATTTATATGATTATTTTAAAGTTAACATTATCTATATATTAATACTAGTGGGTAAGATCATGTCAAATCATCCCGAAAAAAGTAAAATTGTCACCTATCCCCTTCAAATTTTCTGATATTTTGTACAGGTGTTGACTATGTTAAAGTTAGACAATCCCCAAAATTTGAGTCACCAATTTCAAAAATTGGTGGAGTTATGTCGATTTTTAGCTCTCCAAATTTGGTGTGGGTTTATGAAAAATGTCAACTTTTGTAATCTATTTTTGTCTGTAAAACGAATTCTAGAGCTTCCCTACTACTAAGAATTGGTTTATAAAAACATTTACGCCCATGAAATACGAAAATATTATCAAAAAAATGTTAAAGTCAACAATTTCAAGTTATTGATGATTTCTGATTTTTTCATAGCAAGATCAATATCCCGATGTGGCACTTCATCTATGACAATTTTTTTTCGTATTATTATTATTTCACATATATTGAACATAATTAGATAGTTCTGTTTTTGCTAAGAACTGAAGCTACAACATTTTGCCAAGGTTGGTAATGGGTGTAATAGCTTTTTACAACCACTATTACTACTAGAATTGCAAGCTATAGGCGAGTGAATTACTCACCCACTCTATCTCTTTCAACTATCAAGGGATATCAGTTATGACACATTTTTTGTCACGATATCTAGTGATTGGACAAAGTGAGGGAATATAGATTTATAGTTTTTCCCAAAAGAATAAGTGCTTCATAATCAGTTGAAATTCGGTCTCAATTTACCAATAACCATTATATGACTTGGGCAGATAACTTTTAACTATCAATGCCCAACTCTTTTATTGTTATTAGTATATATTTGTACTAAGCGATAAAGTCACATCAAATATGTTTGAAATTTTTAAGTCCTATTAAATTATTAAGAAAAAATGTTTTTATACTTGAATTAGGCAATTTATGATTTATAATTGACAAAGAAGAATATTATAAATTTTATGATATTGTAAAAGTTTATATAATATTTCTAATCTTCTTAAATCTATATATTAATGTTAGTGTTCTTTAATTGTATGACAGTTATCATCTTGCAACACCCTCTTGTTAAAAATCTGGATGAAATGCAAAAATGTTAAAAAGAAAGAGAGAGAGATCAGATAAAGTTTCAATTGAACATAATGAAAAAGAAAGAAAAAAAAAAGAAGAGAGAGAGAGTTAAATAAAGATTATTATACTTTTTACATATGGAATTATCTAGCTATGGCTCTTAAGTAAACATATGAAACATTGTAATAATTGAATTATCATATTGTGGTATATCCACAGGTTCTGCAAATTATTTATATTTTACTAAGGAGGTTTTTGTATAACTTTAATTGCTAACAAGAAAATCCATTTTTGCTGTAAACTAATAGCAAATATTGCAGAATTTATATTTATAAAAAGAAATTTTGAAAAAAAAAAAAAATTCATTTATTGAATGACCATATATATATATATATATATATATATATATATATATATATAAACATAATCATAATTTTTGATTCCCATTGAATGTGTCCTTTGATGTTGAATGCATGCGTCATTTGTTTTACACTTTCAATCAAAAATTTTCTTTGCCAAATAAATTAAATCTTAGGATTCTCCTGATTAATTCTCCTCGATTCAAATTCATAGAATGTAAAAGTGTCATTTACTATGAAACCAATTTTGGCACCTTTAAAAAGTTTCATCATTATTTTTTCTACCAACGTATGCTCTTTTATTTTTGCTGTTGATGACTCAACCAAATTTCATTGCCAACAAAAAACGTTTTAGAAATTATTGATTTCAAGACAGATTTTTATGAAGTGGAAAATGTTGTTTGTTTGCTGTTATTTTTAAAACTTTTTATGGTCATACAAATACAAATCTATTCTCATAAAAGTAGACCAACATAGTCTCCCTGATAGAAGACACTATTTTAATATTAAAAAAATAAATGCATACAACAATTATTTAAACTCCTAGAATCCATTAAAATACCATAGTTTGATTATATATATATATATATATATTATTCAAACAAATTTGGTTAGAAAATAATGAAATCCTTATTGTTTTGGATTTTTTATAAATTTTTTTAACAATTATTTAAATCTTATCATGAAAGGAATTAATAAAATAGAAGACTGGGTTAAAAAAAAATGTGTCTAAAAAAAATGAGTTTGAAATAAATGTTGAATACCCATCAATAATTAATAAAACAGAATGTTTTTGGCTTAAAATAACCCAACAAGTGTTGAAATACTGTAAAAACCAACCAAACTATTTATCAAAAATTAAAAATAGATTTTTAAAAGAAAAAAGAATTATGAAACTTGGACGGTTGGCATTTGTTCACCTGTCCAATTACCTGTGTATTACAAAAAAAAAAAAAAAAAAGGAATGTTCTAGTTGCACAAAAAAAACTTTAGTGAGAGTCTTTATACAACACCATGGCTGATACAAAATACACCAGGAAGATAAAACATCCATATGAGTGATAAAAAAATGTATGAAATACATGAAGAATGAAAAAAGTATCATCAATCTTAATTTGTAGACATTAAAATAAGGAGAGAAATCCAAAAAGACTTGAAAATTGTCTGCAATTCTCTTGGGGTCCAGTTGCTTTTTGTCTACCATAAACGTTCCTTTGCAGAAACTAGATAGAAGCAAACAACATGGACAGTTATCTCCCTTACCAATTTAACACTTTTGGTAAAGTTAAATATAATTTAAGGAAAAAATAAAAAATAAAACGTTCATTACATCTTACCTGATTGTGAAAGAACCTTTGATGATTAGATAACAATGAAGATTGCTTATCATGAGATCTATCTAAGTTGTTTTTTTTACAGAGTTCTTGTAAAAATTTAAAAACACTGTGTTTGGTGGTTGGTTTTAAAGGCTATCACAATGCTAGTGTAAAGAAAAACAAGGTTACTATGATGTTATTCATTTACCTTAGATTTATTTTCTTAATATTTTGGGATTAAGAAATCCCTTCATCAGATGATTTCTGAAAGTACAGAGACCTGAAAAGGAAGATTTTGATTGTTCCTAGAATCTACCCATTCTGTTATAGTTTGTGATTTTGTGTATGCTTGTTTTATAATATCTTATTCCTCCGGATTCTTAATGTGTGTTAGTATGTTTGTTTAATAATGTCTTAGTATCATTCCAAATTTTTCTTTTTTCATGTGTGTGTGTGTGTGTGTGTGTGTGTGTGAGTTGGTCTTTCTCGTGTGTGTGAGTTGGTCTTTCTCGTGTGTGTGAGTTGGTCTTTCTCGTGTGTGTGAGTTGGTCTTTCTCGTGTGTGTGAGTTGGTCTTTCTCGTGTGTGTTTGTGTGTTTTTATGTTGCTTTTTTGATGATGGTTGTTGGGGTGCTGCATTGATCCATCCTTTGAGGTGAGGTAGAAAAATTTATACCAGATGATATAAAGCACCTTTAATAGATGATCAGCAAAATCAAGTTTTCATCATGAAATACCTATTATTGTTCCAAATAAGATCAGTTCTAATTGCATCACACATTCTAATCCTAAAATCTAGAAGCATGTATACAAATGATGCTTAACTTTAACAACTTCACATTGCTAAATTGAACAGGCAATCATATAATGTTTGGTTTCTTCTCAACTAAATTAATCATGGATAAAATTATATATATATATATATATATAGTGTATTCTGCAAAATGTTGATAAAAATTTGCTGATTGAAAGAAGGGAACTAGTTTCTAAATGTAGACATATCAACAAATTTCTCTTGTGTCACCTACCACCTGACCCTAATTAATCCCATATTTTATGCCTCTTAAATCTTTTTTTCTTTACATCTGAACATAGTGTGCAATATTATATTTGAGGTTTTAAACTTGCTCTGCTAATTTGTATTCAAACACTTCATATTTACTATCCTTCAATATATATATATATATATATATATATATATATATATATATATATATATATATATGGTGTACTTACTTTTGTTCAACTAAATATTATACTTTTGGTTACAGAGTTTCAATATAGTAGAGTTTAGTAATAAATAATACCTATTGATCTGTGCAGTATCCAGGATCCATGCACAGCTGAACGATATAGGTCCTTGCTGGGCAGCGCATACTGGCTTGCCCATGTGTAGGTTTCCACAAGAGAACATCACTTATGAGTTTGTCCTTGCTTCTCCAGCAGTGTCCAGCATGTCTCATTCATCTTACTAGGATGCTTTGTGTGATAGGTGGCAAGTGGCTGTATAGCTGCTTTCTTGTGGGATGTTGTTTCCATGATTTGTTTAAGACCACTCACAGACTTCTTGTGCAACTCCCACCTAGCTTATTCTCTAGGCGTTCTATTAGTGTTCAGGTGGTGCAGCCGTTTAGTAGCACTGACACAACTACAGCTTGGAAGAATTGTTGTTTTGACCTATCATTGAAATCAGATTTCCATATTATTGATAATCTGTCTAAAACAGTCTATGCCATGCCTTCCCTCACTGTGCATTAAGATCTCTTTCTGTGGAGAGATATTACTACCTAGGTATCAAAATTAGTTACATGAATTGTAGAACAGTTTTAATCAGTTCCTCTACATCATATCTGACAATATTCAACTTGTGAATAGATCTTTTAAAAAAAAATGCATTGTACGTTAGAAACTTTAAAAAAATAAGAAAAAAAATGAAAATCCATTTCTAAAATTGGAAACAATTCATTAATGAACATTTCAACTCGATTCCATTGGAGAGATAAAGATTGAAAGAAAATCATCTTTTTAGTACAACTCATCAATGACTAATTAAATTTAAGAAAAATAGTAATTACTTTAAATCAATTGAGATTATTGGTTAATTTAATTGAATTCTATAATTACAAAAATTCCTAAATTTTCATAATCACTCAATAATCAAGGATTGAAAAAAAAATATAGATATTATATGAAGCATTTAGTTTTCTAGGTGTTAATTTTTTTTTTTTAGATAGAAGATCTAATACATAAAACCTGTTATCATAATCATGGATCTCTTTATGAGAGGATGATATATGGGATTAGAAAATATCTGATTGTATAACATGTATACGTGCTTTAGTAAGTTAAATGACAATGATTTATTACAAAGTCAGCATTTATATGCATTCTCATTGTGTTAAATAATGGATAGGCATGGCCTATCATTTTTAGCAAGTACTATAGGATAATTTAGAATAACAATAAACAGTAGAAAATTAATGGGATTTGAATAGTTTGATTAACAGGTCTTGAACTCAAGTTCGTCTGGCATGGGGTTCTCATTGGCTTAGAGAGTAATTTGACCAGGTGACTCATATTCTTTTAAAACTCATTCTTTTATATATTTAACCCATAGATGGGACCCTAACAGGTACTACCACTCTGGGTCATAGTCGACATGGGAGTAATGTCAATGAAGGTGTAATCCACTCTCCCCAGAGCTCCAGAATTAAAACTTCACCTCAAGATGCAGTTTAACATCATACTCAGGATATGATATGTTGTTTCCATGATAAAATAGTACAAGATGGAAAGGACAGAGAGACAGCTCCAGCCCAATTGAAGAAGAACCCAAATAAAAGGCTAAGAATAAAGTAATAAAGATACCGTAGCTGATTTAGTTGATTTGCTATACAGCACCATTCAACCCACTAATATTTGGTACCAATTAAATTCCAGACACACTGTAACATTACTATAGAAATTCATTAAAAATTAGTTTACTATAGAAATGTATTGGAAATTATGTCACTATAGAAATTGGTAATTTTTTAAGCTTAGTTTGGCACAAGGCCAGATGTACAGTGCAAAAAGGAACTGACAATAAGGTTTTTATTGCTTATTCATTAAGAAAAACCTACCTCCATTTATATCTTCATTTTGTCTATGTTTATTTTCTTTTTATAAAACATCCAGTTGTAAGTGTTGATTAATCTTGATTAGAACTTGCAAGCATTTATACATTTGACATTTTATAGCCCAAGGCAGAAGTAGTAAGGCATCTTTTTATAATTATACATAATTATCAATTAAGCAATAGTCAGAAATTTAGAGTTCCATTTCCAAAACTTTCTTGACAATCGCCATATTAGAAGATAATTAGACAAGACCACACTCAACAAGGACTAAAATTAGCATTAGTATATCTAAATAAATTACATAAACAAAACAGAAAGACAAATACTCAATTACACATGAAAGAACACAATATATTATATGTACAGTATACATGCAAGAGGCATTATAATGAAAGAATAAACAAACACATCCTACATACAGGAGATAAGTATAAAATAGTATACATATTGTTTCATGTAGAAGGAGTATGTAGAAAGGGTAACACAAATGGAAAAGGGCTTACTTGACAACTATGGATAATATAGCCATTTGGTTTTTCACTTCCCAGTCATTTTAAACAGATCAACAGTTCATACTTAGTTCAAATATCAATATTTCAAGAGCCATGGATCCTTGTTAAAATAGATATCCAAAGGTATAATGGGTCATGTATGAAGGGTGACTGAAAAGTTCATAGCCTAACCAAGATATTCTCATAGTGTGTGACCAAATGAGGTTTATTTTTCTGCATATTTCCCTTATGGATCAGCTTGCAGTCAAGTTGAAAGCACTGGTTCCTGATAGATCACCATGGTTAAGCAGCAGTGAGCCCATTCAATACTTAGATGGGTGACAATTTAAGCAGCAACAGGTACTGTAAGCAACCTGACATAAAAATAACTTGACTTGGCAGTAAATGAGCTGAAAAGGATTAATATGCTGTAAAACAGAACCAACCAACCAACGTTGCAGTTCACAAAGTTTTCCACTGGTGTTGCAGTGGTTGGATCCCATTAGTCAAACAGTCATCAACAGTAGATATGTTATATGAAGTTTTTAGCTGACACTTTTAATGTAAAATAAAAATGCAAATTGAAGATATTGCGGATCATATCAATACAAACAAGAAACTCTGTAAATAGAAAGTTTTCAAACTTTATCAACTTATTAAATCTTTTCTCATTGTCCCACAATGAAAAACAAGTGATATTTTTAACTTTCTATTAATTCACTGTTAAATAAAGCAAAAGAACAATCAGCAAACTAATTACTAAATCTATTCAAATCAATAAACATTAAACATTGATTTTGCCCAGCTCTTTTCATGTGAATGCAATAGTAATCCCAAAGCAGAGATTTGTGGCTAAAACATCTGACTGTAAACATTTTACTTTGTGTTAAATGATAGACATTCAATGTTTATTGAAAGAAAAGTATTACTGCGATCCTTTTGTTGCCCTGTCACCTATTCAAATACATCGCATCCAGCTATTAATTGGAAAATCATTCTGCACTTATTGGACAACAAGTGTTTAAGTTCTGTCAATGGAAAATCTACTATTTACAAGGCTAGCCATCTTCAGTTCCCATGATCTTTAAAGCAAACATGAGTGGCCTCCCCTTAATTTGGCAGGTCACAAGATTAGTTGAGGATATCAGCTTTTAGAAGTCTTAACCCTGCGGCACAAACAGGCTTAAATATATTGTCACTGACAGAAGGTCTGGTTGAATCACAACTATTTTCATTCTCTTTACCCCCTAACAGACACCTCCTTCTAACTTTACTCATTCAGTATTTTTCTCCCTCCCTTCCTGTCTATCTTTTGTACAGAAATGGTCGCTATACTTATTCGCTGTTTCTCAATAACTTGAACAGAGATAAATACTGACTCTGTTCCATACAGCTGCTTCTAATATTCTACTTTAGAAAATTTTTTATTTCAATTCCACCACATCCGATATTATCTTAAATCTTTATCAGTCAGTATTTGTCTTTCTTTATTTGTTTATTTTGCTTCTTTTTGTACTTGTTTTTCAAATCTCATACCTGAGCTAGAATGGCTGCCCTAGACTTGAGCCACCAATTTACTTGTAGTAATTATTTTTGTGTTGATCAGGCCTTTTCTATATTTAGTCCTTAATAGACAAGCATTTTGGCATGGATGGAAATAGCTGTAGTTTAACACAAGTACTCATTATTCCATTTCAACTTTACAATAGAACTGGCTCATATAATTTTCAGGGAAAAGAAAAAAACGTCTACCAACAACAAATGAGTAACAATGAAAGTACAATATATATTGCCAGTGGAAAAATGTCTAGCTTCCCTGCAATTTACCAATGTGACTAATACAATATATATAATATAGTATTAATTGCCTAAAGGCAATAAGTAAACTTATCACTACTAAAAATGTTTTTATTTTTATTTTTTTACGACTCAATGAAACTTGTATTAAACCAAATAAAAAGACCCAATAATTACTGAAAAAGAATGGAAGCACTATTTTGAGAAGTCATGATACAAAAGTAGCCATTTAGCATTCATATTCTACTATGAATAGTGTTTACTTAGCAATAAATTAATTCTACTTGGTTTAGCTCAGTCGGTAGAGCATTCGGCTAGAAACCACGAGGTTCCTAGTTCAATACCGGTCCCCGCCAACTCAGCGTATGAGTAGCACAGGGATCTGTGCGGTAAAGTAAGGAGCTGATGGTAGGTGTGGCGCTCCTTCAAATTGTGGATATTCTTGGACAACAACAGTTGGAGTGGATCTGGGAGTAATAACAATGAAGGAATATTCCACACTCCCCAGAGCTCCAGAACTAGAGCCTAATCATCAGATATAGTTCAGTCTCATACTCAGGACATCCTTTTTTTGTGGGGGGGATCTTACCATTCTGCAGTGGATACAGTCAGCATATTCTAAGCCTTGCCAATAGGGTAGACGAAAATATCACATTGGTATGCGGTTTTAAAAGTTTGATTATTCTTATTCATATCTCATATATGCACACACACACACACACACACACACACACACACACACATATATATATATATATATATATATATATATATATATATATAGGTGTGTGTGTGTGTGTGTGTGTGTGTGTGCGTGCATGTGCGTGTAAACACAACACATAAAAGCAAATACATGGAAATTTAAGATTCCAAATGCATGCACTTGTTATTAATACTGTTTACTTTGGGGGGAAAAATCTAATCATAAGAGTTTTCAGATTCTAGTATATATTTTATTTTTTTCACCTCAAAAACTCCTCTTTGAAATAGTTGTATTTCTTGGAAGATACTGTGAATTTTTCTGACCCAATATTACATATTTCACAACCCCAACTAAGATCAAACTAAAAGTTATCTGATCTACACATTTCCTATATATATATATATATATATATATATATATATATATATATATTTATATAATTTGTTTATTTGGAACCCTCTAATATTTATTTTTTCCTTCTGATTTTCTATCCAAAATTTCTTTCTGGTTAGATGCTGTCTAAATACCAGGCTGAGAGGATTGCAATATCCTGGTATGAATTAAGATGCTTCAAGGGATTTTTTTCTTTATAATGATGTTGTATTGATATTGCTAACTGAAGGAAATTTCTTCAATCTAAAATAGATTTCTGCTTTAACATTTATATATATAAGTATATAAAAAAAACAACAACATGAATGTAAATTATCTAACCAAAACTTTCATGCTTACTCATTTTAGGATGAGAGAAAAAATTGCAAATTTTGCAATATGTGAATTAATACTTCTTAGAAACAATTAATTATTATTAATTATCAAACCTTTTTCAACATTGTTGATGGTAGGTGTGGCACTCCACATCAGCAAAAACAATCTCCCTGATCTTATCTAGCAAAATGTGGATAGATTTCCTTGCTGCCGGCTGATATGTTCAATAGGCCACTCTGCCAATTGTCAAAATATTTTTAGCATTGCTGTTACTTGTCCACATTTTAGCCAGCTCTGTCATTCTACAAGTGTCTCTTAGCTGCATTGTATTTGTGCCAACTAAAATAAAATTAAAGTAAAATAAAATAAAAAAATGGAAAAATAATCTCCTAGGATCCCTCAGACAGGAAGTATACACGGAGAAAAGGACCCCCTTCCTGGTGCCTTTAGAAATGCATACATTACTGGGAACACACATTATTGACTGGTTCAGGAGAAAATCTCCTCCCCAAGAAATAACTATGAACCTAGGAATAAAGTCTGAAGCCTAAAAGTATCTTTTGTCTTTGTCTCTACTTTTTCCTTCCTTTAATTCCTTTTCAGCCTGAAAACCCAGAAGATAGAAGAACCATATATAATGGGATTTATAAGTATAAACCCCACATGTGGAGATATGTGGTGTAATCGGTAGATTTGTAGGAAATGGACGTGTTGACCTGAATTCAAATCCTGGACGAGGCCGTTTGCATTTCACATAGTGCTAATACCCTTTGGAAAAGTCTGCAATCAGCTACTCTTCTTCCAGCTATAGATAAATAGTAGGGCAGACTGGGCTCTTTAATCTTGGCTAGGTAACCAGTCTAGGAGAAGGAAAACTGAACTAAAACCTGTTAAACCCTGCATAAGAAATTGACCTTGTGTCACATTCTGCTTATGTGGAGGTGTTAGTAAATATATATATATATATATATATCTTATTATAATGGAGATTGTGTGTTTTTCTGTCTGTAACCGAAACTATATTACTACTCAAGTCACAATTCCCTTAGTTATTTACGTCACATTCTCCATGATTTTATTTCTATTTAAGCCGCAATTAATAATAAAACTGTTTGATATTATTAATACTGTTGGCCTTACCTAAATATTAATAACATGCAATTGTATTTATATATACAACAAAATACCAGTTTTCAGTGTAAACGTAAAGCTAATTTGCATATTGATATTAAAAAAAACTGATTTTAATAAAAATGTGGTATTTCTAATTGTTTGGTTTTATCTTAATGAATATGAGTAAAAATCTCTTCAATAAATCCTAAAAGAAATTCATTAACAAGAAGAAATAACTGTAATTTTATTCTTTACTTCCTATTTTAACTAAATAGTTAAATTAGGAAAATTTAGCATTGAAAAACGGAAGTGATGAAAGAGTAAGTTTCAGTTGTTCTATTTTCCGATTATACCCCCTCCGTTTCAAATCTTTTTATTTGAATTCTTAATTTGTTTCATTAGACTTTCTGATTTAATCTAATATTTTATTACATTTAAACTTAAATACTTGCACCTGGAGGGTGCATATATTTGCTAGTATATATAAATAATGCGATTTAAAAGGAACAACCTTTGAATTAACACCAAAGACTATCAAAATCCTAAACCTGTATAAAACAACAAAACTTTACTCCATGCATTTCATGTGCTTTTATGAATTTAAAAAAATGTTTTTCTGAATTCATTTACATTTTAGTTTTGTATGTCTAGTTTATAAATTAGCTTCTGAGATTACCTCCCTTGTCTGCCAGAGGACTTTTACTAATGACTGCTTGATAGAAACAAAGCCTTGTATAAAAGAAAAAATAAAGCTAGGAACTCATTCTCTTTACCCCACAGCATGACCTAGAAGCAAGAATATGTTCTCACCCCTCTGGGGGACATCCATTACTAATAGACTTCTTTGAAAATAGTACTACATAGCAGTAGACAATACACAATGCTTTAAGCTTAATTTCCAATATACAGACATAATTATATATATATATATATATATATATATATATATAATTCACACAACTATCAAGTAAATGAACTCTTCTCAAATCTGAAACAAATTTTCATAACTTTTATAAACTTCATATACATATATAGGGTGTTCATAAAGTCTTGCAAAATCTCTTTAAAATTTACATCTTAATAACTCACATTGTACAATTACAGAATCATTTAGTAAGAACCATATGAAAGTTCAACTTTTGTAGTTCTATTTTTTAGTGATGTTCTGATCATTGAATTTCATCAAAACAGCCATCTTTATTGTTACATTTTAAATCTGCTGCTGGACTTTATAGACGTATCTTCCATAAATTACATTTTATACACACACACAAAAACACACCTGCAATCACTAATTTTTGCATCTTATTTCTTTATATATTTTCTGTTTAGTTTATTCCATCAATAAAATTCGTTGAGTTGAACAAATAATTTTTATATTCATTACTTCTACCAAAACATTAACCACAACTAGCTACTGTAAGACCTTACAAATACCTTCTATAAAATATATATTGGTTTCTTGTTATAAAATAGTATCATTGACATTAGCAAATGGAGAGACAACTTCATTTGAATATATATATATATATATATATATATATATATATATATATATATCCTCCAGGACCGGGTTAGTTCAGTCGGTAGAGCGTTTGGCTAGAAACCACATGGTTCCTAGTTCGATTCCAGTCCTCGCCAACTCAGCGTATGAGTAGCACAGGGATCTGTGCGGTAAAGTAAGGAGCTGATGGTAGGTGTGGCGCTCCACCTCAGATGTCAAAACAATCTCCTTGGTCTAGCGCTAGTGAAAAGGGGATAGACTCCCTCGCTGATTGAGCATGATGTGAGCATGCAATGTTAGACAATCCTCATTGTTTCAATAAATAGATGCCCGGCATTATATATTTATATATAGATTGTTTTATTCTAATATAATATTTAAAGTTATCGGAACTGTTTCCATTTTAAATTGTCTTTCTTTCTTTCTTTTTTTTTACTCCTTTAATAAATTTCACGATCTTACCTACTTATGGTACACACTCTATGACATTGAATTTTAAGCTCCCATCCACTCAGGCAATATTTTTCAAAAAATTATTTTTACATTGCCTGGAGTGCGTCGTTTTATTTTGCTAGTGTCATAAATAAACATTTCATGATAAATGTTATTTAAAAAAATGCTTGTTAAGATTAAGAATGAGATTGATATGTAAGATTAAGAGTTGAGATTTTTTGATTTACTATGCTAGCTTTTGAATAAAAATCATCTCAAATCTTGCATTGTTATTTCTTATAAAATGTCAAGGAATATATTGTAATATATAAATCCGAGTCTGTAGTTTTACTTTTAATATATAAGTCAGATGCCTGTGGTTAGCCTCTGGTGTTAATCCAAAGATGTCTTCCTGGCAGAAAGTTCAACCAGCAAGTGAATAAACACAGTGTAAATGATCTTAAATGCTTTCTCTTCTCTCATCATATTGGCTAATTTCTCCCAGAAATGACTGCTGTTGGTAAAGTCCATGAATATTATTATTATTATTATTATTATTACTATCTGTCCATCGTATCCGATGATGACACTATGCACATCTGTTTTCTCCATTTGATTCAATCTCTGATTATATTTTGCCAATGGGGATGTTCAAGTACTTCAGGTTTCTCTTGATGTTGTCTTTGTGCCTGAATTTTGGTCTACCAATTCCACGTGATCCCTCTCTCAGTTGAGAGTATGGAATATGCAGTCTGTCATCCCCAAGTCTGTTCAAGTGGCCAACCCAACCCAAGTTGCACTGGACAAGTATGTTGGTTTATGAATAATGTCTAAAAAAACACTTATATCTCAAATCTTTCATTGTTATTTCATATAAAATGCCAAGGAAAATGGTCAGTGTAAATGCAAGACAAAAAGATAAGTAGTTATAACGATGACAATAAAAGAGAAATAAGGATGAAAAACAAAAAAGAGTTCGAAACAGATGACCAATCAAAGGCTAAAAGGTCAGTCAAGCTGAACAAAAAGAAGACACACATTAAAATTGGTTATTTTTGTTGCCTGTGACAACATTCATCACTGAAATCTTTTATTTTATAGAAGAGAAAGTTCACGAACCTTGACTGTGTATCTTAACAATATTGATTTCCTAATATTTGCTTATGATATCTGTTTCATACAGTTTTTATATTAAAAATGTATCAACATTTTTAGTACTTTCAAAAGTTATCCTTATTCTTAACTCGATAACCCATGAACCTGTTGGGTTAGTAGTGTAACAGTGTTCCATAATGATATTGACTAGCAAGACCTGTGGATATACCACAGTATGATAATTTAATTATTACATTTTGTATGTTTACTTAAGAGCTATTGCTAAATAATTCAATATTTAACAAGTATAATAATCTTTATTTAACTTTCTCTCATACTTTTTTTCTTTCTTTCTTTTGATTATATCCACTTGAAACAGATTAGTGTTATCTCCACCTCTCTCAATCTTTCCCCTACTCTTTCATTCTTTCTAATATTTTTTCTGTATAGCATGTCCTTTTTCTTCCCTTTCTTTCTTTACAATATAAATGGAATGGTCCATTATTTAGCTGAGGTAGAGAGACTCATAAGAAATAAGAATTTGGCAGATAAACAACACCAGATAATCAGAATTTACATATATGCATTTTATCCTGGATGATTTGGACGGTCTCATTTTTAACTAGAGGATGGTACAAGATAATAACAGTCATACAAATAAGGAACATGAGTATTGATATATAGATTCTCAGATAATTTAAGTAACTAGTTAAAAAAAATAATTACAAAAGCAATATAAAACAAAGTTCAGAATTTGTGTTTTGTTGATTTTGTGCAATTTTGAGTCAGTGAATTGCCAAGATTTGACCACATTGGCTCATATTCAAGGAGACCCAGTCTCAGGAGACAGTTAATTGGACAAAGTTCAAATGCCAGTATCCATACTGACATCAACCCACAGTAAAACTATATCACTAACCAAGTCTCATGAATAGAAAATACTAAATAATAAACTATAGTTTTTGACTATATTATAATCACTTAAACAATGTAAAAGTGTTAGTCAATTTTATATGATGATCTGAATAAAATTACAATTACTTTGTCCCTTTTTTTTTTAAACTATATATTAATACACATGTTCTTTAAAAGTACAACTGTTATCCTTTTGCAACACCCTCTGGTTAAAAACGAGACCGTCCAAATCTTCCAAGATGAAATGCAAAAATGCAAATCCTGATTATCTGGAGTTGCTTATATGTCGAATATTTTTTTCTTATAAGTGTCATCACCTCAGCTAAATTATGGACCATTCTGTTTCATAAGAAAGAAGAAAAATGACATGCTACACAGAAAAAATATAATAAGAAAGAAAGAGGAGAAAGACAGAGGGGGTGGGCATGTGTGAAAGTGATGCTTCAATCAAACATAATGAGGAGATGAAAAAAGGAAAGAAATTTTTAAAAAAAGAGTGTGAGAGAGAGAGATAATCAAGATTATTATAGTTTTTATATATTGAATTATTTTGCAATAGAACTTAAGTAAACTTAGGACTTGAGTAAACATATCAAACGTTGTAATAATTAAATCATCATACTGTGATAAATGCACAGATCCTGCTAGTGATTATAATTACTTTGTCCGTTTTCAAACACCAATGATTATAAGAAATGTTGTGCTATGTCGAAAGTATTCCATCTCTACCAACAATGGGTACATATCTGCATTATTCTCTTTGTGCATTACATCTGGATGGACATGTATTTTTTAATCAACTAGCCAGTATGAATCAATATGAACCATCCCCAAATTAATAAAATATAATCATAAACAGTCATGAAAATGAAGAGAAGTATATTAAGAAATATAAAACTGAATCAAGCATTTTATTTATTGGGTTGGCCAAAAGCTTTATTGTGTGTCTTGTCAGTTGCCATAAAGAATATTTTGTTTTAATTAACTTGATTCAAAAAGACCACATTCAACTTATGGCCAGTTGGTTGGTTTTTATGCCAAAGATGTTTTGTCTTATTCATTCTTGAGGAGTATTCAAACTTTTTGCTTTTAACTCAATTTTAAAGAACATTTTGTTTTAATTAACTTTATTCAAAAAGATCACATTTAAATTTATTGTCACTAAAACATGCACATACACAATAACATATTGTTGATTGATTCTAATGGCATGTCAACCCATCTAGGGTTATTCTATTCCTTAGAGAATTGTATTCATTGAACATTTATGTTTACATTTTGCACAGTGGCTTCTTAAGAGGTCTACTCTTGAACATATTTATTTTATCAACCAAATGTTCTATGTAATAAAAATAATTTTCACACAGTTGTATGGTTTCAAGTAACTAATAATAATCATTAGTAAATTATTTAGACACGACTATGCATACTATATGCTGTCTCCTTGCAGAGGATTAACACACCCTTCCCCACCAAAAAGATGTATCCTGGGCATGAAACCAAACTGCATCTGATGGTGAGTATTCAGTTCTAAAGATCTGGAGAGTGTGGAGTAAAAATGTTATTATATTATATATAATCTTATTATTCTATACTAATTTTTTAAAATTAGGTCTAACTTAGAATGGGGTGGGGGAGTCCTCATAGCATAGAGGTTAAAGCATTGGACTGTGACATTGTATGTAAATGAGATCAAACTCCAGTTGGGCTATTATATTCATTTTTGGACTAATACCTTTGGGAAAGGTATGAACCCCCTCAATTGTTGATACCAGCCTAACAGTAAGGACGTCTATCCGCTTTTTTTTTTGCTTAACTTGAGAGATTATTTTTGCTAAGGTGGAGTACCACACCTAGCACCAGTTCCCAAATGCTTTACCACACATATCCGATTACTCAAGCTGTGTTACTCCTGCAGGAAGTTGGTGAGGACTGGTATTGAACCAGGAATCTTGTTTTCTGAGGCAAATCCTCTATTGCCTGAGCTAAACCGAAAATAATAATCTTAAGTTTTACCCATTTAAATGCTTTAACCCTTTATCAACCAGAATGCCCTAAACTACCTGATGATCAAAATGCCTTACCCCCCTGAAAATGCCCGAGATCGTCAGCCCTAAGAAAATGGTTTAGAATTAAAAAAGAGAAATGAATTGATTAAATACATTTCTATTCAGTAGTAAAGGATCAGTGATATGATATCAGCTTGTTAACCATTTCATCACGCTATTGCAGATGGCAGTGGTAGATAAAGGGTTAAGAAAAAAAATTAATAGGTCTTTTCAACATTAATTTGATATGTGACAAGACTAAATGGGAGATATGTTACTAACAAGCAAATGTCATAGCTCTACAAGTGGGAATAATTAAGAATGACACCTGTTGATAAGCAGATGCTGTACAAGTGAAGGCCAAGAGAGGGTTAATGTGAGATAATACCAAGAAATTCAGCAGTGAAAGGAGCTATTCAGTGTCTGATTCTTTCTGTGGCAAAAAAAAAAAATTAACAAATTAACCAAAAAGTTTAAAATTAAACTCCTCTCCTCCATCAATTGTAATTTTGTTCCAAATATTTCATCATCATTTCTATTATTTTAAGTTGAAGGATTCACAGAAATAAAGCAAAGGTCTTAATATTTGTTTATATAGCTTTTTTCTTCATTTTAATAAGTTGAATCCTAAAAGAAAAGTTTCCCTCCTCTCTCAATCATCAACATCTCTGCAAATGTAAGATTGTAAGAAAATGATATCAGTGTATATTTATATTCATATTTTTTGTGTAGTCGTTTCTTAAGAAAGAAATTATCTTAAAACGGAAGTGTATAATTGGGTAAGTATTTAGCCACGAGCAAGATGTGACACAAGGTCAATTTCTAAGTGTAGTACAGCTGGTTTGAATTCAGTTTTCCTTCTAGACTGGTTTCCCTTAACAAGGCTAAAAAAACTCAGGCTGCCCTACTATTTACCTATAGATGGAGAACAGATGGATTCATGCCCGTCCCATGGGTATTAGCATGAAGTAAAACATAAACTGCCTCATCCAGAACTTGAACTCCTGTCACATAATATATTTTCTATGATGATAACCATTATACAAAGTGTGCATTCTAAGTTTGGTTTGGAATCCATAGTCTACTGAACCTTCTACTTATCAAAAAAATTCAACAGCCATAAGAAAGTGACTTGATAAAGTTCAAAATCTCATTCAGTGTGCTAGGTGTAACAAGATATGCTTGATCAAGCACCCTTGACTGGGTCTTGCTGAGCAGTGACTGGGGCTGGACAGATGATGACGCTTGGTGGAAGTGGAAGTGTAGGTGGGGTGGGGTGTTCTGTAAACCCAAATATAAAACAAAGGATTTTTAAAAAATTCTATCTCCTTTAGTGGCTGAGGTACAAGGAGACAAATATCTGTGTAAACAGAGAACATGGAAGGATTCAAAGATATGATTTGATTTGGTTTTGTTTTGTTTTACAGCATATCAACCTCAGTGGGTCATTTAATGCTGATAAAGTTTTGAAATAAATCAATTCTTAATGGATAATACAATTTTTTTATAAATACATTTTTCTATTTAACCCATAGATGGAACCCTAACAGGTACTGCCACTCTGGGTCATAGTGGACCAGGGAGCAATGGTGATAAAGGCGTGCTCCACATTCCCCAAACATCCAAAACTGGAACCTCACCATCAGATAGAGTTTAACGTCATTCCTAGGACATGTAGACCCTCAGTCACCGCCTTCTAGCACCCATATGATAAACAGGGGTTGGGGCTTGCTATAAGGGCAATGGGGTCAAAGATATGAAAAGAACCCAGTTTAAAACTAGGACAAAGAAAGTACACTATACTTTGTGTTCATTATTCATTCCCAACTACTTGGATGGCCTCAGAGTGAAAAGAGAGAATAAAACAATTGAGGTTCTAACGTTTCAAATGAGTTGTGTTTATGTATTTCTCCTTTCCCATCCAAC
Organism: Doryteuthis pealeii; assembly: GCA_023376005.1. Classification (NCBI taxonomy): domain Eukaryota; kingdom Metazoa; phylum Mollusca; class Cephalopoda; order Myopsida; family Loliginidae; genus Doryteuthis; species Doryteuthis pealeii. The sequence goes on from CM042139.1 coordinate 44,781,971, forward strand.
AATTAACCATCACTTACATAGCAGTCATCAGTGACTCCACTATAGAAACTCCTCTCTGAAGTTTTAGTAATTACAGCATGTCTCTATTTTACAATCATTCATGAAATGTTAATAACATCAATCAATTGGTCTATGAGGGGATGCTGAAAAGTTCTTGAGATAAAAAAATTTTATTGAGTCTTTTTTCAGGTTGAAATTTGAGAAACATTATTTAATGTATTGAATTGAGATTTTCACTTGGCATTTTTGAATGAGGAATTTGTTGAGAATGTCTCAGTGTATTTGGTAAATCTTTTATATTGGTAGCTTCTTTCTTTCTATCTCTCCTTCTTTCAATGTTGGTATCTATGTCTATATACACAAATTCTTCTCATCTATTTATGAATACTCTTAAAAACTAATGGAAAAGTTAAAGATATAATTTTTCCTTACTTTTGACTTTGGTCTTATTTCAAATGTAGACAAAGAAATTTTTGCCAATTTGGTATTTATACTGAAAACAAAGTACAAGAGCAAACCCGTGAAAAAGTTCAATGAATATGGTTCAAGAGAAACACTGAGATTTTTAATTTCCAAATGATAATTAAATAAGATATTTACTTTAAATTGTATTTTAAATATTTCCCAACTAATGGAATCCAACATGAATAAGTAATATTTTCTGTCAAGCATCAAAGATAAAAAGTATCTGAAATAATGATTTTTTTAAAATCAATATTTCATTTGTAAATAAGAAAGTGTGCTTAATTCTATCAATATTTTGATGTTTATTACGTTCATCCTAAGAACAAAATAATCTTGGAAATATTAACTAAATCAATTCCACTGTCTGGTTTGCTAAACAAATATTGATTAATTGTATATATTCAATTATTTTTGGACCATCCTCATTTTTGTTATTGTTTATTTCAATACAATATTTCTTTATTCTTCCTCAGATTTTGTATTGTCTGGTGTCAAAGTCGATTGCTAATGTCCCTCACTAAAAAGCATCTAATGTACCAAACAACAGAAATTATTCATCTGAAAAGTACTAGAAAAATCAAACAGTAAAAAGGAAAAAAAGGAAAATAAAATTATTACCAAAAAAAAAAAAAAACTATAGTAAAATAGAAACATGCTTTTCTATGTTTGATGGTTTTGGTTATTCAGAAATTGACTGAAACCTGATTTCTCCCAATGTTGATCGACAGAGCTGATCATTTTACTATGAGACAAAAAAAAATCTTTTTTTAAATACTAGCACCCAGCTAAAGATTTAGGATCCTGCAACTTAGTGCTAACCACTTGGATTTATTAGTTGAAATCTTATCTATTGTTGATTTTCCAGCATGATATTATGAAAAAGTTGGCATTTAAACTAGAAATAACTATTGAATATTAGCAAGACCTGTGGATATATGACAGTATGATATTTTAATTATTACAATGTTTGATATGATTTCTTAAGAGCTATTACAAATTTTCCAACATGTAAAAAGTATAATAATCTTGATTTAATTCTCTCTCACTATTTTTTTCATCTTTTCATTATGTTTGATTGAAACGGATTAGCATTACCACTTGCATGCGCTCACCCCCTCTTTCTATCTTTTCCCTACTCTTTCTTTCTTATTATATATTTCTTCTAGACCGGTTGCCATATCAAGATTAATATATAGATGTTGGTATAGAGAGATATGTTCATTAGATAGAGGAAAGGATACATGAGCATAGTGTAATGGTTATTATCATAGAAAATGGAACCTGTGACTTTGGTTCAAATTCTGGATGAAATTACTTGCATTTCACTTCATGCTAATGCCCCTGAGAAAGGCATAAATACTTTAGTTTTCTCCTGCTCCCATCTATCTTGGATTCTTTAGCCTTGGTTAAGCTACCAGTCTAGGAGAAAGAAAACTGAATTCAAAACCAGTTTTACTCCACTTAAAAATTGACCTTGTGTCACATCCTGTCTGTGGTTGGTTGATTGGATTTTACAGCATGTCAATCCTTGTTAGGTTATTTTATGCTGAAGATATTTTGTTTCATTCTTGATGGATATCTAAATTCTTTTATTTCAACTCCATTTTTTTAAACTCATTTTTTTCTATTTAATCCATAGATGAGACCCTAACAGGTACTACCACTCTGGGTGAAAATGAATGTGCAAGTAATGGCGTTCAAACCTGTGGGGAAGGGGTTAGATAAATAGAAACAGGAAAGGATAAACATATTTTTTTTTTACATGGAATTTAATACATTGATGTTAATATTTAGATCCTTAGGAAGTCACTCTAATATTTGATAAGATTTGTTATTGTTTAATATCAATAGAAATACAGTAGATGATCTACTATTTATAAAGATTTTGGAGTGATCCCCCATCATTTACCCCCAACCAAACTACAACTCTATTGGCACCACTTAAAAGAAAGCTTAAAAACAATACAATATTTTTAGTAAACACCTCTTCTTTACTATTCATACTTGCTTCTACTTTTTATAGCCATTTTTGGTTAATTATAAAAACAGTTGTCTGCAATCAGCTACCAAGGGAACGGTGAATTTGGAATTAACCAAAGATAAAGACTGTCTCTGTGGACTGTTTGAACTTCCCACCCCTCAATCTAATCTTGTTTGCCGCACACATCTTCCACTCACCATTGTTTTTCCCTTATAAAAACTAACACATTATCAGGACCAATGGAGCCAACGCATATAAAAAAGATATTTGATAATGTAAGTGTGCTGACATGGCTTTAATTAGACCTTGATCGCACTTCAAAGGATTAAATCAAGATAAATACAAGCGTGTAAATATTCAATTTTGATTTATCTCCTTTTGAACAATTTGGCACAAAACCATTAAATTTTTCAAATTACCTTCAGAGAAACAAACAAAGATATTATGGCTGTATTGTTCTAAAAGTGTCCTAACCTACATAGTATCACCTCGGCTTAAAAAAAAAAAAAAAAAGAAAAAAAAGGAAAAAAAAAAGAAGAAAAAAGAAGAAAAAAGGAAAAAAAAAAAATACCATTAAACAGTTAACCCATTGAACTCAACATTATTTTTATATTCCACTGACTAATAATGTTTTAATCTTTCGCAATAGACCAGATGAGAAATCAAAATTAACAACTTCATGTTTTCAATATCATAAGAGACGCATGGCCAAACATTAAAACAATTAAAAGTTGTAACAAATTTGTTGCTTGAGTTTTTTTTTGTTTCTTTTAACCCTTTATTTAACAGAGTGCTCCAAACTGCCTGATGATCAAAATGCCTGATTACCCCGAAAATACCTCAGATCATCAGTTCTTACAAAACGGTTTAGAGTTAAAAAAAAAAAAAAAAGAAGAGAAATGAATTAAATGAATACCTTTCTATTCAGTAGTAAAGGATCAGCTTGTCATCCATTTCACCAAGCTATTGCAGATGACAGTGGTAGATAAAGAGTTAACCTAATTACCAGCATAATAAAATCTAAATGGGTCATAATTATCCAGAGAGAGGTTCAACATTGCTTGATTAGTCATCTTGACTGGTTGTAAAGCATCAGGCTGCTGCCATGCCCCCAATATTGTTCAGTGCCACGATTCACCTTGTTGCACCTCATGATTATTTTTTCCTTTGTATCTGCTGACAGTATGTGGTATAGCATTGTTGCCATTGTTATATGCTTTCTGGTGGTCAAGGTATCCACTTCCCCTGGACAAAGTGGCCTTACCATACACATCTCAAATATAATGGGTTGGACATATATGTCTCTTTAAAGTGAAAGTGAAATTATTAACACAAGTTAAAATTCTAGGCATTTGAATTAATGCCATTGGAAAGGCATGCATTAATCTGTTCTCCCTCCAGCTATGGGTAAATAGTAGAGACTAGGTTCTACTAGGTCAATTTTTCAGTGGAGTTTGACAAGTTTGAATTCACAATTTTATTTCCCCTAGACCCATTGCTATACCAAGATTAAAGAGCTCTGTCTGCCCTACTATTACCGGAAGGAGAATAGTTGGATTAATACCTTTTCTGAGGATATCAGCATTATATCAAACAGCCTTGTCTAGTAACTGAACTCAGTTTACTGTGTCCATTTACTATGATAAGCATTATACTACAAACACTAAATGCATATATATTCTTTATGAAATAAATATCTTTTTTTTAAAATACTTACTTGAATTTTTTGCAATGGTCTACTTATACCATCTATGGTAGCTGTAAAGTATAAATTCCTTGTTTCCCTTGAGTCTATTTGCTTTTTGCCTTTTTAAGTATTTATTGTTTTATACTTTTCCATCAATAAACAGAATATATTGATTTCCAGAATATTTTAGCCAATGAAATCCCTTTTTGCATGTACGCATCCTCATGGCCATAATTCATAGATGATATCTCATTGATAACATATCACACACTTCAAAGAGAAATTATACAAAGATGCACTAAATATTATTATGTATGCAATACCAAGGCCAAAATATTTGCTACATTAAAGCCTAAATCATAAACTGGACAAAGGCTATCTGAAATGACAAATTGATGTGAAAGAATAAAAAAAGGGTACAAAATAAAAAGGGGATAAAATGAAAATATAATTGGACAGTATATAAGAATAATGGTTATTACTAGAAATAATTTCTTTGTTTTTAATATTTTATTTCTTTTATGGGAGTTCTGTAATTGGTCTTTTTCTATAGTTGAATATGGCTAAAAAATAGAACATGACACTTTAAGCCTTATAGTTAATGTGTCATTGGTGCCCATTTAGATGAAGATCTTGACTGCTAAGTACAGTATATTTGAGAATCTTAAATCCATAAACATACAATAACCTGAATTCTTTCTCTCTTTCTGAATTAAAAAAAGATGTTGCATTCTGAGAAATCTGTTACCTAGGTCAAAACATAAAGACCACAATGCCTTTGTATCATTCTTTTTTCTCTTAGTACAATCTGCTCATACTCATGTGCTGAAGTCATGGTTAGAACACACAAAACTCTAATGTTCTTCCCTTGACAATCCACTCTTTTATGGATTAGCAGGAGGAGCCAAAATCAGCATATGCCACAAGTTTGTCTCACAAGATTCACTTCAAACATGAGACCAGTTTTTTTAATAAATTGTGACTGGGAGCAGCCTTTTTTCTCCTCCTATGTATCTTGCATAAAAAACGTGTGTGCCCACTTCACCCCATGAGGTAAGTTGTTTCTCCTCTTGCTGTATTCTCTAGCACACTTTCATAGATGAAAACACAGATATAAGAACAAGTAACCTTTTACCAAGAGAATGACATTAAAGTTTATGTCAGTTAAAGTCACTTAAAGAAATTAACTATTTTATTCAATGCCATAAATGACAAACTTTAAAAATAGTATCACTTTTCATCACATAAGCAAATATTTAAACATGACCAACATAAACAGAAATTCTTTTCTACCCATTCTCAGCTAAATTTTCTATGTAACACCAAATACAATCCAATTATGTATTGCTGATAGTACTGCAAGGTTTCAGCCAATCTATACTCCAGCCATCTTCAGATTTACTTTTCATAGAGAAAAAGAGGTGCCTTATCTTTCTTCTAGATTGGTTGCCTAACCAAGGTTAAAGAGCCCAGCCTGTCCTACTTTTACTCATAGCTGGAGGGTGAATAGTTTGATTCATACCTTTCCCAATGGTATTAGCACTATGTGAAATTCAAACAGCCTTACATACCAGCTTGTAAGTGAGTTTGATATTCACTGGTTAACTCATTATTGTGTGTTTTGCCAAACAGTTCATATAGATAACATCTTATATTTGCTATGGAAACAGCTGCAAAAAGGTATCTTACAAAGTAGATACTATTTTACAAAATAAAATAAATTTAGTATATTTTCTGGTAATAGGTTGTAAAAAGAATAGATTTCTCAGTATATTTACAATATCAATAAGAAAATGGTAATATTAAGTGTTAAAAAGTTTTTGCATTCAAAACTTGTCTTTGCAGTGCAGATATAGTTGTAATCATTCAACCCAGCCACATCTACTACTATTATTATTATTATTTCACTCCTTGTGAGTTTTTTTACACCAGCATAAGTCTTTCAATGGAGTCTGAGTGACAACAAGTGTCTTCAGGTCTCCAGGACAAATTATTATTATTATTGTTTTTTGTAATATCATTATTATTATTATCATTACTATCATTATTATTATCCCAGAAAGGACAATCAAAACATTCAATTCTTTGAGGACCCTATTTGTTATGTTGGCTCTTAATTCAGTTTCTATGTGTGGATATTGCTTCTTACCTCCTACGTCCTCCATTTAAAACCATGAAGATTAGAAGATTTCTAAACATTCTTCTCATGAGATCAATAACTACAGATATACAAGTGTCAGGAGCAAGACAGTATCTTTCATTTCCACACAATAGGCAACAGTAGCAGATTATTTACAATGACAATAACAAATTGAATAAGGCACTGCCTCTTAGACAGAGGGGTTAACAACACATACTGAGGATATTTCCATGAAACCAAACATTAGATTCTTGAACTATTTACAGAGAATATTAATCTATACATAATACTCAAGAAATATGGTTTGTCTTCATTGAATATCGTTATTCATTGTATAAGTTGAATAACAGTGGTTATTAAATGACACAATGAATATTTATCCGTTCTTGTTTATTAGAGTAAGAACTAAATTGCTCCTCTGTGAGTGCCAATAAAGAAGCCATTAGATGCAGCAAATAAAGAATTCTTCACTTTGTCATGCACATATGCTGATTCCATATGGCATTAAGTAATTCTTGAATTTGTAAATATTTATGGTACTGCCAATCACTTGAGAGATCAGATACATTGGAAAGCATCTTATTGCCATGTTTTGCATTATGACGAACAACTGTGTGTAATGGCATATAAAATCACCCCCACACTTTTTTTTAAATGCTAAAAATATCTCCAGAGTCTTAGATGTGAAGTTGAGGTATCTGGTAAACTAATGTTTTACATTACGCAAAGAAAAAGGAGATTCAGTGTCTAACTGTAAATGAAACTACGTCACTGCTAACATCAGAATACCCTCAGGAATTTCGTAAGTTTACCTCTGAATTTTTTAGATGAAGCTTGATAATTAGTATCATTTGTATTATTCAGACTATTGTCAACGTTTCAGACGATGTGCCCACTGGCCTTCTTCAGTTATTTCTTGTCAGATTCGGGAACCTTTTTTTCAAATTCGGGAACTTTTTTGTCGTAATCGGGAGCCATCCAACAAGAAATACCTGAAGAACATCAGAGGGCACATTGGCCAAAACATTGTACAGATAACAATGAAGATGAGGACATTAGTCCGAATAATATAAATAATACTAATTATTTGTCTGAATTTTTTTAGGTAAACTTGATAATTTGTATTAAAGTATAAAATCCTGGTGAGATTCAAGCTCACATTCCCTTTTGCTTTACAAAGTGATTATAAATAGCATTGGCTCACTGTCATTTTTTCTGTGCTAATAACTGTCATGTCCTTGTACATTCAAATCTTTGGATGGAGTAAAACAAATTATATTTCTTATTTGCAATCTCTACTTGATAAGATGTAATTATTAAAGATCAGTCTAGTTTGCGATAAATTCATCAAAACTAAAATGTTATTTATACATAATCATGAATTGTTGCACTGAAATACAATTGAATTCATTTAGGGAGAAATAGTTATTGTTTTATTATAGTGACACATAATGGTGTAATTGTCATCATCATAGGAAATAGACTCAGTGACCCCAGTTTAAATCCTAGATGAGGCTGTTTGCATTTCTCATAGCTCTAATACTCTTCGGAAAGGTATGAATCCAACTATTCTCCCTCCAACCAGTCAAGAAAAAGGAAAACTTCAAATTCAAACCTGTAATCCTCCACTTAAGAAATTGACCATGTGTCACATCCTACTCGTGCAGTGTTGGTTGGTAAATATATGCAGTCACACATAAAGAGTCAAAATATAATTAAATTTCTAGTCTTTTGTATTTTAGACAATACTCATTCAGTCGGTTAAGATAAATGGAACCTGGTGATTCATGAAAATAACATAATTTTTTTCTTATTAAAATTCAAAAGAACATTCTAATGTCTAATGTTTGGAGGGTTAAATGTTAAATTTGGTTGCTTCCACAGTGTTATCTCCCAGTTCAAATTAATAAAACAAATTAGACTACATAGCATATTCATCTGTGTGGTTTTCAAATCACACATAGAATGAAGCAATGCATTGGTCACATGATATACGCATCACACACTAACATGTGCCAAAATAGTTCAAAACATTTGATTGCTCCTATTATTTTACCCATAGCTAGAGGAAGCAGGGGAATTTATAAAATCTATATTATATACATATATTATTTATATTTATAAATCTTACTATAAAATGCATTGGCCAATTTTTTTAATATAAAAATGCATTGGCCAATGTTTTTTACTTTAAAAATACATTGGAAATAAGTATCAGAAGAATCACAGCTAAGGAATTGGATAAAAGAACCCTAATGTGTTGTCAATGAATTTGAATAAAATCTTAAGAACTTATAATTAGTCTGAACTCAGAATAATGTGTTCATACAATGATATTCTTTTCCTTTCCATAAGGATTTACATATAATTTCTAATTATGTCAGTATGCATTTATCAAGAAAAGACTGATTTCTCAATGTGTAAAGTTGTTTCCAATCGAATAAATATCACAATCTCATTTTCATATTTCCATAGAAGTGTGTAAATGTTTTATGTGATAATATCTATTATCAATATATGCTTCCAAAAAAACCTTTCATTTGGCCGAGTGTTTTTATTCTTACTCTTTTTTGCAATTTCTTTCATTACTCTTTTGAAAGTACTTCGAAATATTTGTTATATTTTGTGTTTAAAGATTCTTTTGAATTTTGTTATCAGAACAAATACTGATAATGAAATCAGCCGAATAGAAAAAAAAGGAGGGAAAATCCTCAAGATTTTCCAGTACAATCCCAGAAAAAATTGACAATTCTTGTAATTAAATCATGATTAGGTTCTTTGAAGAATCACAAGAGTTTTTTTATTGAATAAATTGTTCTGATTACATATTCTGATAATTAAGTATTTATCAATAGCTACATTGATTCAATATATAAAATCTTACAGGTTTTTCAGCCACAAAAAATGCTAATTACAGTATGTGAGGGTTGGTTGAAAAGTTCATAGACTGGCCAAGATACTAATGAAATGTGACCAAATAAGGTTTATTTTTCAACCATTACAGTCCACACACTTCTTCCATCAGTGTTGTAGTGGTTGGTTCCCATTTGTCAAAAAAGTCATTTGCAGCAGATATAATATCATCATATGAACTTTTTAGTCCATCCTCATAAATACAAAAATACACATCAATATGATACTCATATTTTCTTCAGTTATGAATGTTAACCCTATGGAAATCTGATCTCTCTAATAAAATAGTGAGAATTGTTCCAATCTGTAGCTGTAACAGTACTATTGTATGGTTGAAATACTCATAGAAAAAGCAAGATAGGAACTCCACAAGGATACTGTGTGTTGTTTTGAACAAATCCTGAAAGCAGCACCCAACAAAACAGTAGCTGTACAACCACTTACCACCTATCTCATAAACCATTTAAGTAAGAGAGGCAAGACGTGCTGGGCACTACTGGAGAATTAAGGACACACTGATTAGTGATGTTCTCCTATGGACTCACTTCTACACTGGTGTGTCCATGTGTAGGTGTCCACAGGAGAACGTCACATATGAGTTCATCCTTGCTTCCCCAGAACATAAATGTTGACCCTTTATGTGTGACCAGAAAAAAATTTGCATTCATCAGCTCTGTGCAGACACTGAATGCTATCTAAATGACTTACCAATAGGGATGGATGGTGAGAAAGAGAGAAGCAAGGGAATCCATGCTGTTAGCATGTCATGATGATGATAAATATTTCAATATAGTATTAAGTGTAATTGACAAAATATTGTGTAATAATGGAAATTATTCACTTGTAATGTTCCCTGAAGTAGGGAGTGCTATGATTAATATACAAATACAAAAATAAATGAAACATTGCAATATTAGATCTCTTAAGTGGCTTCCTGTCTAATCAATAATATTGATCTAAACATATTGAGCAAACTGTGATTCTTTAAAAACAATTCTTACTGATAGGATTTATTAAAAAAAAAAATATTGGTTATGTTGGTATTTTTAAATGTGCATGTAGGTCATTAATATTAATAACTGTGTTCCTTAATTATATGAACGTTATCATCTTGCAACGACCTCTGGTTGAGAATGAGACTGTCCAAATCGGCCAAGATGAAATGCAAAATGTAAATCCTGATTATCTGGTATTGCTTATTCACCAAATTCTTTTTTCTTATTAGTGTCATCACCTTAGCTAAATAATGGACCATTCCTTTTTTTATTATAAAGAAAGGGAAAAAAAAGGACATGCTTCACAGCAAAAAATATGATGAAAAAGAGTAGGGGAAAGATAGAGATAGAGGCTGAGCGTGTGAAAGTGATGTTTCAATTGAACATAATGAAAATATGAAAATGAAAAAGAAAAAAAAGAGTGAGAGAGTTAAATCAAGATTATTATACTTTTTACAAGTTGAACTATTATGCAATAGCTCTTAAGTAAGCCTATCAAATGTTGTAATAATTAAATTATCATACTGTGGTATATCCACAGGTTCCACTAGTATATAATTATGCAAAGTAAAAATGTATCAGTTAATATCAATAACAAAAAAGATTCTTTGCAACTATGTTTAAAAAGACATCAGTGCTGTCAATATAGTGTACTGGGTATGATGTTAAACTGCATCTAGTAGTGAAGTTTCAATTCTGAAGTTTTGAGAAGTGTGGAGTATTCCCTCATGGGCAGTACTCCCAGGGCCACTCTGACCCAGAGTGGTAGTGTCTTTTAGGGTTCCATCTATGAGTTAAATAGATAAAAATGAGTTTCTTTAGCCTTGTGTCACATCCTACTCATTGCAGCTGCCTCTTAGTTAAATATTTGTAATGCTTTAATTTATTCAATGAAGATTTATTGTATTTTGCACTTGTAAGTGAAAGAGTTTTGTTGCCAAGTGTTTTTGTCTGGACATAATAAACAAGAATCGAGAAAGAATACACTTATAAGTTGGCACAATTTTATCCCTTTCCCAATTCAGCTAATTTTTTCTTTTAAAATCCTAAAACAACAACTACTTTTATTTTTAAATATATATATTACATCTACATAATACTCTTGTTCCTTAATTGTACGACCGTTATCATTTTGCAACACCCTCTGGTTAAAAATGAGACCGTCCAAATTTTCCTAGATGAAATGCAAAAATGTAAATCTGGTATTGCTTATCTACCAAGTTCTTATTTCTTATGAGTGTTGTCACCTAAATGATGACCCATTCTGTTTTTATTATAAAGAAAGAAAGGGAAGAAAAAGGACATGCTACACAGAAAAAATAGAATAAGAAAAAAAGAAAAAGAGAGTAGGTGAAAGATAGGAGGTCCTGCTGGTAATATAATATATGAAAAATATCTTAAATTATATTTAACTCTTTTCAACTCCATGTGATACTATGTAGCATGGAAGCATTTTCAACAGAAGAGAGATATGAATTAGAATTTCTAAAAGAAAATCTGTTTTGATGTCAGAAATATTTTATCTGAACTTAGAAGATTCAAGGACAAACTTTCTTGGAGCTTTTTCATGTTTGGAAAAATGTGATAATAGGCTCAGTGAGATTAAGTTTCTTAATTTACATTTATACATATATTTATACAGATATGCACACACACACACACATATATATATATATATATATGTGTGTGTGTGTGTGTGTATGTGGGTGTTTTTCTGCCATAAAGTAACTGAGAAAAGTAGTCATGCAAATTATCATTTAGTGTAATGAATCTTCATGATGATAGTGGCCAAGCGCCAGATCTAGCTTATATATATATATATATATATTATATATATATATATATATATATATATATATACACACACAGGTACACATTTATACACAGACCCACATATATTCATACAAGCACCCATACAGAGACAAAAAACACACATAATAGCAAGACAATGTCAACAGGACTTGGTAACTGTCTATGCAATCATGGGTTTGAAAATCGCATTTGACAGAACCATGAGAAAAAAATCACTTAAGAAACAACTACACAAAAAATATGAATATGAAAATACAATGCACACAATTCCCTTACATCTAGGCATAAAATGACCTTAGATTGGTTGGCATGCCATTAAAATCAAGCAACCCTAAAATTCTTCAGTTGAAACAGAATGGTTGATCTTGAGTTACATTATTAAAAGTACTGAACATATTACAAAACTTATAATATATATATATTTACCAACCCCTCCTCATTAGTAGGATGTGACACAAGGTCAATTTCTTAAGCAGAGTTTAACAGATTTGAATTCAAAGTTTTCCTTCTCCTAGACTGGTTACCTAACCAAGAGCTGAATCTGCCACAACTATTTACCCATAGCTGGAGAGAGAATAGTTGGATTCATACCTTTCCCAGGGGTATTAGTGCTATGTGAAATGCTAACAGTCTTGTCCAGGATTTTAACTCGAGTTGACGAGTCCATTTTCTATGACTAACCATTACACCACCTGCCTTGAAAATATAATATATATGTTAACATTTAAAAGGTTCTGGTTTTCCTGCACATGAAAGTAACTAGACAACTCAGTGCTTTGTTAATACTTTTATTTTCAAAGATATTTCATTCTATTTTAAGGTATTTATTCAAAGGCAGACATTTATACTGACAAATGAAAAGAGGTGGTCATAACAAATCATAAACGGTGACAAAACAAATAATAAAAAAAAAGATTCCTTTGGAATATTTCATCCCTTATATTTTTTTCCTTTCTTTTTCTTTTACTCATTCTATATTAATTGGACTGCTTAGAAAGAACTGAATGATTTCTTACAGATTTAGAAACATTTATTGAAGATTGCCTTAGTAAAAGAGGCATAATGAAGGAAATGGAACAAAAGTGGTTGGAATCTAAAAGTTGGTATCAACTCTTGACTATTTTTTTCCCTTTTATTTCTTATTTGTCTGTTCCATTATTTTCTTTTTTGGTTTTGTATTTCCCTTTGCATAACTGAGACGATTTTCTCTGGATTTATTCTCTAAAAGGTCAGACAACTGGTAATATATGTATACACACATACACACACACACACACACACACACACATATACATATATATGTGTGTGTGTGTGTGTGTGTAGGTATTTTGTATTGGAGAAAGGAAAATAAAGTACTCGATTACAGGTGAAAGATTTAGATTTGTTATAATGTAATATACAATTAAAATACGTTTGTTACCATTGGTTTCAAAGCAGAATATTAGCTGCTTATTCTCAAAACAAAGTGCCCAGGAAAACAGTCAATAAGGATATTAATGCTCCTATTAACAAAGAGTGAAAGATTTAAATTAGTGTTTTATAGTTATTTCTGTTAAATTAAGCATATATATATATATATATATATATATATGAAAAAAGTCTACTAATATGAATTCTTGGTTCAAAATTCCTTAAAGGTTACTGACTATGACAAAAGACATCAGAAGAAGGCTGGAGAGTGCAGCTGCTGAAATATGAAGAAAATTGAATAGATGTTATACGATGGTGAATAGAAAAGTTTTAGGTCTAAAAAGCCCATGGATACAAGTGTCTGTATGTATGGAGAGGGAGGAATGATTCAAAGGTATGGAGGAGGGGTTCCAACTAGAACAAAGCAGTTACCCAGCCCATTATCTATATCTACAAACTCAGACATTGAACAGAGAGAATAAAGCAACAGAGGTCCTACTACTTGAGTCAAGTTGTGTTTTTGTGTTTCAATGCTTAGTCAACACTAACATAGCAGTTGTCTGTGACTATGCTACATAATGCTCCAAAACCATCAATTGCACATGCTATTCTGCATTTTTATCTTGCAGTTCAACACACTGAAAATTTATCTTATCGCTCTATTGACAATTTAACAAAAAATTAAAGAAAGTGTTGTAAGGGAAGATATTTCCACTATAAGATAGTTGGACTCGTCCAAA
>CM042139.1:44801113-44826113 GCA_023376005.1 Doryteuthis pealeii
CCCAAACCTTATAGGGTGAGTATTCTCTAAGGAAAATGCAATTGACTTTACTTTTTACTTTCAATGTTTTACAAGAAGGGAAATACCAGTATCCTTTATCAGTTTGTTGAAGGCCACACTTGCTAGGAATGATTGATGGGTATCTACAATTTCTTAAAGATGGGCTGAAAAACACAGATATAGAATAACGGTGCATTGGAGGGTGGGGTAAGAAAGTTAAAAAAAAAAAAATCTAGCCTCATCTGCAGTGTTCCAGTTGTTGGATTGTTCAGCAGAAGAATGGCCAGAGAAAATCAAAGTTGGGTTGGTTGGATGTTGACAAGGGAATACAATATATAAAAGATATTAATGTTAGGAACAAAGGTCAGAGTCATGAGTAATGTTGGTAGAAAGACAAGGGCAGAAAATGTTTTGTTTGTTTGGATCCAGTTGCAAGAATCTGATGTTGAGATGATTTTATCCATGGAAAGTTCATCTTTGCAGGTTCAAGTAGAATATCAAACTCATTATGTATCTGACTCACCAAATTTATCTTTATACCAAAACCCAAAAGACCAAGGTCAGATTAGAAACGTATTTATAGCAATCTACACTAAATATAGATAAAGTAATTGCTCTGAAGTTCTAATTCTCAGTCACCTACTTTTTCCATAGAAAAAGATATTCACTGTTATAGATTTAATACTATACAATACTGATGTTAACATCAAATTCAAAAAAAAATAATTTACTCAATACATAAATGCCTCCATTTATGGGTAAATAGTAGGGCAGATTGGGTTCTTTATCCTTAGTAAAGCAACGAATTTAGAAGAAGAAAAACTCTGAATTCAAACCAGCAGCATTCTGCTTAAAAATTGACTTTGTGTTACATCCTGCTCATGGAGGAGGAACTGGGAAAATGCAAACATTGAATACTATACTTGGCTTATGTAATTCTTTAACAGTTCATGTTAGCTGGCGCATACATTTTATATATTTTCTATTGATAAACAAACCCTCTAAAACAATAAGAATATTAATGTAAAGAGCTTGTGGAATTAGGATTATGATATAAATACATTTTTAAAGAAAATTAGTTAATATTTGATATATATCACATTATAAAAGACTTTTTTCTTGAATACCTCACTGAATCAGCATGAGTAATACAGTTTGGGTAATCTGATCTGTGATATAAAACAGCATCTGGGTGCTGGCGATGGGTGTGGCATTCCACGTCAGTAAAAACAATACCCCTAGTCTAACACTAGTGAAAAGGTAATAGACTCCTTCACTGTTTGCCCTGTTGGCTTGGGCTTTAGAATATGCTGACTGCACCTCTGCAGATGGGTATAACCCACACCCCCAATCGGGCCACGTGTTGACCATGGGTGGCAACCCATGATACTTATGGTTGGAATCCTGGTGGAAGAGCTGTCCATGATATGCAAGACTCCACTTTGGTCTTTACTTAGGCTAGACGAATGAATAAAACAAAACATCTTCGGCATCAAATGACCCAATGAGTCGACATGCTGTAAAATCCAACCAACCAATCTTTGCTGTTTGGCTGATACCAACAATAGGCCATTCTGCTGACTTTACTTTTAATTCTCTCTCTCTCTTTCATATGTAAATCTATTACTTGCTGCCTATATTTTTGGGGTTTCAAGTAATTATTAGGTAAGTGTAAAAGTTTTCAATGATTTTTATTTTTAAAAGATCATGTTTTCTATTGTGTGTTCAGCATAAAGTTTTTTTAAGAGATCGTTGCATTTTTTTGAACTCAACTTATGTTTTTGCTGATTTATATGTATTTATGCATATAAGAAATCTGATCTCACTGATTAGTTAAAGCGACAATTCTTGCAAGCTGTAATTGTATGAGTACTACTGTATGGCAACCCCACTTGGACCCTATAGAAGCGCCAAGTGAATAATAAGCTAGATACGAGTTGCACAAGAATGCTGAATGTGGTCTTAAAGAAATGGTGGAAACAACGCCCCACAAGAAAGCTGCTGAATGGCCACTTGTCCCCTATCTTAAAAACCATACGAATAAGATGAACAAAACATGCTGAATACTGCTGGAGCAGCAAGGACGGACTCATAAGTGATGTTCTCCTTTTTGACAGTTGGTATAAAGAAAACATATAAATCAGAAGAAATAACTTTCAGTAATGATTAACTTAATAAGTATTGTCAGCTTTAACAACGCTTTTTTTGTTTATTAGCTTTGCTAATATAAGCAATCAATGGTTGTGCTGCATAGAAAGAAGACTGACTTTGGAATAATCCATCATAATCAGTAATGCTACTCATCTAACAGTTATGAAGCTCAAATCTCAAGTTCTCTGAAAATTCCATTTTGTATTTTGAGAGAAGAAAACAAAATTCATAAACTTAAAACTGAAAACTAATAAAGCAAATTCAAATCTAGACCAACTGTGAATATAAATGTGAACATATTTGTCTTGCTCTACGTCTTTTGGATTTTACTGAAAAAGAATAAGAAATAATGTTTAAAATTTTTTATTTCTAGATACTGGTTGTCTATTTCAAAAGTTACTGTCATTTAAATTTGAAGCTTAACTTTAATCAAAATTGAGATTAACTTTATCTGCTTAGAATAGTACCATAACTTTATTGTAGTAAAGTATCAAATTAAATCTGTCCTTTCTATTAGTTTCCCACTAGTGCCAGTATCTGAATTGAGACAAAAACCCAAATTTGGAAAGGCTACTTTTAAGACAGACAGAATTTCTCTAACCAAAAAAGATTTGTCTAACGCAATTTTCAAACCCCATATTTAGCCATGTGTTAGTCTAAGCTAAGCTTAGTAAATATCCCCAATTTCTTTGTTCGTGTAATTTCTGTGATGGAAGTAAAACACTTTGGTCTAATTCTGTTTTTAGTTTAAGAAAACTATTCAGCAAGCTAAAGAAGTTAATCTTTTGTGATGATAGTTGGATATAAGTAAAATACCCCCAAAACATAGACAAGATATCAGTGGAGTAGAAAGGTCAAGGGTTAACAGAAATTCACAGTTGGGATATTTTTGTGTTGGAAAAGGATTAGACAGAGTCGGGAAAATCTCAGATTGTACAAAGAATTCTGAGAAGAGAGAAGCCGAGTTTTTGGGAACTTGTTTGCAACTGAACAGAGAAGTTTTATGGTTTTGATTTATATTCTTCATGCCAGTTTCAGAAAATTTTATATTCTGAAACTAGCAAATTAAAACTTCATGTTGATGTGTATTTCTCATGCAAGTTTCTAAAACAAATCTGGTTGGTTGGTTGGGTTTTATGGTACGTCAACCCTTGTTGGGTTATTTTATGCTGAAGACGTTTTGTTTTATTCATTTTTGATGGGTATTCAACCTTTTTAAACACATTTTTTCAAACTCATTTTCTTCAATTTAACCCATAGATGGGACCTTAACAGGTACTACCACTCCGGGTCAGAGTGAACCAGGGAGTAATGGTGATGAAGGGGTATTCCACATTCCCCAGAGCTCCAGGAATGGAACTTCACTATCATCATACCCAAGACACCAAGACCCTCAGTCACCACCTTCTAGCACATATATGATAAAAAGGGAAGGCAACCGGCCTAGGGGAAGGAAAACTGAATTCAAACCTATTAAACTCTGTTTAAAAAATTGAGCAAGTGTCAAATTTTACTTGTGCAGAGGAATTTGTAAATATAGCATTCACTATGTATCTGTAAAGTAAGTCGTCGGGGTGGCGTAAAGCCAGTATCAGCCAGACAGTGACAGAGTCTATCCCCTTTTCACTATTGCTAGTCCAAGGAGATTGTTTTGGCCTCTGAGGTGGAGTGCCACACCTACCATCAGCTCCTTACTTTACTGCACATATCAATGTGCTACTCATACATTGAGTTGGTGAGGGCCGGAATTCAACCAGGAACCTTGAGGTTCCCAGACGGACACTCTACCGACTGAGCTAATTATTAGATCTCTGGTGAAAATAGCTTTGGTGGTTGAGAGATTTATGAATTTTCAACTCTAAGCCCAAGAGAAATCCAGAATTTTAAATGCTAATTTTCTAGGTAAGCTGACATACACCAATGGAAGAGGGTGTACCACAATCTGAAAATTACCTTTTCGCCTCTCCAAATGTCCATCAAAATGGAGTATTGCATATCGTGAACACCAGGGTTCCATCTTTAAGCATCATGGGTCGCCTCCCACAGCCAACTGCAGAGGTGCAGTCGGTGTATTCTAAAGCCCCATAAAACCAAAAGGGAAGAAGGAGTAGCATAATCAGAAAATGACCTTGGCTGAGTTTGATAAATATCTCATTTTAAATTTGACAGGAATTTCCTCATAGAAGAAATTTGCAGTACATTCTACTTTTATCACATCTTCAAATAATCTTAGTGAAACTCTAATGAAATCATCAGTCGGTGTCCAATGTGAATAAATTACTATTTCTGATATTAAATACAACAAAGCAATTTAAGACCGGTTGGGGTCATTTTATTTATTCTGTCTTTACCCATTAAATTGGCCCTTATAGCTTAGATACTACATCAGTTTAGATATCATCCATGCTATTCAGCCTTTGTCTGCCATCTTGGGTTTTGTACTTTTATTATTTATCTGATGTGACAGCCTGGAAACATCGGAGATGATGCCAGCTTGGTAATATTCTGATTTATTGGGGGTCTTAAACAAACTTTTCACAAAATTCTTGGATAACGATCAAATAAACTATAAAGTATATGTTATAAAATGATTCTGTTGGCTGTATGAATTGCAAATGCTGAATATTGGAGACATTCATGAGTTTTACTGCGGTTTATGTTCAGAAAAGCTCAATGGTTTTATAACTGCCATCACAGCACTTAGCAACAGTAATATTCAAAAGCAAGCAGTTACAACATTAAGTTATCTATATGGTAATGTTATCCTGTGTTATCAAAGGTTGCCTTAGCAAATGATTTTATCAATGGTTCACTGTAATTTTGATAGATAAAATGTTAAGAGATTGATAAGGCTCAAAACTTGGCTTGAGCTTCATTGACTTGTTAGATGATGAATCAACTCTGATACGGATTACTGCTCACACTTACAAACAATATTATACCAATCAAGTTTTAATTTTGGAGATGCATGGTGTAATGGGAAATGGTCTCGTCGACCTGAGTTCAAATCATGGATGAGGCATTTCACATAGTGCTAATACCCTTGGAAAAGGTATGCATACAACTACTCACCTTTCAGCTATGTGTAAATAGTAGGGTAGACTGGACTCTTTAATCTTGGCTAAGTAACCAGTCTAGTAGAAGGAAAACTATGAATCCAAACTTCTGAAACTCTGTTAAATTAATTGACCTTGTGTCATATCTTGCTCATGCAGAGGGGCTGGGAAATATATATATACTAATCAGTTTCAGCAAGCCAAGCTTATACTCAAAAAAAGATACTGATTGTTTTTTACTTTAGGAATTACTTTTTAATTTTTAATATTATCAACATCAATTTTGATTGATTTCTTCAGCTTTTTATTATGCTTTAAGTTAATCTACTTTTTGGGCGTTAACTATTTTTAATTTTTGGTAGCTCCCAGTGTCATATTTTCAAGAAAAAGATCAAGCCGTTCTGGTTTATTTTCTTGCTGTCTATTGATTTTTAAATTTTGCTGATTTTGAAACAGGTCTGAAGTTAATGAAAGAAAGGCAACTCATATAATCAAAGAGTCTCACATTATATATATATATATATATATATATATATATATGTATGTATTCATCAAAAGTTGCTACCATGTTTTCATTGTAGTAGCATTAGTAGTTAATCCAAAAGTGCTCAATATATTTAATAAAATATAGAGCATTTATGGTTGTTGAAAAAAGTTTTTCTCTCTACCAGCTCTTGAGGAATGTTTACCCTGAACACCGAAACAAGGGTAGAGAGAAAAAAAATTTCTACAACTATATAAGTCATTCACAATGTATTTATATCAATGATTCAGTAGCATTTGGATGTGTATTTCTATAATATCAATTACTCTATAATCTGTCTTTTATTCTAAGAAATATTGGAAACCAATAAATATTAATTTTTAAATATCACTGCAGCAGTTATGTTATGAATGAAAAATTAAACACATAAATGTTAAAGTTTTTGAAAAAATGAATTTCTTAATCACAAACTGTTTTCAACCTTTGGTCTGATTATCAAAGGATATTTATTTCATGAATACTTACATTTAAAGACTGAAAAGCTTTATTAAGGCCAGAGGATTGACTTCTCATGTGAATGTAATTTGAACTTTTGCTCAACAACAATATCATTCAATTATCAGTTATATGGAAATCAGATCTCACTGACAAGTTAAAGTGACAATTCTTCCAAGTTGTAGTTGTTTCAGTGCTACTGTATGAAATTTTTAACATTTAATATTTCAAGATTAAAATGTAATTCGTTTTGTGTGATTTAATTTGTTTCTGAGTTCATTTGGGGTAAGAATTTTAAAAGACATAATATTTACCTAGCGTCATGGGTTTCTAGAATTGATGGGGTGTTTGATCACTTTTTTATCTTCTCTATTATAGAGAATTCAGCAACTCTGTTGAATTTATGGTCTCTTAAGAAAAACTATTGCTCCCCTGGGAAAAGTGTATTCTGAATCAGATATTTACTTCTGTTGTTTATACACACAAATATATATATATATATATATATATATATATATATATATATATATATATATATATATATAAGGAGTGTCCATAAACTCCCTGTCAACTTTAAAGAATTTAAATTCTAAAGCACAGATGTCCATGACAATCTCTTGCCAACCATCCCTATCTGTCATCATTCATGGGAGGTCCTCGGCGCAGCATCCAGATTCTATGCATAGCTGATCAATGTAGATAATTGCTGGGCAGCCCTAACTGGCATGCCTATATATATATATATATATATATATATATATATATATATGTGTGTGTGTGTGTGTATGCATGTATTCATAAGTATCTTAATAATGAACAGAGTTTTTCTTTCTTTTTCTTGGTAAGAAGAAATTTATTGTATGTCTGAAGAAATATATAATAATATTAATGATAATTATAATAAAATAAAAATGTGATGTATGCAGACAATGTTTTTCTTTTACTGAATACAAAAAATAAGAAAATACAAAAGTAAACGAAGATGTTATATAGATTATGGCTCAAAATAAAACAGACAAGAAAGAGTAGAACAAAGGTGAAAGATGGAGATGAAGAGAGAGCCGTTACAAGATTTATGCATTATATTAGAAATTTAAGCTTCTGCGTCAGGTTTGAAAAATATTTGATTTTAACTGAAAAGTTATTTTGAACGTTGGCACCAAATACTGTACTTTTAAGACATTTCTTTTCAAGAATATTGATCAAAAGCAAAGCTATAAATTGTTGAGCTCTTCTTATATAAACTGCTGAACTCAGCTCAACAGAAGAAATATGAGACAACAGATCAAGGTTAGGCTCAGTCCCTTTCAATCTTGTATGTTTATAGAAATCAAGCAAATACTATAAAAAACAGATTAGTGTAGGAAGGACACAGGTAGAAAAAAATAAGGCAGTAAATTTCACGTTATAGTCAGGAATTTCAAATCTAGAAAAGAGTAAATTCACATGCATATAATCTAATAATAATGACAAGCAGAACCTGTGGATATACCACAGAATAATTTAATTATTGTTATAGTCATACCTCTATTATCTTAAGAGGGATATCTGTCTGGGCATATAGAATCTATTATTATCGTATGGGAGTTATCCATGGTTATATCTCCCATACTAAATCTTCTGGGTATGCCCATCATTGTATATCCACATTTATCTTAATCTGTACTTACATCTTCTGTTGTCTGGAGTAACTATCTTACTTGGCTGTCTTTTTCTCGGAGTAGTTATCTGGCTGATGTTGATTCTGTCTTCTTACTTCTTAGCCAATTCTGTGGTCCTGCTTTTGCTTAACTGGTGTCTTAAGATGTTGTCAAGAAGCCAGGGGTTGGCATCTGCTTTTAGTGACAAACTCAAAGTATCTATTTCTATGATTTGCATTTTATTAATCTTCTTAACAACCGGACATTAACCATGCATGGGAGTCTAGATAGCCATCAATTGGTGGTTTAGCTAGAACTGACTAGAACTAAAACTCTTTCTCCTGGTCACAATCACAAATGGAAGCAGAGGTCAGAGCTATGGTTACGAGTTGTCAATCAAATCTTCAAACTGTTTAGGCCAGAATTCAAATGATGTCTTCTACATTATGTTGCATAATTAATAGGGTACCCATCAATTATGCAACATCATTACATCTGATATGTTTATTTAAGAGCTATTGCTGCTAAATAGTTCAATATATAAAAAGTATAATAATCTTGATTTAACTCTTTCTCACTCTTCTTTTTACTCATCTTTTCATCATGTTCGATTGAAACAGATTAGTGTTATCACTTCTGCATGCCCCCTTTTTACTTTACTCTTTTTTGTATTTTTCTGTGTAGCATATCCTTTTTCTTTCCTTTCTTTCTTATAAAAAATGGATTGGTCCATTATTTAGCTGAAGTGACAACACTCAGAGGAAATAAGAATTTGGTGGATAACCAACACCAGATAATCAGATCTTACATTTTTGCATTTCATCTTGGCCGATTTGGACAGTCTCATTTTTAACCATAGAGTGTTGCAAGATGAACATGAGTATTAATATATAGATTATAATTGGCTGCTTTATCTAATAATAATTTTAGCAAATCAATGAGCACCTTTTAAAAAAATCTTTATCTGATATTTCATAATTTGATTGCACATGTTCCATTTTATTGCTTTCTTGCAGTTAACATTCTGAAGTGAGATGCCAATTAACCCTTTCACTCTGGTGTGTAATGATAGGCAAAATTCTTTAGTTTTGATGTAAGAATATGTCATCACATTGTTAGTTCTATTACTTGAAAATTATAAATAAACTAGAAGCAGTTACCCAGCAAAGCCTGGGTAGAAGAGGAAAAAAGTGGTTTAATGGTTACCTTGTCTTGAAGATCCAGTACTACTGAATAGCAAGTTTGATCCTTGCTGGATGCTCCATAAAAGTCCCCACATAAAAAAGACCTGTTAATCCACAATTGCGGGAGGTCTTCACGAATATAAATCAAATCTTTGTAATTTTTGCACAAAAAGTAAGAACAGGTGATATGCAATGTGTATATAGATTTACTTTGTCATTAATTGTTTTATTTTCATAGTTTCCTCCCATACATACATACATACCAACTGTCTTTTATATATGTATAGATATCTTTCAAAATAAAAAAAAAACAAAACAACATTTTAAGTAAAAATGTAAGTTAGTTAGTAATTTGTATATTTCTGATATTCACTGGTCATGATTTTTAATGAAAACTTTATTTGGGTAATAGGAAACTCAGTTGTAAATTGAAAGATAAATCATTTAGTTTCACTCAATCTCTCTCTCTCTCTCTCTATATATATATATATAGTGGTTCATGTTTGGTCATGTGCTACAGATGCCTAAAGAAGCACCTGCACAAGAATCTCTGGGATTTGCTGTAATAGGGTCAAATAACTACCGGGCACAAACAAATTTGTTTGGTAAGCTGCGGGCCGGCCCCCCAAATTGTAAGTAATTGAGAGAGCAAAGGTCATTCACAAAGGGAAGGACAAAGTGGCTTCAAATGAGGAAGAACAGAATGCTGCTGGAGAATGTTCCAAACTACTACAGAGGCAGAATGCAGTAAATCATTATTATATATATATATATATATATATATATATATATATATATATATATATATATATATATAATGATGATGATGATATAACCATAAGATTATTCTATAGAATACAACTTGATGAAATTTATCAACAGATTTGAATATATTTATTGGTTAAAAAATAATAATTCATTTACAAATGAGATTTATAAATTTTAACTTAGTAAAGTGGAGATAGAATAAGGAGTGTGAATATCATATTTAAAAAAGAATTTTTTCAAGTACAAAGACCTTAACTTCCTTGAAAATGAGCATTTAAAATGCTAGTTTTAACCAGGAATTGAACTCAAACCACTGTTAGAAACGTACAACTAGTTCAGCCTTTTAAAGTAAGTTTTATATACTTTTGACTTTGTAATATCTTGTATTTGTATTTAGGACGGTTACAGAATTAACTCTTGAGGCTCACCTAATAACAAACGTAAACCATAAGATGATGGATCTACTACTAACATTTATTGTAATAATCATTGTTCACTTCAGACTGTATCTTTGGGATAAATTCCTGGATCAATATTATGCCCAGGATACTACTAAGGAGACTTAAACTCTGTTATAGTTGAGAAATGAATACATTTGCATCTTCATGAAATTATATGTGAAACTATGAAGAGTCAGTAAAAGTCAAAGTCTGTAGAGTCTGGAAAAGGAATCTATGTCATTTATTCCTTCAAAGTGATACTGAATGATTCAAACAACTATTTTAAAAAAAGAGACAATAATATGCCTAACAGCAATCTAGAATATAAACCTCTCTTCCAACATTTGCTTCAGAATGATGAGATATCATCATCAAATATAACTTACAAATTATTATATTTTTATTTTTGAATTCTGTAAATCAATTTTTTCTCATGTTTCTATGAATATTAATACCTGGACTGATTGTCACAACTATCCTCTGTAAACTCCTTTCATCAGTTTTACACTCTTTTCACAATTTAACATTAGAAATTTATACATTTATACTCATGAATGATAAGAGTGTCAGTATTAAAAAAAGATAAGTCAGAATTAAATATCACTTTCCCAAATTATGATAGACATTATGGCACAATGACAAATGATATTTAAAGAGAACAATGTGAATATTACTTATCAAATATTTTTTCTGCCAATATTGACCGAGTGAAAAATCTCACCACACAAAAATGGATGTACATACCTGAAATTAAAAAAAAAAAATATATTAGAAAAAAAGAAGTAAAAAATGATTAATACTTCATTAAAAACTAATTTAACAAAGAACTTGATATATCACAATAATTTTCACTTTTTATTTTGATAGAAGATACATAGGGATGACAATTTGTTTATCTATATATCAATAAAATTCTCTCTATATATATATATATATGTGTGTATGTTTGTGTGTGTGTAGAATCAACCATAAATAAATACACATCTAAAGATATTTTTGTAAGATTACAGGATTTTATTTTCTAGTGGAACATTATACAATCAAAATGGATATTATTTGGTATTATTTATTATCTTATTTTTTTCTTAAAAATTATTTCTGAATTCATTTCTATCTATTTTCAAATTTTTATATACAGAAGTCTTTTGTGCTACTTTGCCAAACAATGGAGATGACTGTGGCATAAGTTTTAATAGGATATTTGGAAAGCAAAGTTCAAGTCCTAAACAAAGAAGTTTGCATTTCACTTCATGCTAGTTTTTATTATATCTTTTATAATATATTTATTATAATTTTTTAAAAATATCTTTGGGAAAGTCATGTATGTTTGTTCTCCCTCAGCTATGTGAAAATAGTAGCCTTAGTAGGATAACAGTCTAAAGATATAAAAAATATTCAAACCAGCTGCACCCCGCTTAAAGATTGACCATGTATTGGATTTGGTTTTGGTTTGATCATTTAATGCCAACAAAGTTTTGAAATAAATTCATTCTTAATGGATACTCAGATTATTTTTTATAAATAAATTTTTCTATTTAACCCATATATGGGATTCATAACAGGTAGTACCACTCTGGGTCAGTGTGGACTTGATGTGACCAGCCGATTGGTCAGAGGGGGCATCTCCGATCGCCTGTTTAGCCCAAGTAAGGGCCAAAGTGGAGTATTACATGCCATAGACTGCTCAGCCACCTGGGTTCTATCCTGAAGTATCATGAGTCACTATCCACGGCCAACAGATGGCCCCATAGGGGGATCTTATCCCTCTACAGAGGTGGAGACGGTGTATTCTAAAGCCCCAGCAAATAGGGCTTCACGATGTATTGCATCCTGTCCATAGCAGAAGGATTGGATAAATACAAACCCTGTTGAACAACATACCTATCACTTTCTTCCACCAACCTCAGCTATAATTCTAGGTTTCTTCATAATTCAATTATTTCAAAATTTCCAAGTCTTTCTTAGCAAACCCAGTTAATTTCAAAACATTTGTATATGTATTTACATACGTAAATATTTATGTAGTTACATATGTAAATATCAGCCACTCTATTTCTTAGTCTATTCATATATATTTATATATCTGTCCCTGTCTAGACACATCTATTTTTGATTTTTCACCCCCTTATATACAAACTTTGATCTTTTGTTTCACCTTGAATAAAGTTAATGTTGAAAATAACTAATTTGATAGAATTAAAAGACAAAATTTAAATTACAGCTGAAGCAGTTTTGTTTATCCCTTCTTATTGGGTATTAAATTTTTTTTTCAAACACATTTTTTTAACTTATTTTTTTATCTATTTAACCCATAGATTTGACCTAACAGGTACTACCACTCCGAGTTGGAGTGGACCTGGGAGTAACGTTGATGAAGGGGTACACCACACTCTACAGAGCTCCAAATTTGAAACTTCACCATTAGATTCAGTTTAACATATATTTCATTGTAATCATGACTACTTTCAAGCTTTCCG
The DNA here is from genome assembly GCA_023376005.1 of Doryteuthis pealeii. Lineage (NCBI taxonomy): Eukaryota > Metazoa > Mollusca > Cephalopoda > Myopsida > Loliginidae > Doryteuthis > Doryteuthis pealeii. Next base: position 44,813,809 of record CM042139.1, read on the forward strand.
CTGCATTTCTTATTTGCTATAATAAATTGTTAGTACCAATATTAGCATTAGTATATACGAATGCTAATATTGTTCCTTGTCAGAACAATAAGTTATTTACATTATATACATACACAGATAAGCCAAAACATTAATATGTGTCAAAAATGACAGCTAGTGTCTTGTAAAAAATGCACATGAAAGGGTCAAAAGTATATAAACAGATGAGTTAGCCTTGAGTACTTCATCTTTATATTTTGAATGCCACAGTTATAGGAGGAAAAAAAAAAAGATTTAAATGACTTGGATTTAGACCAAATTGTTTGTTATGGCCAGAAGACAAGGTCAGAGAATTTTACAAACAGCATGTTCATTGGTTTGAGGAGAGAAACATTACCAAAGTGCAACAAAGTTTGTCCATGCCTCAACTACAAAGACTATGTGGCAAAAAATTGCAAATATTTTAATCAAAGAAAAAGAAGAAATGCATAATATTGGATTGGTGCATAATTATTGCAGGCTTTTTGCAACAAATTCTTTTCAACAAAAATAAAAACAATGATAATTGCAGTTTGTTTAATTTGTTTTGTAAAAATAAATCTTCTTTTCAGAATATGTATCGAAAATCATTATCCACATTCATCATATTATGTTCTTCCCATTTCAAGAAAGGTTGGAATTCAGCACATTTTGTGATCTCACTTAACGTTTTGGTGGAAGGAACAATCAGCAAAAATTGAATCACCAAGTTAAAAAGATGGTTCAGGAAGTTCAATCAGGTGATACAAACCTCGCAATGAAGAAGTAAGAGGTCGACCATCAAATTCAATAACCAGCAATTTTAGCAGCCAAGAAGGTGAAAGCTTGTGAGAACAAGAAATGTTGGTTTGAAGACTTTAATGTGGACCATTCAAACCATTGTTCATCATCTCAAAAAGCTTGGAAAAGTATGGAAATTGGTTATGAACTCTCCAATAACAAACAAAGGTTGAAAATGCTTGAATTGTTTTTGTTGATTAAAATTTGTTGAAAAAAAACCCACACTAAATTATGACTAACCCAATACCAAAGTAAATTAATCTTGTCATTTACTAAGCTAAGCCTAGTTTGACGCAAGTTTCAGAAGTATGAGGCACACGGTAAGAATCATATTCATTAACAATGGTCTGTTTATCTAGCTAACTATTTACCAATTCTGGCCCGGCCAAGAAAAACCCCAAAAAGACTGCTCGCTTGATTCCAAGGAAGCCATCCTCCCAGCAAGCTCCTTCCCCCTGCCAAAGTTGGCTCTGGGCTGGTTGCCTGCAGGGTCCTTAAAAGAATAGATGCCAATGGAAATTTTAAGCAATTTTTGAACCCTACACAAAATTCCCACATTAAATTGACCTGTGTCACATTGGGAGGCAAGCCAATAAACATAACCTTCCTAAACATTACATCATTCACTCTCTGTTATAGTTACCAGCCCCTCTGCCGATGAGCAGGCATGCAACACAAGGTACATTTTTTTAACCTTGAGTACAAAACTGGTTGATTCAGAGTTTTCCTTCTCCTAGACTAGTTGCCATATAAAACAATGTTAGTCTGCCCTACTATTTATTCTTAGCTAGAGTGAAGAATTATTTGGATTCATACCTTTCCCAAACATAATTCAAGGAACTAATATAGATTTTTTGTTTATGTTTGTTAGACTGCATAACAACAGGCCAGTCAGGAGTAACTGTGCTAACCAATGCCCCATTTTTGATAGTAATCTTCAATGGACATGTGAGTATCAGCATTTGATCTTTGAATCGATGGGAGAAGGTCACCCAGTCTGATGCATTACTTTCTTCTGAATAAAGTCAATGACAGGATACATGTGTATTATTATCTCATTGAAGAAATAGCATTTTGTACTATTTGAAAACAAAAAGTGGTGGCCAAGGGATGGTCTTGAACAGCATTCTGGTGGGTCCTTCATACATGTTAGTAGTCTAGGTCGTTTCACATCTTACTTGGACTGTTGGGCACTCAGATATTGAGCAGGACCCAATAGCTACGGACTAACTTAACATTAATATATATTATATATATATATATTATATATATATAGATATCCATTTTGGTTTCTCCTAAGGATTTTTTTCTATTTCGGGCCGGATGCGATTAAGTAGAAGGGCATTATATATCTTGGCTGCAATAGCAGTGAAGAGTTATGCCTCTGTAATTGTTTAGTATTAGCATTTCCGAGATCTCCCTTTTTTAGGGAATGGGGAGGATGCAGCCTTTCGTCCATTATCTTTCTATTTTGTCTATATACTGCATTGCATAGCCCTAAGCAGTTATGTCATTGAACTTCCCTATCTTCCACACCTCCGGGGGTTATTTCGTCGAGTCCTGCTGCTTTTCTACTTTAGCTTCTTTAAAGCTTGGTTAATTTTCATCTATTGTAAATCTCCAGCTTCGATTATCTAGTTGTTTTATCTACAATCTTTTGGATATTACTTTCTAGATTTCTGGCGGGGTTTCCTAGCAGTTTCTGGAAGTGCTCCTTCCATTTTTTCCTATACGTAGACTCAATATCTTTTAGTGGAAAACCTCGTAGTTCGTCCCTATTCTTTTGAAATTTTGTTAGAATATTGCTGTTGCATGGAATATTATTTGATACTGACCATACGAGAATTTCGTTTACATTGTAGTTTGTAATTTAGGGACTTCGAGAGATAGATGAATAGATAAAAACAATAAAATCATTAGATAGATGACAGCATGAATGCAGTTGTTATTACTGATCTATATGCATATATTTCGACAAGTCCGAAGTATGTGCCTGTGGGGGGCGGGTGGAGTTATTAGTTTATTTGGTGCCTGTTCGAATTATTTGTTTTTTATCCTCTATTTCGTATCCTTATTCATACTCTGTCATAAACAAAGTATTATAGAACTCCCTTATGAAAAAAGAACATAACACTAATGTTAGTATAACTTTAATATATTAGCTAATTATAAATAAGTATAGAACATACATATAGAATAATCTCAAACGAATAATGAGATGGAATAGTTTGAATAGCACTTCTGAAGAGTGATCCTGAGGCTACTTCTGAATTTATGACCGGGATCATAGAAGGGTACGAGCAAAGAATCTAGAGGCAAAGGTTTATTTATAGCGAATTTTTATAGGGCAGGAGGTAGTCCCCCGGAACGCACATTTGCCTCATAATATCTGCACTCTCATCATGGAGAGTATGTTAAAATAGAAAGAGATGTGTCAGCTACACGTGAAAGTCTCCAATTATGGCAAGTACCATGGGATACGACACTAAAGGCTCTCCAGCATCTTGACATAGAAGACTTTAACATTCGAAGAGGTGACTCTACAAGGAGTGCATTTTTAAATAAAAAATAATGATAACATATAAACAAAAAAGAGGCACTAAGGGGGTTTTTAAGACAAACCGGTGGATCAGTGAGAAACTCAAGACATGTTAGCATTATGGGTATGTATCAGCATACGTCCTCTTGAGTGTATTGGAAGCGGATCAAGAGATCGATTATAGAGCATACGACCTATGTGCAATATAGCCAGAGTCCTTCAAGGAGGAAGGATCACGTGAACATACTGGGGTTACATATCACAAAATAAGATAGTAGATATTAATATAAAGTAGTACAATATAAGAATTTACAATGATAAACTATTCTAATTATCTACCGATATAGAAATGACATATATATGAGTAGACAACGAGTAGAAAGAGCATTGAGAACCTAGAGAGTTTTCAATGTACTACTAAAAAATGTGCAAATAAAAATAAGAGAACAGTGAAGTACAACAAGAATAATAATCTAAGTTATACTCACCGCACCAATTACAAAATCACAGAATTGCATGAGGACATAACTATGACTGGTGAAGACTCGACTGACCTAATAATGCCCGATACTTCCTTGCAAGAAATAGAATTGACACCGGCAAGCAGGAACATGATATCGAAACTGCTACAAATACTAAATGAATAGAGAGTGACCCGTAATCAAAAGTCAAAAGCAATAAAATTAATAGGTCGCTGTATAGTGAGACACTCCAGTAAATGGGGAATAAACATCTGTATGCAATATAGATATATAATAACGAATGAGCTGCAAAAAAGTCGTTGCGGTTCTTTCAACACAAATAGTCGCCCATAGTTTATTCTATTTTATCTATTGATCTCATGGTATGTGAAGATGCTGGCTTGCTCGCAGATGGAGTCCTTCCTATTAGTGTGAATGATAGATATGAGGATTGAGTAGGGAGGGCAGGAAGTAGGAATCGAAATCCGATGATAATGTCGGAGAGGAATGTTTAGAGTAAAGACATGGGTATAATGTACGAATGGTTTGGCAAATGAAGGCGCATGCGCCCTGTGTGCTCCGCTACAGTAATGGTAGTTGCGACGAAAATTATAAGATTTTGATGAATGATTGTCACTTGTATACTAATAAATGTGTATATAAAGTTATATAGTAAGTGATGAAGTAGATATAGTAATTATGTGCCAAAGAGATACATTCTCATGAGGATAAGTGTGTGAGTGGTGTGACCAGTTCGGACATTGAATTTGTCATTAAATAAAAAAGAAATGAAACAAAATGCATACCTCGAAGTGAAAATAGATAATTAAATGAAAACTTTTCCTTAATCATGATTAGCCATTATCTGTGTGGGTTACTAAACTAAAAAAGAATGCTGAGCCAACTAGCACAAGTATTCACATATTATAAAAATATTAATTAAGAGTCATTATATTTAAAATTAAGAAACGAGTTAGATGTGAGAAGTGTAGAATTACAAACGTACAAAGATACATATGATTTTACATCGACATTCTAGACTAGAATTGTAAAATAGTTAACTTAATAGTAATATTTTAGGCCTTGGTGAAATAGAATATGATCTTCGTAGCGATATGTTTATATTCTTAATTTGAACGTATTTGAATATAATCATAACGATATATTAACATAATGATCAATAACACCAACTAAGTATCATTAAACATGTGTGTAATAGTATATATTAAAATCAGATGATCAAATCATTAACACACCAAATTATCTATGTAAACTATCTTATAAGGGCTAAGATATAGTAATATTCATGGCAGGAATTAAATAATACACAAAATATTAATATATTATTCAAATACTAGATTATGAAAAGGCAAATAACTTTCCACTCAAGCTTAATACGCGACTTAACTCAGAAACTTTATATTTGATTATAGTGAAATAGCCAATACTATATTAATAATATAGTAATTAATAATCTAATCTATCATTGGTGAATAATGTATTATAACTATTAACGAATGTTAAACATAAGGATGGGTGATAATGTCGAGAATGAATACTTCGTAGTGGTGGCAATATAAGTTTACATCGAAGGTGCCAAGGACAAGAACACATCAATAACTCCATAGATGACATTAATGAAGAAAATTTTAATTTTTGACTGTTATTGACAGGACTAGCTACAGCAACGACGATTTAACAATAAGTATACGAAAAACAACAATATTTACTAATATTCGTTAATAAATAATTTATCAATTGTTCGTTGTGTGATAGTGTCATTGAAAACGCTGGACTAATCATATTAGTATTATATGCAAGAACACTGTATTCTATGTTATTACTACTAATATTCAACCCCATGACGAAATGTCCTAAGATGATGTGCATATTATTACTCATTTGTATATTGTGCTCAAACAAATTTAATACTCTCTATACAATAGTCGATATAATTAAGTAAAATACAGTATATGTTTTCTTATCACATAGAGAAAATGATTATACCTGTTATCTTCATCCAACCCATACACCTTTTCTCACATCCATCCTGGGTAAGTCCTCTACTCTAACTCACATGTGTATATCACATGCAGAACTAGATCAAATGTAAGTTTAATTCAGTCGTGGCCTACAACTTAGGAAGTTTAATAAATCGTATCCACCAGAAGCTAAATGTCAATACTGGTACCTATTGTAACTATCAACTGATACAAGACTAATGACTTACTACACAGAAGAAGAATAACTGGAGCAAAATACAGCTATCTAGCATATGGTGTGTCCATAAAAGAATTACTTCTTATATTCCTAATGAATAATAATAGTAACAATGCTTCATGCAGCATGCAAACAGTAATATAATGATATATTATGTGATTATAGTTATTAAATAGATGTATATATATGTATATATTAAGTAGATATACTTATTTGAATGTATTTATTAGCTCATAGATATATATCAGTTATTTAGTTGAGAGTATAGGTAGTAGATCATAATTTATCTTATAGTTTGTACAGGGTACATATCAGTGATAATGACAAGCAATTAACCAACGAAAATTAAAAATATACCAAAACATCACGAGTTGTTATTGAGAGAAAGAGAAGTCGTTATATATTTGTGATATAAAATTTTCAGAATTGCTACAATAATAAAGCTCTCTTCATCAAGAAACTGATAGAAATGAATTCATACTATATGTCGCCAAACTAATAGTATTAAATTAATATAACAATAAACGACACAATATATAGTATTCTAGACCGTATTATAAAGCTTATATGAGCATGGAATATATTAGAGCTAGCAACTCTATTGTCACTAGCTATGATAATAATTAGTATAAAATATAAAATATATATTATAATTAATATATAAATATATATTATTGATATAATTATTTCTTATGAGTTTTATAATATTGTATTAGATATGATTAAGATAACCTAGCAATCTGTTTATTTACATATAATACTAATTTTAGTACTGAGGGTAACACTAAGAGTGATGATACACATACCAATTTATTGTGTATATGTAGTGAACTTGTCGAAGTAATGCACTATGAAGAAAGGGATTATCTCTCCACACTCGGCCTATGGAGTTTAAACTGAGCTGCTCTATTTTTATGATGCAATATTAGTGTCCATTAACAGGAGTGGTCTAATGTGTATGTATATATCAGGTCGTGTATATCTATAGTCCCAGCAACATGGTAATATTAGGATGGCTGAATCTATATATCGTCAATGGTCATCTCAGTCGAAACAGAGTTTGGTCTGAGATTTCTGTCATATAAAATGAGAACTATTCAGTAACCAAGCTGCTATAATTTGACTTCTGACATGGTGCCATGCATAACCTAATGGTCTGAAGAATTATGTGATAAAATATATTAGCGAAACATATGTATGTAATAAGATTATTAGATGTATTATAATCATAAGAACTAATGAAAGAGGATGATATTTGAGAAAATATAAATATTTCCTATTATGTATAAGATGTAGCCCATTAATACAACTCTGCGTTCTTTAGTATATATTAAATCTACCAAGTATGTAAAAATTTGTATAAATTCCAACAGTCTGATAATTTCTACTTAGTAATTAAATCATTTGATAATAACTCATATATATATTAAATATGCTTGTTCTTTGATCTGCTGCACCATTATCATCTTCCAACATTCTCAGCGTTAAAGTGGAATAATCGTGATACTAAATCTGAGCGAAGAGAAATATGTATACATGAGACAAAAAGTTATCTGTATAAATCTAATGAATCGTTGGCTTATCGTGCTGAATTCTGAATATTTAATTATTGTACCTTAATGTTGATGTCATCAAGACGGCGCAAGATAAGAAAATATAAAAGGAGACCATTCAATAATGGATCTGTATGAATAGAGAACTAAAGTGCAGATCTACAGATTATGCACAACGCCACATCTACATGCAGATAATATAAAGTATTAACCAAGTGAACTACAAAGAGTACAGAAAGAGTTATTTGATAATATACTGTGGGTCGAACTGGGTAGAAGAGAAGTAAGAGTGCGCTTGAAAGTGTAATAACACTATTACTGTTTCAATTATAACATTAATGAAAAGCTGAAAAGAAGCAAAAAGAAAGAAAAAGATAGTGAGAAAAGACGTGAAGATAAAAAGTATAGTTAGAGAAAATAATGATCAAAATATATCATACTTATGATATATAACATATTGATACTATCTAGCTAAATAGCCTTAAGGTAAACATATCAAACTGTATATTATGAGAAGTTAAAACATAGAGGTTATTAATATATAGCAAATATAATGCAGTATAGGTGCCTTGTATAATTCACGAAGGTAAATTTACATCCTGCACTCTGAGAGATAATAAATATTATTAAATACTTGACCTAAGTACTTTGACCTTAAATAGTAATGCAGCTAAATCTAATGTAATATAATATGAATAGTAATATTCAGCAATACTCACAAAAGATCTGAATATAATATAATAGTATCTCATTTAGCACATAGATCAATTTGTTACTGCATAGCGGATAATTAACCCTATAGGATGTCCAAACTCTTCTGCTTGTGTCTTAAGAGGCTAGAACAAAGTTCAATAAAATTTTTCAAGAATCAAATTAAGTTTTATTGATCAATCTCTTGAACAAGAGATATTCTGTTGTTGCGTGCCTCCAACAATTGCCATCTGGCATTTGCTTATTGTTATAAGTTTATCACTCTTATGTAAAGGTGAGTTGCAGATAAGAAGTTTGATGCTGTGGTGTGGTGTGTGTGTCTCAAAGGAAGAATCGTAGACCCTCCCAGGCACAGATGTAAAGCCGGCTACATGTATTTTGAAGATTCTGGAAGAAGTGAGGCTTGCTTTCAGACTTCGTTCAGTGTATTTCTAGTGTATATAGTCCTGACTCTATACCAATTCCTGGTCGCGACTTTCATTACTGCAAAGAAATACATTAACTATATACTTCAAAAACAGTTGCAGACACATATCTTGTAATATTGTCTACCATAGAAAATTGTGAAAATGTTCGTATCTCAAAATTGACAATAGCGCGTGTGAAATGAACGACGTATATGGCAGTGGCTCGATCTCTCGAACGAAGAGATGCAATACTTATCTAATCGTCCCAGTCAATAACTCCAGTAACCCGTAACATAAGATTACTTCCTTTTTGATCTAGACAATATTCACTCCTCCATTTCATATCACATTACAAAAGAGATTATAATACAGAAATATTATATAAAGCTTATCTGATAAGATGTGTAATATATACTCTATTTCAGCATTAACATCGTCTTGTGTATTACATATTTAGTTTCAGACAAAGTCAGCTCCTAACAGTTCTATCCAAAAGTATACCCGTAGAGATTCTCAGGAAGTAGGCGAAATTTCCAGATCTAATATACCTCTAGCTATCCAAATCCGGACAGTTCGTGTAAGTTACCCAAATTACTTGGCAACCTCTATCTACCTCTTAATAAACCATTATTCCAATTGGGTCACCGTAAAGGCGTTATATATATTATTATAGAATGCACGATAAAGCCTAGAACTCATCACGTATTCAATGTATTTCTGAATAGTTTGCACATCTCTTAGTATATACCGTGATCCGTGCCTAGTCACTCTTAAGTAATTGCCACCTTTGACTAGCTTCTAGGTTCATGTGATGAAAAGCAAAAGACCCAATGAGACTTTGACTCCTATTCTTGATGGCAAGTGCGAATGCCTCCTCCACACTCCGACGCGTCAGGACATGTCCGTATCATTGTCATGCCATGTGTAAGAAAGGGATATTTTAATAATAGTATTATATCATAAATGATTCTCTAAGCTTTTTAGAGTATATCTTATAACTGATAAAGCAACTGGGATAGGTATGCTAATCAGAACAATTCGTCCTATATATATAAACCTAGATTAATGAGTCATTTGCATCTCACGTGGAGAATATTTTAGATATGTGATGAGTGGCAGGCAACGACTGGTGGTAGAATAAGTATGACAAATTATAGATATACTATAATATATGATTTATATATATTTAGATTGATACAATATATATAGTTACACAAATAATCCCTCTGCCATGGCCTATGGTATGATGATACGAAGGGGAACAGATTTCTTAAGTGAGTTTTAACAGGTTTGAATTCAGAGTTTTCCTTTCCTAGACTGTTTACCTAGCTATGGTTAAAGAGCCCAGACTTGCCTTACTATTTACCATAGCTGGAAGGAGAGTCGTTGGATGTATTACAAATATTGCTGCGTAAAATACAAATAAAGAATTTAGGGGAAATAGATCTGAAATAGAGCGATTGAGAATATGATTAAACTATGACAAACACATTTTATGATATCTTTGTGTTAAAGATGCATTATGTATTGTTTCGAAAACGTTTCTAAGATTGTTTTTTTGCACGGAGACTTTCAAAAGCTTATCGGCTTAGGTAGGAAAGCAAGGATGTTACCTTAATGCTCGTTCTGATATAGTATTTAAATATGTTATTTCAAACATGAAGACAGTTGATTATATATTTTGTCACTACTCTAAGTAGGTCATCTTTGAAGAGAATACTATAAGTAGCGCTGCATTCTATTATGCTGTATGTGTTTAAACAGAGACACTTGATTAACACCACGTGAGATGAACATTAAAGTGAGATATGCCTTTACTCCAATCTAGAGTCCTTCGCATAAGAGTGTCCACCTTTCAATATTATAAATAAGAATATATAGAGTTGAACATATATCAGTGGTTTTCTTTGGTGGCTTCCTCCACCTGTTAGTCCAATCATACGTTCACGATCCTAACACACATGAGTCGCCAATTTTGAACTACATGCATCCTAGTGCCCACTCCAGTAAGTCGAGTGCTAACTACCTAATCGAACATCGCAAACTATCATATCTTTAAGTTGTGGCTTAAATTGCGTTGCACTTGTATTAATAAACTGAGTGACTACTGTGATACGGATGACTAAATTTAAGTGTGAGTTGCAATGAACATGGAGTAGTGGGCTTATGAATTATAACAACAATACGAATATTGCTGAACAGGTCCTGAGCGGGGAGACATTATGTTAAATGTAATGTGCACAGGAAAAGCGGCTCAACACCACTGTACTGAGCAGTGAGTGGCAAGACATATAACACCACCACCAGAAAATCTAATGACGTTCTTCTGTCAAAAGGTTAGAATAAAACTCCAGTAACGAAATACTGGCGAGAGTCTGTGCTGTCCCGTAAAGTCGGTGACGTGAAGCTTGAAAGGTAAATCAGCGACCACGACAGCTGATGAGGAGAGGTGAGCTCTTGAACTCCTCCGGATTCCATCCAACTTTAAGGGCGTCAGAAGGTAGACCAGGCGATTTCCTTGGTAGAGCAATCTGAGGTGGATTCAATCTGACCGATCATCCTACAGGTTCCAGCACTCCTTTCCTTATACACTACGTCGAACACACCGTAAATCTCGTGTATCTTTGATCCTCATACGCTAGTTATTTATTGGTCCGCAAACCGAATTGTTGTTACATGTGGGTGTAAAGCGGTGAAGTATCGTCTATACTGTAGGAACCGTGTGGATAATTAATCTAGTCCACAAATACTCCTCTGTAGCTGACTGAGCTAATCCCAGTCAAGTAGCACTCCTTGAAAGGTGAATGTCTGAAAAATCGACATTATAAGAATCCAAATATTATCCACACCATGAAGGTCTAATGAAGTATCACCTATATCCACTGAAAGTGCAACCTCCCATATGCAACTATTCAATCCAAAAATATTCAGGATTGCCTCATTTGTTTATTGTCTACAGTATTTCAATTTTGCAAGGTCCAAGATATAATCTAAAGACCCTATTAGTAAGAGGTCATATATCCAATATTAATAGTATCTCCTTTAGCTAACCAATGACTAATGTCACAACATACTATTGTATTAACAACCATTTGATATATTAAACCAAAAAATAAATAAATAAAACAAAAAAAAAACAGGATAATCTATAAAATATTTAAAGGTACCTGAATGTTAACCAATCAACTTTGTGGGAAACTGTCATTTTATGCCTTTGCTGTAAGATTCCTTCTTGATGGGTTGCCAAGTTATATCAAGGGTGCACAACCAGTTCTAGAGATTTTTAAAATGTATTTGTTCCAGACAGAACACATAAGCACATACAAGTGTGTGTGTATGTATATATATATATATATATATATATATATATATGTGTGTGTGTTTGTGGGTGAGAAAAAGTTATGTATAAAAATGAATAAGGAACACAGACACTTTTTCCAAAACTTTTCCTCATATTTTGTCGATTTCTTCCTAATCTGCTATTCTCTCTCTCTGTCATATATATATACATATATATGCACATACAAGTGTGTGTATATATATATATATATATATATATATGTATATATATATATATATATATATATATATATATATATATGTGTGTGCTCATACA
>CM042139.1:44828613-44901113 GCA_023376005.1 Doryteuthis pealeii
GGGCCTAGGAACTTACTCTCATGTCCTGAGAAATTTAGACATTTCAGAATAACATGACTTAAAGACCACAAGACGATCCTTCTAAAGCGTCAGACTTGGCACGTCTCAGAGAATAAATGACAGTAACAAATTATGGCAGTGTAAGTAAATGACCTGAAAAGTAGATGAAGGACAGGAAAATCAGATACAACAATAGAGTGTTACGAGACGATTAATGGTTTGGGAGCCAGCAAATCAAAATTTCTGCCTTCATCAAGGCTCTTGCAGTTAACCATGATGGGTTCTTAGCAGGGTTGGACAGCTCGAACAAAGAATCAAAAATCAACATTGGAAATTGAATTAGATGTTTGCAGAATGCAAGGGATATTGGGGGAGATGTAGGAAGGATACGGAATAGTGAATTTTACAGAAGTTACTTATTCAGACATTTTACTCATATCTTATAATGTTCTTAATGATTAAATCTGTGTGGGAGAAAGTAACTTTGTCTAGTTCAGTCTATGAAAAGAGCTCATACAGTGGACTGTATCAAAAGTTGTTTTTTTTTCAATTTCTTCACCCAGCTATGGGTTAAATAGTACCACTATTCTTGTTCTACAAAGTTATCTTTGGTGTTACATAACCCACGAAAGGTTGATATGCCATTAAACAAAGAAACTAAATCCAAACCTCATTATTTTCATATCTCTTACATTGTTCTGTATAGGAGAGTCCCCATGGCCTAGTGGCTAACATGCTTGACTGTGACATCATAGTAAGCAAATTCGGACTCCAGTTGCAATATTATGTTCAATCTTTAATACTCTTGGGAAAGGTAAAAAGGTATGAACCCTCTCATCCCCCAAACTATGGGTTAAATAGTACCACTAATGTTCTTCTACAAGGATAGTTTTGACATTAAATAATCCACAAAGTGTGATATGCCAAACCAAACCATCAATTTGTACAGGAATTTACTCCAGTGCTTATTCCATGTATGCATCTAAAATATATCTTGTCTCTATGATATTACTATTACATATATCCAGTAGTGTGTCCTAAAAAATATGCTGCAGAGAACAAATGACAGTTGTATGATCTTATACCCTGTCGGTGTGGCTTAGAATAGGTTGATTGGTTTGTTGGTTAGATTTGATGACATATCATTGTTTGATTTGTTGCCATTTTGAATAGCCACAAAACAAATATTTTTGTGAGATTAAAATAATTTTTGCTATAAACCAATTGCAAACAGAGTTTACAGTTATGGATAAATATTATATATAAAAAGAATTGTTTTTTTAAAAATGTCCTTTATTTATTGAATTACCAAACATGAGATTTTTAGTTGTATATAGATTTCAATAGAAAAGTAGTTGCTTTAAAATGTATTTTTAAAAGTTTTACAATTGGTCTATTTTTCTAAACTAGTATTGACTTGAATATAGACTTGAATATACAAAATAAACTTTCAAGTTGAATGTATTCTTCAGAATAATATTTCAAACCATGAGAATTTGAGAAAGGTAAATTTTTCAATCTCCAAAATAAATCTGACAAATTTTCCAAAGAAAATTGGTTCAGATTAATTTCCTTCTTTTTTTTTCTCCCGCTGCATCATTTTAGCTGAGTACCCTTTGCCCTTTTATTTGACGTCTGTTTTGTTCTAGATTATTGGTGAGTCTTGTTTTGGCATTGTATGTGCATTCCCTCTTATACACAGCACATGTCCCTGAGTGTTCTTGGGATTGTCTCCTCCTGACCTCTGTGCTTGTTGGAACCATTAATCAGCAGGAAAGTTGGGATTCCATAAGAATGGCCCAAGAGATAGGAATGTGTGCAAAGTTCAAATGGGAGGTCATAAGTTCGGAGCAGAAACCACGAAGAGACAATCCCAAGAACCTGCAGATACAATCGCTGAATATGATGTGCCTGAGATGAGATATGCATCTTCCTAAAACAAAATTCATCAACATTTCAAAATACAAAAGACCCCCAACGAAGGCCAAAGGACACATGATCAGAACATAGTGAAAAACAATAAACAACAAAGATAAGAATATATGTTCGAACCAACCAATGATTAAAACAACACGTCTAATAACATTCAGACAAGAATAGTAATTTTACAGTTAACACTAGAGTTGAATAAAATCCCCAATAAAGTATGACCTAGTTGGTTGGTTTTTATGGCATGGCAAACCTTGTTGGGTTATTTTATGCCAAATAAATTTTGTTTTATTCATTCTTGATAGGTGCTCAATTGTGTTTTTTTTTAAACTCAATCATTTTTTAAAAAATATTTTTTTTTAAAACTCACTTCACAAGTTTAAGGTCATACCCAGGACATTAAGACTCTCAGCTACTGATTTCTAGCACATATATGATAAAAAGGGTTGAGGCTTGCCATAAAGGCAACAAGGTTGGGACAATCATATAGGTGCTAGGGCTGACCCTTTACATGGCCAGCCAATTGATCAGATGGGGCTTCTCCGAGCGCTTGTCTAAGTATGGACCAAAGGTTTATGTATTGAATTGTTTGGTAGTTGTGATAGGAGTGAATTCAGCACCAATGTCAGTCATCAAATTTTGAGTCCATATGAAAGTCAAGATTTAGAATGATGATTTTCAAGGCAGGCATACTCTCTTTATTAAAAGGAATAGTATATATATTTACCTGACTTCTTCACTACAGGGCAAGATGTGATACACGGTCAATTTTTGAGTAGAGTACTACTGGTTTTAATTCTTAGTTTTTCCTTCTCCTAGACTGGTTGCCTAACCAAGGCTAAAGAACTCAGTCTCTCAATATTTACCCATAGCTGAGAGGAGAGCAAATAGATCCATACATATTCCAAAGACATTAGTGTGAAGTGAAATGCAAACAGCCTTGTCCAAGATTTGAACTCAGTTCGCAGATTCCATTTCCTATTATGATAACTGTTACGCTATGCACTCATCCATAAGATTAATGTAACTTGTTCAAGACAAAGCACAATTTCTTAAATATATAATTGGGGGAAAATAATCATAGAATTTATTAATAACTTTATAAAAATATAATTTTAATGATATTTTCTTTGGCTGTCAGAATAATATCACTAGTTTCATCAATAAATAAAGGGCTTGATTTATAGATATAATATTCTCATGTTTTGAGACTCAGCATCTTAGCAATAGAATTCAAGGAAAGCTACAAGTTGGCCATTCTGCAGCAGACGATTATGTACTTCCAGTCTTTTGCCAGGAATTGATTTTTAAGAGCGGGAATAAAAAAAAACAATAAAAAAAACATGCTTTAACATTCTCATTAGTAAATCAATGATCTATTCCTTTCAAAACTTTTTTTTTTGGTTATTACAATGTTTTCTTGGTCACAATCGAAAATACGAATCAGCAGCCAAAATACTCTCCTCCAACTCCACCACCACCACCTTCTCCACCGTTCAAGATGGCTTTTTCTCTCTCATTCTCACTCCATAAAATATTGTCTTGTGATTCCCCAATTCATTGTTATTTATTTCCTATTTTATCAATTGACATTGATAAATATATATTTGCTATCTAACAGTTTGTGTCTAAATTATGAATTCACAAACATGCATCTATGTGAAGATATGCAGTGAGAATAAACTATTGGTCCTGTTCACAAGAAACCACTCATCCACTATTTAAAGACAAAAAAATAACTTGTTATTAATTTATGAAATGCTGTGGGAATCTTATATTAAAAATCCATGATATTGTAGACATGCTTCAATTTGTATGTGAGGCATATTTGAAAAGTAGCAAAACTGAAGCTATATTTACAAAGTCAAAAGTGAACAATGAATAAAAGATTAAATTTCTTCAAAATATCCACTTTGCCATTTAGCATAATTGTGCCAGGGAGTTTTCCATTGGTTCAAGCACCTCTGAAACTTTTGATATGACATGAACCTGTAGTAGCATATTTCTTTTAATGTTCTCAAAGGTTTTTCTTGAAAGGAATTTTCAAGTAATGAAACAAGAAGAAATGAAACATTTGGTTAATATGGGGGTTTGCATTTACCCAACCCCTCCACCAAGAGTGGAACTTTGGAAGAAAACAGTTTTCAGCCTAAGTTTGCTGGTTGATGGAGAAGGAAACAAGTTTTGTTTTGGAAGTGCAGTTTTGATAACAGAAATAGATGAGTTGTGGTGAGATAATAAAAAAGTCTATTAGTATGGATTGTTACATAACTTCACATCTGTGATTATATATATATATATATATATATATATATATATATATATATATATATATATATATATATATATATATATAATATATATATATATATGGAATATATAATATATATTTCTGGAAACTTTAGGGTGTTTAGGGGCAGATTTTCTATCAGCAAAGTTAGAACTATAGAAAAATACATTTTTATATAAAATAGAAATTATTTAACACCTGAATTGTAATACTTTTTACATAATAAACTGACAAAATAAGAGCTTTAGAAATGCCTTTATGGAAAATACAAAAAGTCTATATCCAATGGCAAATTCTTAATAGGTAAATCAATGGATAGTGAACGTCAGCCCTATTTAAACTAAGTGTGAATAATAACACCACAAAACATTGAATATAATCAATAATTATATTTTGTATGACTTAAAGTATTTACTACTTAAATAACTCAATAGTATAATACATATTAACTAAATTTATATTAGAACCATACATAATTTTTTTTTAAAGAAGTATATATATATATATGTATATATATGTTGAAGCACTATCTTAACTAACAATAACTTTTTGCATACCAACCATAACTAGCCAATTTCATATAAACTAAATGTATACTTTATTCCTAAATTTTAACTAGATTTTAGAATGTTTTTTTAGTAAGTATATATATATATAAAGATCTTCCTGTTGAGTATTTGTATTTCTTCATGCAAAGTCTATTTTCCAGTAGTGATGGTTTGTTCCAGAATAAGAAGTAGCATTACAATCTTGGTATTCATTTAATAAAGTTTGATGTATTCCTTGAAGTAGTTATAAGGGAGAAAGAATGTAGTGTCTATAAATTATCCTTTTCAGTTAATATGTAGTATTCCTTGGAAGAAAGATTACAGTGTCCGTAGATACTCCTAGTCAGTCAATCTGTAGTTTACCTTGGTAGAAAGATTGTAGTATCACTTCCACCTTGTTGCCTGTAGAATTCATTCTGGGAGGGAATCCAGTCAACAACTGATCTTAGAACAATTTGACAATGATCTTATATACATTTTTGTCATTTTTTCATTAGTCAATCAAGCTCCTGTTACCTGGGACAGTCTAAAAATATAACTGGTGTACAATTTTCTAATGCCTTGGATATTCTTTTTTTTTTAAACTAAAAACTTATTTGGTTGAATATATAAATAAATTTTATTTCGAAAATATCTTTAAAAAATGCTATGATTGGGTCTGGGATCAGCTGCTGCTGGACTTGAAATGGAACGGTCATTGGTAGAAATGAAAATAAATTGCCTTATTATTTGTGCTAGCCAACAAAATTGACTTAGCCTTTTAGTGAAATTAGCAAAATGCAATGGTTGCCAACAAAATGTCTTCATCTTTACTGACCATGTTAAAACTGTTTAGAGATGGATAGCCACAGTGTATTAGAAATCTTAGCAAGTGCTTTTCTTGATCTTATGTTCTCTAGGAGTGTCTCTCAAAAAAGTATCAATCAATAAATGTCTTGGTGGTCAGAAGTTTTGCCAAGTGGGTTTCTTACTTGTGGGACATCTTACTCATTGTTCATTAATATATCAAGTGTTGCTGATGAGACATAAAAAAGAAGCACTCAATTGAATGTAATAAAAAAAAACTAGGAACTTATATATATGTATAATAAGAAGTCAGTTTAGCTCAGTTGGTAGAGCACCAATCTAGGAATCGCAAGGTTCCGTGTTTGATACCATCCCCTGTCAACTCAGCGCATGAGTAGCACAGATTGGGTAATCTGATCTGTGAGGTAAAGTGGGGAGCTTCCTGTAAGTGTGGCGCTCCACCTCAGCAAAAACAATCTCCCTGGTCTAGCACTAGCAAAAAGGGGATAGACTCCCTCATTGTTTGAGTGATTCCAACAATAGTCCACTCTGCTAACTTTATTTTTATACACACCCGCATATATATAAATTAAAAGTAATGTAGGCAGAGTTGCCTATTTTTGCTATTCCTTTCTGCTAGTGCTAGACCAGGAAAATTATTTTGCTGAGGTGGAACGCCACACCTACCGGCAGCTCCTCACTTTACCTCCCAGATCAGATTACCCAATCTGTGCTACTCATGCACTGAGTTGACAGGGAACAGTATCAAACACGGAACCTTGCGATTCCTAGATCGGTGCTCTACCAACTGAGCTAAACCAGCTACAATATATCTATTTGTACCTCTCTACCAAAATAGTTGTTACATTTAGCGTATGATAATTTAAATGCAAGAGTAACAAATATTATGGAACAGAGGTAGTATAATTTTATAATAATGGTATTAAGTAGTGATGACCCTGTTCAATACTTAATGTGTGACCACTTAAGCAACAGCGGGAACTGTAAACAATCTGAGTCCTTTGTTTATTAAAATGACTTAACATTAAATGGCATAAAAGATTTGATAACAATTGATATAAAAATGATTCAACATTATATGACATAGAAGGGGGTTGATACGCCGTAAAATAAAACTACCAACCAAGAATTATGAAAGTTATATTTGAAAAGGTTTTAAACCATATTTAGTAAAGATTACTTCATTTTTTACTTCTCAAAATTAAACTACTTTTCATGCCAATTGTAGAATTCCATATTAGGTAATCAATTATTCAACTGTATTTCAAGTTGAATCTGATCTGACCATCAGTGTTGGTAGGTGGTTTATATACAGGTTTAGACTGTTCCACTATGTACTTTGGTCAAGCTCATTCCCTGGATTCTGATTGGCTGCTGATTTTCAGCGCCGTTGAATCTGCACTGAGCATCAGAGTGTTGGTAGTTGGTTTATATACAAGTTTGGGTTGTTCCACCATGTACTTTGGCCAAGTTTATTCCCTGGATTCTGATTGGCTGCTGATTCTCAGTGTAGACACTTTGATCCATAAATACACAACACATGGCCATGTTCTGGTAGTTAGCACAGGGCCTGTATTAGGTTACAGCCTGTCCTTTTTTTTCTAGTAACAGGATGCTAGTTACAGCCTCCCTGTGATATATTGATTCTACCCCAATCAAATGTTACATAATCAAAAGCAGTGATTTTCCAAGGAAGGCAAATTGGCAACTCTTGACATTCAGCGAGAATGGGTTTTATTTAACAGATGTAATTGGAAAGATATATTCATTATATTCTTATCTATTACATAAACTATTTTCTCTTTAGAATAATCTAATAACTAAGAATATTTTCGTCCAAAGATTTGTTTACAGACAGATACAACATGAAAGTTTAAAATTTTGATAGAATTCTATGAAATTTCAGACATAAAAAACTGTCAAGTTAAAGACAGTTTACGTAGTGTAATAGGCTTATGCAGACTAAAATAAAAATTAAAAAGGAACAAAAACTTAAATTAAATCGTTATTTGCTGCTAAGTTTATTTTTCGTAGATAGCTGTCTCCAATTCTTTGCACCTGAGATATATATATATATATATATATATATATGGTGTGATCTTGTGTAGGAGACATTAAGTTCCTGCTTGTCAGGTGAGGAGTAGTGCTGGTCATGTATTAGTGGGTATATATATATATATATATATATATATATATATATATATGAGAAGAAAATATTTTAAAAATATAACAAAAACAGGATGTTATGATCAGGGGAAACAATTTTATATGTCAATGCTTAAGCATTTCGGTATATTGTACCATCTTCAGGACACTGTTAAGTAATGTTTATGTGAGGGACAAAATGAAAGATAAACATAAACATTACTTAACAGTGTCCTGAAGATGGTACAATATACCAAAATGCTTAAGTATTGATACATAAAATTGTTTCCCCTGATCATAACATCCTGTTTTTGTTATATTTTAAAAATATTTTCTTCTCATATTGTCAGATTAATTTCCTCACTGTCTTTCCATATATATATATATATATATATATATATATATATATATATATGTATATATATATATATATACATCCACATACATGTATATATACAGTAATTGTCAAAAGTATTTGAACAGAGAGATAATTTGCTTCAAATTGGTTAGTTCTTAAAATGACAAATAGAAACATTACACAAGAACCAGATGATATTCCAATCCACATGGATATAGTCTGTGTTTTTCGGCTTTGAATACTAAATCTACAGAAAATATTTTACTCAAATAGAATTTAGAGAAAAAAAATTATGTCCTTTTAAAATCTTTAGAAACCAGGAAATTGAAAATGTAAACTCAAACAGCCATTTTAATTAGTTGCCAAAATAATAGGAATCTTTTTGTATTATCTACATGTTTTAGACTATTGTCCTCATCTTTATTGTTATATACACAATATTTCAGCCAATGTGTGCTCAGGTCTACTTTAAAATATTTCTTGTCAAACTTGGGAACCTTCTTGTCATAATTGGGAGCGTTTTTGAGAACTATCTACACCAATGAATTAAAGGGTTCAGTTTGAAGTTTCCTGATTACAACATGAAGGTTACCAAAACAAAACCATACAGATAGCAAGATCATCTACTCAGACATAATTAAGTATATCTGTATACAATCATGGGTATGCAGGTATACTCTACAAAATTCTATACTATATATGTCTGATATAAGTATGGCTATACACCATTTCTACATCATGTATAACCATCGAGGAGACCATTAAATATTACCATAATTATTTGTATATAACATGCACTCCTAAATTTGGAAAATTAATTTCTGGAAACAAAATTTTCATATATAATAGAAACAAATTCTTTGAAATTTGCAGTACCTAAATTTAGCATTTGTTCAACTTTTTATTGGTTTCTACTGACAAAGAATAATAGTTTATAGGCATTTACCCAACCCCTCTGCATGAGCAGGATTCAATATAAGGTCAATTTTTAAAAAGAGGTCAACAGGTTTGAATTCAGAGTTTTCCTTTTTCTAGACTGATTTCTAAGGTTAAAGAGTCCAATCTGCCCTCTTATTTGCTCATAGCTAGAGAGAGAATATTTGGAATAATATGTTTCCCAAGGGTATGAGTGATATATGAAATGCAACCAGCCTTGTCCAGAATTTGAACTAACATTACAATGCTCATTTCCAATGATGATAACCATTATACCACAAGGACTTTGTAATATGAATTTATATTGATCACATTAAAAACAAGAGAAAAACTTTATAAGCAAACACCCATTCCAGTGGATATTTCTTTGTAATGGTGTAAAATACATTAGTTTTGACTAATAGATATAATTTACTTTCAGTCATCTCATCCTGAATAGGATTAGGCATTTAGCTGAAACAAAAATTGATCATATACAGTGTGATTGTAAAGTAACACCCTATTTTAAAAATCTTATAATTTATTTCTGAATCATTATTTTTACAAAAATTGAATATGAGAGCCACACATGGTGTTTTATTTAGAATTCTATATGGCCCCAGCATTTGTCCCGAGCCTCTCAAGCCACTCGGGAATTGCATTACATGATTTTCCTAGGAATTCTTGTGGAATGGCAGAAATAAATTCTCATATCCATCCTTTTAATTCTTCCAAAGTCTTTGGTTTTGTAGAGTAGACTTGCTTGTTCAACCAACCCCAAAGAAAAAAGTTGCAGGGTGTTAAATCAGCGCTTTTGACTGTGGACCACCACTACCCATTCATCTCCCAGGAATATGGTGATTCAGCCATTCACGAACAACCAGAGCAAAATGTGGAGGAGCATCATCTTGCATAAAAATCAAGTCTTCAATATTTTCCAAACTGGCCAGATAGAAAAAAATATAAATAGTTTAAAATAGGGAGTTACTTTTTAATTATCCTGTAATTCTCATGTTTGATATGCACGCCTAATTTTCGATCTGGAAAAAGTGTCTTATACACACAGATAATTTAATCAGAAAATTTTTGTTATAGCATTGCGAAAGAAATGTTTGTTTTTTTTCAAATTTAGTAATAGATAATCTCTTCTGGCTGTAAACTCGAAAAACTGTCTGATAAGTATCTTGAACTAAGTAAAGGAAATGAACTGTCTATTGATTTCAAACAAAGCTTTCAATTTAGTTGTAAATTTGTTCATACAGGAGGCCGGAAGTCTGTTGAATAGATTGGTTGAAACATTCTACTGCTTGCAACAAAGGCAACACAAAGAATGTATCCAAAGGAATTCTCAGAAAGATAATGACTTCTGAAAATTATAGGTTACTAAATTGTTATGCCCAATAGTAGATTACCAAACCTACACACAGACTGATACAGTTATGAGGGAGAACTCCGAGGGTTTTAACCCAAGACAAGAACAGAATTAAAGAAAAGAGGGTCAAATAAAACTTGAAAAATTATCTTCCAAATGAAATGAATTGTGGAATAAATGTAAAATAATGATATGTGGAAAAAAACAAGATTTTAGTTATATGTTATGTAATAGTGGAAATTAACTTGAATTTAGGATGATGTGTGAAAGGCTGACCTGTTGGCTTCTGATTGATCAAGGAGTGACAAAAGTGAAAGAGAAAGTGAAAAGTTGGGAAATTTTGCCTAAGTTTTTAGAGGAGACAGACATCAGAGTCTGTTTGAGTGTTTGAAGAGCACATATACAAGATGAGTGTCTATCTCCCAAGGTGTTTTTACTTGTGTTTAAAATAAAATATATCAGCTCTGAGAAAAACAATAATGTCTTGTGTTTGTTATTAAGAACTGTTAATAGATGCAAGAAGATCCCAAGTAATTTCCAGACTCAAAGAACAGATAAGCCCAACAACTGATCCACAATGCCAGCAACTATGTTCCAGAATTGCAGAGACCCAACCAGATCCAGTCTAGAGAACAGTATAAGTATAGACCCTACATACTCCTTCAGTTAAGTGCCATGTGTTAATTGATCCCTCAATGTTACATGAATATGTGAAATAGCATAAGTTTTGTTCACTCACTTCTTGGTCAGGCTAAGAACTTTTTTAGCATCTCCTTGTATTAGCTGAATTTTAATCTTCACTCTGGGATTAATGCAAAAGTGTTGGGTTAAGTACACCAATAATGAATGAGATCATGTCGAAAATTATATTTGTACAAAATAGATGCTTTTGTCATTGATAAGCTTATTGTTATGCTGACATATTTTTCCCCAAAAATGGGAATTCTTCCAAGCTGTGTCAGTACTTTTGTATGGTTAAACCACTCAGACTTTATTGAAAAACCTGGAGAAAAAAACTAGATGGAAACTACACATGGATAGTGTATGCTGTTATGAACAAATCCTGGAAGCAGGAAACTACAAAACAGCAAATGTACAGCCAATTACCTCCCATCTCACATAGACAAGCAAGACATGCTGGTGATTGTTGGAGAAGTAAGGACAAACATATAGGTGATGTTTTTCTATGGACTCCTACACATGGCTAGTGAACGCATACATTTCAAAGTTAAACAAATCAATATGGAGGTCTAAAACAATCAATTTTTTTCTTTTTATTTCTTTTTTTCAGGATGGATTAACATAAGGACTTTTTACTTGGGTATTTTATGGGGCATCCAGCAAGGATGGGACTTGCTATTTAGTAGTTACGGATCTGCAAGACTAACTTGCAAACAATTATACCATGTTTATTTATCTTATTTTTTCTTCTCTATCCAGGTGATGCCAGTTAGCCGCTTCTAGACCTTTATAAATAATTCAGAATTGTTTAAGTTTTATATTGTATGCTAACATATTTTTCCCACAAAATGGATGCTGCATGATGTTATGAACAAATCCTGGGAGCAAGATTCTACAAACCAGTAACTGTACAGCCACTTACCTCCCATCTCCTGTAAACAAATAAGACAAGCAGGACATGCTGGGCATTATTGGAGAAATAAGGACAAAGCAAGTTTGCTAACCATTATACCATGTTTATTTTTTCTCCTCTACCCAGGCGACACCAGGTAGCCACTTCTAGTCCTTTATAAATAATTTTGAAGAATTGTTTAAGTTTTATATTATATGAGAGAAAAATAAATTTGAGACAAATGTTGTTTATAATACAAATCTTCTCAGATAATTGAGAATGAAGTATATACATTCTATGCAACAAATTGATTTAAGATTGCTTATTATTATTATTACTACTATCATTGTTTTCATTATAGCCTTAAGGTCATTGTTCCATCTATGGTCCAATCCTATAGTCTGTTAGTTTTAATGCAAAAACAGCTAAACTTACAGGGTTATATGAGATGTCATTCAATTTGCAAAGCCTCCAGGAACAGTAAGAACTATGAATGACATCAATTTGACTTGAAGGTAGAATACACATCAAACAGTAAATCAACACTTCTTTACACTGTTGATTTTAGATAACAGTGTCGCAGTGTCTTTAGCCAAAGGATATATGAATTTAAAGACAATGAACTGATATATACAATGGCAAAACTGGCAGAACAACCAGCTTTGGTACTTTTGTTTCTAAGAGTGTAGATTCAAAATCCCACAGTAGCCAGAATTTTACTCAGAACTCAAAGAAAGTCAATCACTTCCCATTGGCCATTTTATCAATAGAGGACATTGTTTCAAGGATTTACTTCATTCTCAAAATTCTTTTCATTTCTTTTACTTTTATCTATCATCCAAATATATACGATATTTCACCTGTTAAAATGATGGAAAATGAATTCATTTTTATACAGTTTGTTTCAATTCTCTATATATTACAGAAATTATCATGTCTATATATACAGTTTGGGTTATCTGATCTATCCAGTAAAGTAGCATTTGGGAGCTAACAGTAGGTGCGGTGGTTCACCTCAGGAAAAAAACAATCTCTCTGGTGTAACACAAGCAAAAAGAGGATAGCTTTCCTTGCTATTTGGATGGTACCGACAATATGCCACTCTGACTCCAAATATATATATATATATATATATATATATATATATATATATATGTGGTGTGTGTTTAAGAAAAATTGCTATCATTTCATAATATAATAACTTGCCCAATTCTCTTAAATTTTAACAGTAGGTGTAGTAACAGCTCATCATTCAATGTTGAATATTTTATTTTTTTGTTATAGAAATCTTATTATAATAGAGATTGTGTATGTCTGTAACCGAAAGTATGTCACCACCAACGTCACAATTCAATTAATCTTAATTAGCATATCATTTATTAACAATGCCTCTATTAATGTCTACCTGAGATAGATTTGCCTCAAAACAGCCCATATTATTAATTTGTTTAACATCGTGCAATGTGTGTTATATATCATTCAGAAATAAATGCTTACATAGTATACGCTGTGAATAATTTGCATATCAGGTTTAATAAAACCGTTTTTAATGAATAATTACTTAATGCTATTGATTTTAATATCATTGTTTTATTCTCAAACATATTAAAAGCAATCCTATGTATACTTTTATATTGAAAACAATTAAAGTAAAAATAAGTTTAATCTTTTTTTGAATTCATATCTAATTCCATTAGTCTTTCTAATTCAATACAATATTTGATTATAATAAACTTAAATACTTCTGTCCAGAGTGTACAATTTTCTGACAGTATATTCAATAAAATGCTTTTTAGCTATAAACATAGGATTTTGAGTTGTTTGTACACACACACATTATATATATATATATATATATATATATATATATATATACACACCCTTTTGCAGCTGATGAGAGAAAAATATGACTAAAACCTTTTGTATTGTCATAAGAATTATTCTTATTTGATCAATGTCAGTATGACTGTAATAAACGTCTCCTAATTAAAAAGAAAATATATTACCTAACAGGACATAGAACAAATAGTGTATCCATGATAAAATCAAACTAGAAAAGGTGTTTTTTGTAGGGGGTGTTGAATGAATCTTGTGTAACAAAATGTCTAGTTTATTGGTTAGTTGGATTTTATGGCATGTCAACCCTTGTTGGGTTATTTTATGCAGAAGACATTTTGTTCTATTCATGCTTGATGGGTATTCAAATTTTTTAAACACATTTTTTCAAACTCACTTTCTATTTAACCCTTAGGTAGGACCCTAACAAGTACAACCACTCTGGGTCAGAATGGACCTGGGAGTAATGGCAATAAAGGGGTACACCACACTCTAGAATTCTAGAATTGGAACTTTTGATAGAGTTTAATATCATACCCAGGAGAATAAGGCACTTAGCCACTGCCTTCTAGCACATATAATAAAGAGGATTGTGGATTACCATGTGAGCAATAGGGTTGGGGCAATACTATAGGTGCTAAGGCTTGACATAGCCAGCTGAATTATCAGAGGGGACTGTCCAACCACATTCTAGCATAAGTAAGGGTCAAAGTGGAGTGTTGCATGTCATGTATTCCTCAGTCACCAGGGTTCCATTCTTAAGCATCACAGGTTGCCATGCAAGGCCAACAGGTAGCCCCATTGGAGGGGGAGGGGGTCTTACCCCTCTGCAGAGGTGCAGTCGGTGTATTCTAAAGCCCCAACCAACAGGGCTACAAGCCTGTTGAACTTCCAGATAAGGTAAAGAACAAAAAAAGTCTCAGTGATTTTCTGACAGTTTGTTTTTCTGTTTGCTGTTCATGTTTTTAACAGAGGTTGTAGTTATTCAAGCACCTGCCTAAAAGGTTAAATCATCTCAAAGAGGGAGGTAACAGATCAAAGATTATTCGTGAAGACCATTGAAAAATAATCAACTGCTGATAAAGTATTTCCAATGCTCTAGAATTTCTTCCGTTCTTTTAAATTCCTGGCGTTAAAATTTCCAAAGATAAATTCCTGTTGGAAAAGGCAACAGATTATATTTTAGGCAGTCAAAATCCGCGCACTTAAGTGAAAACAGTGAAAGGCATTGAACGCTTATCAGAAATACAACACCTAAGCCAGGATATTTAGTCCAATAGGTTGATCAAAAGGCTAACAAATTGATTGTATTGATTCTCCTATAAAAGATACCAGTTTTATATTCAATCCAAAATACTCTAAAGAAATTAATCATATGAAAATCAATTCTTTTATTACTTGGGTATTAAGAAGTCAAAATATCAGCAAAGTTAGAAAATTAATTGAGGACAAAGCAATGACAAAGGAAATTAAGCAGTCTTTTGCAGGATTAGTTTGATTCATAGATCCTATATCGTCTTCAACTCATGACTTTGGTGAGCATCATTATTGATTTTCTTCTATGTACAAAACCATTAACCAAGCAAACAATTCAAAATCTTGAAATTCCAGAGTAGATTGAAAAATGCTAATATGGATGCTAATGATATTCTCTAAGTACAACAAATGGACAATTGCTATTAAGTATATAGACAATAGAACTTTGGGCACTTCTATAAATCTGTCTGACCATAAAACTTTTCACTCTCTCTCTCTCTCTCATATATATATGTATATATATATATATATATATATATATATATATGGTGTGTGTGTGTGTATAAAGAAAAGTATCAGAAAAGTGAATAACATACACAAACAATTAAATTCATTAAATATTTTGCCTCTGTTGGTTTCAGAAATAAAATTGGCAACTTTCAAATTCTGGATGAGCCTTTGCGCATTTCACTTCATGCTAATGCCCTTAGGAAATGCATGAATTGATCTGTTCTCCCCCAACTATGGGTAAATACTAGGACATGTCCACGTGTTTGACGTTTGTTGGGTCTGTCATCTATTAACACTACTCTTTTCCTCTTGTGACAGAAGAGTTCTCTCCTGAGTAGACCATTCTTTAAATACCTCATATTGGTTCAAGGGAGATAACTTATAATCCACAAGACAAACTGGGTTCTCTAACCTTGTCTATGAGAAGGAAAACTCTGAATTTAAACCAGCAGTACTCTGCTTAAACATTGACCTTGTATCATTTTTTTTCTGGTAAAAGAGGTTTGCTAAATACATACATACGGTATAGTCCATTGATGTAAATAAATACTATGCTATGATTGAAGACATTGAAAAATTTTCCAGAATATCTTCTAGCCACAATCATTAAAGTAAAGTTGGCGGAATGGCCTATTGTTGGTATCAACTGGACAGCAAGGGAGTCTATCCCCTTTTCACTAGTGCTAGGCCAGGGAGAATGTTTTTGTTGAGGTGGAGCATCACACCTACCCACTTTAGCGCACAGATCAGATTACCCAATTTGTGCTGCACATGTACTGAGTTGGCAGAGACCAGTATTGAACCAGGAACCTTGCAATTCTTAGGCGAGTGCTCTACCAACTGAGCTAAACTCAGGTTAATATCAGCATTTCCCTTTATACAATTTTTAATTCCCATCAGTGTTCTTTCTCTTTTGAGGAATACAATCTTCATTTTATTTTTCTAATTTAATCTAGAGATTCTTTATAACAGTTCCTGGCACAAAATAAAATTTGTTTAATCACCCATAAAAAAAAAAAAGAAAGCATCCATTTTCCACAATCTTATCTAAAACTGTAAATAATAATCTTCCTGTTATTTTCTAATACAATTTCTGTCATCTTCTATCTCTAAATTGCCAAAGTTTACTGTGAGATTTTCATCAGTCCTAATTATGTGTTATTTTCTATATAGAAAATTCTCTACTTCAACTTTGAAAATTAGCTGTTTATAGGATAGCAAATTTACACTTTTATGTCTTTGGTGCTGGAAAAAGAAATGAAAAATACCTGCTTGAATATGATGAATGCAAAATTTAGTTAAAGAATAAAAATGACTTCTTGAAAAATAAACTTTCAATTTCTTTGAATATCAGTGCAAACTGTTTATCTAATTTATAGAGTAATTAAGCATTTACTTTTTGTTTTGATAATTCATGTTGAAATTATTCTTTGAGTTTTTCAATATTACATTTCTTATTAGTGAGCACACTTTGTGTAATGGTTATAATCATATAAAATAGAATCAGCAACCCGGGTTCAAATCCTGGATGGGGCTGTTTGCATTTCATTTTGCTCTAATACTTTTGGGAAAGGCATGAATCAATCTGTTCTTCACCAAACTATGGGTAAATAGTAGGACAGACTGGGTTCTCTAGCCTTGGTAAGGCAACCAGTCTAGGAGAAAAAAACATTTTGAATTCATCCATCAGTACTTTGTTTAAATATTGACGTTGTGTTACATCATGACAATAACATTTCTTATCAATGTGCTGTATTCTAATTTTTCTCTAAATCTTCTTTCTTTGTGACAATGCAAAAAGATTTTCCTTCATTTTTTCTTGAATAAATTTTGTCCAGTTCTTGTGGGTATTAACTAGAATTCTTATGGATTCTTGGAGATACAACTTTATCTATGAAATTCTACAAGAAAGAACGTACGAAAAAATAAAGAAAAAATGAAAAAAAGAAAAGTTAAGTATGAATGAAGTAATGAGTAAAAAAAGAAAGAAAGAAAGAAAAAAAGAAAAACCGAAAGAAATACAAAGAAAGTATGAAATAATTAATAAGGAAAAAGTGTAAGAAAGAAAGAATGAATGGAGGAAAGTTGGAGGAAGATACAAAGAAAGAAAAGTTAAGTACGAATGAATTAATGTGTAAAGAAGAGAATGAAAGAATTAAATAAGTGTCCCCTTTACCAGATGGTTAATTATATTTATATGTTGATAACTTTTGTTTTAGAGAATTCTTCCTGTATGCATAAGAGATTTTTCTATTTTTGAAGAAGACCACATACTCTCTTTACACAAAAAGATTTAAATAATATGAAGTAATATTTTATCCATGATACAGAGACTAATCAATTAGTGGAGAGATCACACATTCAATAATGATACTTTTTGTCACACTAGACATTGCAAATAATTGGCCTGCTTCACAATTAAGGAAGATTTTTTTATCTCCTATTCAAATTAGTGATTAATGACTAGATAAAGCCCTAAGATTTTAAATGCTGATTTTAAAGGAATGCAGGCAATCTGATTGTTTCAGCATAATTTGGCCTTGTGCCATACCCAGGATAAAGATAATATTTTCTTCCAAGAGTTGTTCAGATTATTGATCTTATTCATTTTGCTGATATCCTGATATTTCTGCCAAAACTTTTCTTTGTCTTTTTTTAGGTACATATAAAGAAAAAGACGGGTGTCTCCTATTTTTAGGTTGTGTCCACCCGAATTGTAAAATTGTACCCAAAACAGAAGAAAATGGCAGAAAATATACTGATCTTTTTTTCTTTTTTTTTTTTAAATGAATTGACTGAAAAAATTTAAATAAAAATTTTTAAAAAATAAGGTCAGTGGTTTGAACCAATCGTGAAACGATAATGACATCTCAAATTACAAAAGTTTCTTTTTTATTCTGAAAATGTTTTATTTTTAATCTTTTGGCAAAAGCCAGACAAGTCACCATAAATAATTAAAGAAAATGAAAGCTATAAATTTTCAGATCAGAAGACACTCAATACTTGATACCATAGCAACTAAAATAAAAGTTGGTGGGGAGGGGATATGGAATTTTTTTTAAATGTCAAATATATATGTTTCTCACCTGACAAGAAAAAAAAATACTTGTGTCAGTCTGAAAAACAAAACTTCATAGAAAGAATTATTTAAAATGTTACTGTATAAAGAATTTATTTATTTATGCTTAAATTAGTATTTAAAGCACTTTGCTATCAATAAGGCTGTGTGATTAAGTCATATTTTGTCAGTATATCAGTAAACAAAGTTGTTGTTGGCAGAGTGCCCTATTATCGGTATTAACCGGACAGCGAAGGAGTCTATCCCATTTTTGCTAGTGCTAGACCAGGGAGACCATTTTTGAATACGAGGTGGAACACCAAACCTACCATTAGCCCCCCACTTTATTGCTCAGATCAGATTACCCAATCTGTTCTACTCATGCGCTGAGTTGGCAGGGACTGGTATTGAACCAGGAACCTTGCGATTCCTAGACGGATGCTCTACCAACTGAGCTTTTTCCACTGGGGCACTAATGTCATACTCAAAGCATATTTTTGCATATACAAAACATTTTTTTTTAAATACTGGTAGTTAAAGGGTTAAAGAGTTAGCTAAAAGCACAAAGATTTTAAAAAAAAAACATTATTGCTGAACAG
Source organism: Doryteuthis pealeii (assembly GCA_023376005.1). Classification (NCBI taxonomy): domain Eukaryota; kingdom Metazoa; phylum Mollusca; class Cephalopoda; order Myopsida; family Loliginidae; genus Doryteuthis; species Doryteuthis pealeii. Next base: position 44,847,811 of record CM042139.1, read on the forward strand.
TTTCAATCTAACTTGGTAATGTAAGGGTTAAATACTGTTCTTTTTTTCTTTTAATTGACTCATAAAGACTACTAGTGGCAATATACACACTAAAAACAACAAGAATAAAGATGTTAGTCTGATAAATGTATGAAATAATGAAAATATTTCATCTCTCAACATCAAATAGTTGTCTTTCCTGAGAAATGAGAATTGAAGGGGATGTAGAAAAGTTCTTAGCCCAACCAACAAGAGAATGATCATGAGCCATTAAACTTACAAGCTATTCCTTTCTTTACATTTCTCTATGTCTAAGGATGATATAACATTTTCTACAGTATTGGATCCTGGTAGTAAGTGGATACTATATGGAATTGAGAAACTCATTTCCTGAGTAAGGATATCCATAAAAGCCAAAGTGAGTCATATTGGAAAAGAGTTGAGTGATAGAGAAGTTCAGATTATCATTTCTACATGAAACCCATGAAAAGCCTGAAAAAAAAAAAAAGGTAACCTTCGGGATACAGCTGCCATCTTGAAAATGAACTGTGACCTCATGACCTTGCTGTCCAAAGTTGACAAATCTGGACTGCCAGGCCATTTCAAACGGTGGATTTATCAACATACAATTTTTCCCAGGATTCTTTAGCCTTTCACAGTGAATGACATCCTGGTGTCCATCATGGAAGCCCTGGAGAGGAAAATGGGCTTATCTCTGAAGGTTGCCAAAGAGTTTACGCAACACGGCAGTGGAGGACAAAGCCAGCATGGAGCTTGGACTCAAAATAGAAAAATATTGAAAAAAAAAAAAAAAAGGTTAGATTTCTAGCGGCCAATTTCAATCATATAAAATTCATTGTCCATGCTGTTTAAAACACATTACTAATCCCAGCAAATCTCCACATATATGCTAAGAGGCTCCCTCCATTTTATGTTCAGAAAGATAATTCTCTCAACATCTCCTACGTGGCTGCTCTTGAGTAATTACCATTGGCGCCAGGATCAGGTGTTTGGGATGATATCAGAAAGAATCATCAGCTCATTTTTAAGCATAATTATAAAATGATCAATTTTATCAAAACAAATGAAAATCTTTCCTTTACAACAAAGATCAAGACTATACCTGCTCAGCTAAAGGTGGAAACAAATGAAGAATCTGGATCATATAATAGTAACAATTCTATACCTGGACATAGGTGTTTTATCAAATTGCAGTAGGGAATTGACATTGCCATTGGAGGAAACCTTTGAGGAAGTACATGAAAGAAAGCAGTCACCAGTCATACTGAGCAGGTGGGAGCTATTATAAAAAATAACATATCTAAGGTAGGTGGGTTATCTCCCTAGGTCGATGTACCCATTGTCAAATTAACCAAGCACAGGCCCGCATTTTTGGCAGCAGAAGCTGAGAGAAATCTTGCTCTCTTTTGAACCAACATCTCATGGAGTCAGACATAAAAATCATCACTACCCTATAATTGAGCAGAGATAAATAAAAAAAAGGGCTGTTGTAAGTATGATAACTTACCATAAACATTGCCAAAGACTCAGTTAAGTGGAATTGTATTCATTATATTTATATAATTGATATTTCCTTGTTAATTTGTGGCTTAAATCAGTACACTATTTATTTGAGCAGTAGTCATGCCATTTCAATGGGCTCAGTGTATGTTAGGATATATATAAACACAGATTACTTTCACATACTTTTAGATATAAGACAAGTCTTTAAAAAATTCATTTGTCAGATATTTCCCTTCAGGAAGCAACTACTGACAGTGAAAATTATTTGATCTCAAAGGATTATCTGAGAAGGAAACTTGATTCATTAGGTAATGGGGGCACTGGTAAACCTAGTTCAACTTCTGATTATAGTCATTAATCTTATTTATGTTCACTTACTAAATTCAGTAAAGTCTTGTTGGTAGAATATCTTAAATCAGATACCAGATTCCTTCAATTGACAGGAAGTAGCTCTGTGGGATAAAACTGTTGAAGGAATCAGCACATATATTAGGCTCAAACCATGTGATCAACAGTCCAAATAGAGATACATAGGAGTCACAGGTCATAAAAGAAATGCTAGATTTGAGATTCCAAAAATGCATAGAAATAGCAAATATGATATATTTAGAAAAAAAAAACAACTCATCAGAATAAGGGTCAACTTTTAGAAAATAAAGCTGAAATCTGAAGAAAACCCAAGAGCAGAGGGACTGAAACATTGTGAGAAAGCAATGAAAGATGAGAAATAGTAAATACAAAAAAGGAATACAATGAGTAGAATGCCTTATCTAAAAACATGCAGGAAAAATGGCTGTTTTTATGCATTTTATGATTCATAAAGTAGTGAAAATTCTTTAGCTATTTAAAAAATGTCTGTATTCTTATTTGAGAGCTAAAATTAGCTTTTTACTTGCATATTAAGCCGGTTGTTTATTCTTTTAGTTAAATCTTTTGAAAGACTTTTTAAACATTGTGCTGCATTGGTTTTGTTTTGGTTTGGTTTGTTTTACGGCATATCAACCTCGGTGGGTCATTTAATGCCAACAAAGTTGTGAAATGAATTCATTCTTAATGCATAATACAATTTTCTTTATAAACTCATGTTTTTCAATTCAACCCATAGATGGGACCCTAACAGGTACTACCACTCCGGGTCAGAGTGGACCAGGGAGCAATGGTGATGAAGGGGTGCTCCACATTCCCCAAACCTCCAGAACTGGAACCTCACCATCAGATAGAGTTTAACGTAATTCCCAGAACATGTAGACCCTCAGCCACCGCTTCTAGCACCCATATGATAAAAATGGGTTGGGGCTTGCCATAAGGGCAATAGGGTTGGGAAAATCATATAGGTGCTAGGGCTTGACATGACCAGCCGATTGATCGGAGAGGGCCTCTCCGACTGCCCGTCTAGCCAAAGATAGGGTTAAAGTGGAGTATTGCAAGTCATGAACTGCTCATCCATCTGGGCTCTATCCTTAAGCATCACAGGTCGCCACCCACGAGCAACAGGTGGCCCCAATGGGGGAATCTTACCCCTTTACAGAGGTGCAGTCGGTGCATTCTAATGCCCCCGCCGAGAGGAATTTTATTTAAACATTTTGATTTTATTTAAACATTGTATCCAAGGTATCAGCTCCCAACTTTACCACACAAATCCAACTTGTGCTACTCATATGCTGAGTTGGTGAGGGCCGTTATTAAACATGAAACATTGTTGTTCCTAGATGGATGCACTTCTGACTGAGCTAGACCAGCCCTTGCTTTCATATAATATGTGATAAAGTTAAAACTGTAGCCAGTAATAGAAATAAAACTAAGAGTAAAAATAGTTATTGGATAAAAATAAGAGAAACAAGTTAAACTAACAGGTACTGTTAAAAGAGGAAAAAAAAGTAGAAACAATTAAAGTAGATGGGGAAAAAATTGGTAAAAGAGGAAAAGACATTATTTTTAGTTTGGACCAATCAATTAGCAGAATGAATTAACAATTTAATTTAACAAAAGCAAACAATTTCTTATTGAAACACAATTGTTTAATTATAATGTTTAAATAAAATTAAAATGTTTAAATAAAATTCCAATGCAGCACAATGTTTAAAAAGTCTTTCAAAAGATTTAACTAAAATAATTGACAACCCATGAAGCTTCTGGGATATTGATGTTTCAATTTAGGAAAGTGTTAAAAGATTCTCACTAGCTTTTCATGTCACTCTATAAAAGAAAGCTCAGAACATTTTGTTGTGAGACTAGAAGTCAATATCAATTTCAATTTGAAATTTATTCCCTGGCTCAGTTTAAGAATATTTGTAGGAGTATATCTTAAAAAGTTCTCAGAATATATCAGAAATATTTCTATTATTTGGATTTTTTAGACTATTGGCCTCATCTTTATTGTTATCTACACAATGTTTTGGCTAATGTGCTCTCCAGCCTTCTTCAGATGTTTCTTGTTGAGCTCGAGAGCCTGTCATAATTTGGAGTCTTCCCAGAGTTTTTAACCGAACCCTTTATTCAATTCACGAGAGTAGACTTTGCTCATTCCATTAACCATTACCTGGTACAGGTGTTAAGCTATGTTAAATATTCTATGCTATCATCGCCCTTGGCCAGGATTGAACCTACAGCCTAGAAATGATTGTCACTTAGAACTGTATTAACTCAACCCTTATATCCATTGCGCCAAGAGTCCAAAAATTCAGACTAATAAAATCAGAAAGACTTTTGATAAAAGAAAGAGAAAAACTAAAACAACACTACATTTCCATACAAACTGCAGTAAAAACTCAACTTGTGAAGATGAACATTCAAATGTTCTAATCAGTTTTGTTCCCCAGAGAAAATTTTGAAAACATTTATACAACATCACTTTTCTTGAGGAAACTTTTTTCACACAAAACTTGTACAAAACTTTTTTTTCATCAAAGATCAATCCTTTCTTTGAAATCCATTTAAAGAAAATAATTTTCTTCATACATAGAAATAAAAAAAAATATTTCTAACAATCCTGGATCAATGATCCATTTATGAAAATCATGAAATATATTAAAAGGAAAAAAAAGAGAAGAAAGTGAATGTTCACTTCAAAAAGTTCTAGTATAAAAGCAAAAGTTTTTGTTTTTTTGGTTTATGGTCGGACTTCCTATAAGGGAATCTAAAAGAAAGAATAAAATCATTGGGTGTCACTGTTTATAATATGTAATAAAGATTAATGTTGTTCTTTTTATTATTATTATTATTATTATTATTATTATTATTATTATTATTATTATTATTAACAGCAGCAGAATTGTTTATTTTAACCAGAAAATTTAAGATGGGAGCAGACAAAAATAGTGTATAGTCATCCAGGCAGCATTCAGCATCAGCACAGAACTGTAGGCAGCAGGTTCAATCCTGACCAAGGGCGATAATAATATAGAATACTTAACATAGCTTAACACGTGTACACGCTGACAACATGGATATCAATGACTCTCTCTCAGAGAGATTAGATTTCTATTGGATTGATAATCTGTCTATAGTAGTCCATGCCTTTCCTATGCCTATATTGACATCATTTTCTGTAAATGAGACAGTGCTACCTAGGTATGTGAACAGGTCTACTAATTTCAGAGGCTTACTATTGAGAGTGGAGATGGTTACATCTTGTTTAAAGCACACAAACTCAGTTTTATCTGAATTCACAGAGGCCAATGATTCTTGCTGTCTTCTCTATGAGAAGATAAAGATTCATGCTTTTCTCAAAAGGCATTTGTGCAAAGTGAAATTTAAAATAGCCTCATCCAAGATTTGAACTTGGTTCATTGAGTCCATTTCTTATGATGATATCTGTTATGCTGTACATACCTCCTTTTACATTCTTTCAGCCATTATTATTAATTTTCATTCATCTTAATTCTTTTTATTGCAACTTATCTAGTGCATATACTTTATTATTTTCATCCTACAATGTTTGCTCATTACCAGATATTAATGGCCCATGTGAATTGCAATAAAAAATCTAGTAAAACACGATGATAAAAGAAAATGATCAAAATTAAATAATCCTAATTGACAATGTCTTATTGAAAAATGGAAAAAAGAAATTTATGTCATATTTTGCTGAGAAGAAAAAAATATCTGTTATCCATAAGCAAATTAGGATCTATTCTTTTGTGCAATTCCTCTTTTGAAATTTAAAAAAAAAAAGATCTTAGTCGGAAATTTAAACTTGCTAAAAATATCATCCAGTTGTAAAATACCAATCAAAATATTAGAATTTATTTCTGATAGTTCAGCTTCACAGTGAGGTAACGGTAATCCAAAGCCTAACTTTTTTTTAGAAATTAAAAAAGCTGGGGAACGAGAAAATTTTGGTAAATGGGCCAAAGCCAATTGACCACATTGGGCCTCTTTGATCACCTGTTAAGCCCAAGTAAGGCCTAAAGTAGGGTTTCACAGGTCATGTGAGCACTCATTACCATTTGCTCTATCAATATCATGCACTCTTTACATACTAATGGAACAAAATTAAAAATGCAAAATACTTCCATTGTTACCAAATGAATAAACTCAGTAATAAATCTCAGGTTCCTCTTCTCCTCCACACACATCTCCTCTTTGTTTAGATCCATCCCTATCCGTCAAGGTTACAGACCCCTAAGACTCATTAGGTTGAAACCTGTCTAGCAACAAAAAGATGGTCTTACTTGCAACCTTGTATCACATTCTACCCGTGGCAAGCTGGTTGGGTAAATACCTACACCATATCACTTTCTTTGGAGGAAAAACCAGCCCTTGGTATGGTTCATAGTGGCTCATTTTCATTGTCCATTTCTCACTGCTTATTGCGCTTTAATTAAGTAACAAATTATAGACAGAATCCACACATTAAAATGACCAACATAACCAAACAGGTGCAAATTATCTTCAATGCATCATTCAAATTTTTTTTACTAAGTTGCCTATCTTCAAAGTTGTGTATTCTAATATATGTAGAATTTTCAATTATATACTTTTCTTCAAAAGCCTGGCCCATTTACCAAAACTTTTCTCATTCCCCAAATGCATCAGAAAAATAAAGGTCTAAAAAATTTGGCTTTAGCTTACCCTTACTGTGTGCCTTTAAACTGGACTAATAATACTCCAAATATTTAAAAAAAAAAAAAATTATGCAAGAGATAAAAGTCAGTAAATTTGTTTTTTTTTAATCAGTCAATATAGAACTTATTCTCATGTAAATATTTAGAGAAACCTTTTTCCCTCTTTATTCTAATTGTCCAATTTTAAAAGAAAAATGAAATAAATAATAAAAGAAAAATATTCAACCAATTTGATCCTCTTTATTTTCTCATGTTGATGTCTTCTTTCACTTAACTGATATGCTTCATTAAAATCTATTCAGATTTCTGAATGAAGTCATTTTCCAAGTACTCTACAGAATATGATCTTCTTTTAAGCAGCTAAATGTCTGCAAGGCACTTTTTTCTTCTTGTTGTTGTTGTAGAAGATAAGATTAATCTGAAGTTGATCAGTTCTAATTTCAGAACCATTTTACTTAACAATAAGAAACAAACAAAAAGATAAAGTCGATAAACTTTTCACAAGTGATTTTTGAAAAAAAAATATGATTATGTTTAAAAAATCACAAAAGTCTGTTTTTAAATTTGTTTATCAAGTTGTCTAAATAAATATTTAAATACAACCATTTCTTCTTTTCATTTCTCTTTTTCTACCCAGCCGAAAATCTTAAAAAAATAAATAAATAAAAAATAAACACAAAACAAAACAAATATTCTTATTATAATGGAGATTTGGTGTCTGTAACCAAAACTATGTCACTGCTTATGTCACAAAACCCTTAAGAATTGTATAAGTTTATCAATGAGTATTTAATTTATAGTCAAAATCATTAATATTAATACATAGAATAAATTTTATTTACTATGAAAATCTGAGTTAGATTTACCCCTAAACCACTCATGTTACTCGTGCATTTAAATATTCTATGAGGTGTTTGACATGTTTTACACTGTGGGTGTTGTTCTTGTTTAAGTATAAAGGAATGTGTAAGTCTTGTGTGACCAATGCATAATCGGGATATAATGAGTAAGGGCGCTAAAGTGGAGTGTTGCATGTCATGGACTGCTCAGCAACCAGCATTCTTAAGCATCATGGCCCCATGGGTGGGGGTCTTATCTCTTTGCAGAGGTGCAGTCTGTGTATTTTAAAGTCTCAGCTGACAGGACTGATGCCTCACTGGAATAAGCAAATACTAACCAGTTAGCAATGTGTGACTTTAGCACTCAATAAACTGTAAAATAAATTTGGTTCCTGTCTCAAAACTGAATTCAAATAAAAGTTACTTTCAGAATTTTATTTTTATAAACTGACAACACTTTTAAATTCATGCTTAGAGTTTTTTTAAAATTTGGTCAAATGTAATTTTATAATTCTTTTTCTGTCTTATTTTCATTTCTATATTTTTCAGTTTTTAATATCCTCAAGTTAATGCATGTCTGATGGTTAAAACATGAAGAAAATCTCTTTTGAGCTTAGAAATCCAAAATAAAGAGATTGTAAAAATCTTAATATCAAAAATAGAAAATCTCTTGCTTTCTCATATAATATAACCATGAAATTTGATTCAGTTTATAGCTAAAGATAATAGAATTAATTTTTTTATATTTTTTACTTTGACTTTTTTAATTTGGTTGGTTGGTTGGTTTGTTAGATTTTATGGCATTTCAATCCTTGTTGGGTTATTTTATGCTGAAGATGTTTTTGTTTTATTCATTCTCTACGAGTACTCAATTTCTTTTTAAACACATTTTAAAACTTATTTTTTTCTATTTAACCCAAAAGATGGTCCAGTTAAGATGAAGATTTTTGTAGTTTTTATATTGAATTAATCCAGGAGAGAAAACTATGTTTGACTGCACCTGAATTTTTCACTCATCATTTTTCTCTTGATATAATTTACATTATAACTATATTATTATTAATCAATTATTATTATTAATACATTATTAACTATTAATATATTATTGATTTTTATATTTTAATTACAGGAGGAGATCTAGAGGAATTTCCAAAATGCCAAGCTTAAAAATGATAGTTTGATTTAATTTTCTGAGATTCGTATTTTTCATCTGTTCAATCTCTAAAATTGGTCATTTAAAAAAAAATCAGTCGTGAAAAATATATATGTAAAAAGAAAAAAATTACAGTAAAGTAAATATTAAACGGTGACAACAAAAAACAAAGTTTTTCTAATTTCTTCAAAATTTTAATAATATTAAAGTATTTTTAATAACTCTCGGTCATTCTTTTCTTGATCTAGACTAGTGGTTCTCAACCGGAGGCCATATACCCCTCTGTGAACCACGTAACATTTTTTTGAGTCTAGTCAATTCAGCTTAAAACTCAGCTTAAAAATTAACCTTGTGTCATATCCTTCTCATGTGGAGGGGTTGGTAAATACATTCAGTAAGCAGATGGTTCAAGAAGTATTGCTCAGGGTAGAAAAAAAACCTTGGTTGGTCTAAAATTGTGGATTTTGAGGTTGTGCTCCAAACCATCAGAGTAAATCTATTGAGTAGCAATCTGAAAATATCAATGTGGTTTGTCACTCTCATGACCGAGGCAAAAGCATCCAAAATTACCAAAATGTGTCTCACATCTATATTTTAATATTTGTGTTCCTAAAAAATTTGATAGCTATCATCTTGCAACACCCTCTGGTTAAAAATGAAACCGTTCAAATCACCCAAGATGAAATCCAAAAATGTAAGTCCTGATTATCTCGTGTTGCTTATCCACCAAATTCTTATTTCTTATGAGTGTTGTCACCTCAGCTAAATAATGGGCCATTCCGGAAAAAATATAGAAAGAGAGTATGAGAAGATAGAGAGATACACAGAAGCGATAATGCTAATCTGTTTCAATTGAACACAATGAAAAGATGAAAAAAAAAGAAACAAAAAAGTGAGAGAGAGTTAAATCAAAATTATTATACTTTTTACATATTGAACTATTTAGCAATAGCTCTTGAGTAAACATATCAAACATTGTAATAAGTAAATTATCCTACTGTGTTATATCCACAGGTCCTGCCAGTTACCAAAATATTATAAAGCTATTGACTCAACCTTGTAAAACACTCTCATATTCACACATACCCCGATTAAATTCGCAGTGCAATTTTTCACTCTGCAAATATTAATAAAATAAGGGTAATAATTTGGATATAAAATATATATTTATTAAATTATTAGTTATAAAGATAAAAGAAAATTCAAGAATATAAATTTATTTATAAAAGAGAACCAAAATCAAATACAACATATTGTTACATCAAAAGTTTTCCTTTTGACAAAATTTACTACTACATTTCTCTATTGCTCATAAATGTTTGAAGGTAAAATATGTTTGAAGGCTATTATGGATTTTTCCATTGAAAATTTAATATGATCTCTGTAATAAAAACTCATACAATTTTCTGTTGCTTAAAACTATATACATTATTGCACTTTAAAAAAAAATTAAACTGGTAACTATAAAGGTGTTTTCTAAATCAAACAGAAAAAAACTCTGTGTGAACATATTTGCATATTGGTAACCAAACATTAATTTATTTAATGTTTTATTCTATAATATTATATTGCATAAATATATTGGATGCTTGCTTTAAGTTAACAATCTTATTTTGTAGGTAATTGGATTGTATAAGACATTTAGTCCTCATTGTATGTATTCTTGTATTCCTGTGCATGATTATATATAAAGATAATGCGGAGGTGCATAGTGTAATGGTTAGAGTCGTAGGAAATGAACTCGTTGACCCGAGTTCAGATCCTGGATGAGGCTGCTTGCATTTCACATAGTGCTAATACCCTTGGGAAAGGTTTGCATCCAACTACTTTTCCTCTAGCTATGGGTAAATAGTAGTATAGAATGGGTTCTTTAATCTTGGCTAGGTAACCAGTCTAGAAGGAGGAAAACTTTAAATTAAAACCTGTTAAACTCCACTTAAGAAGTTGACCTTGTGTCAAATCCTACTCGTGTGTTGGTATATATATATATATATATATATATATATATATATACTAAGATAATGCTTAGCAAATCTTTACCTTATTTGTGTGCATGCATCAATATACTAAATAACTTTACACAATGTATATATATTAAATTTTTAAAAGAAAAATGACATCAGTAGTTACTGTATCATCATCAAGTCGTGCTAACAGCATGGATACCCATGACCCTCCCTTGCCACCTGTCTCTATCAGTCATTGCCCCTGGCCAGTGTTCTGCATGGCATCCAGAATCTGCACAGAGCTGACTGATGTAGGTTTTTGCTGGTCAGCCTACACTGGCATGTCCCTGTGTAGGTGTCCACAGGAAAACATCAAATGTGTTCATCCTTGCTTCTCCAACAGTATCCAGACATAAACCATCCAATTGAAACACTAATCCCACTAATTCATAAAGAGTACAGAGTTTTAAACTAGCTTGCTGACTCATACTAGTATGTCCATGTAACGTCACATGAGCTTGTCCTTGCTTTTCCAGCTTGTCTTGTTTGTCTTGATAGACTTATCTTCATCTTGATTGTTATTATTCACAATGCTGTGGCTTTCGTGTCCTCTAGCCATCTTTGGGTATCTTTTGTGAGCTTTTTAGTTATTTCCCTCTTCTGATTTTGCTTCCATTTTTTCATTCCTTCGATTCAGCTTCCAACAGAAAGAAAAGTGACATTACAAGGGTGAAATAACTAAGAAGATGAATTAATGGATAGAAAATATCCTTAGGCAAAGACAGTGGATATAGTCTACCCTTGTGCATTGAAGAAAGGACTCTGTTCAAAATTCCCTGAAGGTTACCAATTACAACAACAACAAATCTGAAGGGCACAGCAGCTGAAACATTGTGAAAACAAATAAGGTAAGTACAATAGAATGCTATAAATAATAATAAATTCTCCTTTCAGAAATTTACATATATTATCACTTTCCTAATTCTATGCTTAAAAGAAAAACATAAAGAGATGATCTTTGTCCATAAATATACATTCAAAATTTTACAGTTGAAAGTCAATTCTCTAGGTGACAATTAGAATTCGATTAAAAATTGAATAAAAATGATAAATTTAGTAAATCATATTTAGCCTAAAAATTAAAGACCTAATGACTGTTTTCATTTCACAGTGCTAACACACTTTGAAAAAGTATGAATCCAATTATTCTTCCTCCAGCTATGGGTAGATAGTAGAGCAGATTAGGCTTTTTAACCTTGGTATGGCCACCAGTCTAGGAGAAGTAAAAATTTTGAATTGTAAACTGGTTAAAATATTGACTTTGTGTCACAGTCTGCTCATGCAGAGGGGTTGGGCAAATACATATATATACCATTGATTATTATCTGAGCTCTTATTCTACATATAAAATACTGCGTAATAATTCATTTAATTGATCACTACTATTTTTAATCTTTTTTTTTTTTTAGAACTACAAACTTAAAAAAAAAAATATTCTGGCATTTTCTTTTTAAAAAATAATGCAAATAAAAAAAACAAAAGTAACAAAAATTTACTTTCGTATAACACAATGAATCTTTTTACTCTGAAAGAAAACAAACTCCTTTTATGTAACTTGATTTGAAACTAAAAGATGCTATTCAGTTTCAAGGTTTCATTTCACAGTGTATCTCATTTATAATCTGAGTGGAGGAGATGTTACTGACTGACGAACAAACAGGTCATTAACTTTGAAACATTGCGAAACAAAGCATTTGATTGGTTGAATCAAAGACACGAGAGGTCTAGACACAATCTGATTTCAGATTTATCGGAACTACGAAACATAAGCGGTAGATTTAGGTTAATGTAACATATTAGGCTCCATTGCATCTGAATAATTTCTTTTTCTGTTAGGAATATTTTCTTTGGAAAAAAAAAAAGGATTGTAAAAAAAAGAAAAAAAAAAGGATAAAGGATTGTAAAAAAAAAAATTCCATAAACGAATGAAGAGAAGAAAAAACATTATCGAGAGGTGAAGATTTTGTTTTTTCTGCTCTTACACTTTCCCCCCGCCATTTTCCTCTATATAAAAAGGGTCATGTTTCTTTTGTAATCTTATTGACGTTTAGAGTCTTTGAATTGTGTTGAGGCAAGTTCAACAAGGAATATCAATCTAGATCTATCAGTTTCACGAATAACAATGTAAGAGCAAAGCTTAATTTAAACATTTGCACAATGAATTGGTGTTTGAACATCAAAGCTGCTTGTAAAACTTATTATATAAAGTTGGTTTATTCAATTGAATCTCTGACTGAATTGCTAAGAAAACATGACTGAATGATTTATCAAGGGAATTTTGAAACTGTGTCTACTTCACTTTTCATTGCCCTGAACTATTGCTGGTTATATTCCAATGTTTGTACGATTTGGATGGGCCTTCTTCAAGAGGTTTTTTCACGTGCCTCCCCCCGAATTAATGCCAAATACTATCTGGTCCCTTATTCTGTTGCCTCGATCGGGATATTCTTTCACTAAGGTCTTTATTCAAGTTATGAACTGTTCAATAGGGTTGTTCACTTGGTTAGCATCCCGTAGCTTGTATCGTATTACTATTGGGTTAAACCTTTGAAAATGTGGGGCTAGTTGAGTATCATGTCCATCCAAAGTTCCTAACGTACAAATAACATGGGCTGTTTTTAAATCTAACGCAGCTAGACTTTAATAGATTAAAAAGATGCTAATGCTAATTACGATTAAATAATGATTATTTACTAATAATTGAAAATATAACGTAAATAACTAAGGGAATTGGGACGTCATTGCTGATGTAGTTTCGGTTACATACAACACATAATCTCCTTTGTAATAAAATGTGAAATGCTAACAACCTCGTTCAGTGGTAACTGAGTCTAATTCCTACAACAATAACCATTATGCAATGAGAACGCTTCCTGTTAAAACAGAAAAATAACGGCGTATCAATTATTTTCCTATGACACTACATTAATAAATTTTACCTATTTCATTAACTAGATCGTAAATTTTTAATTTGGATTCACATAGATATTTTTATACACTAAATTTGCTGAGTCGCTGTAGAGTAAAAATCAGATCTAATGCTTAATTTTTGATTTTCTCTCTTTGGTGTTTTTTTTTTTTTTTAATGTCACACAATCCTTTTCTTAAAATGCATTTATCTTCACCCACTCATCTCACCTATAACATAATCTCCATGTTTCCATCAGTATTTCTTTCTTTTCTCTTTTCTCTTTCGTTTTTTCAAATGATGCTTAACATAATTTTCTCTATTAGTCGGATTTTTCATCTAAGTGACTGTCCAATTTTTCTTTGTTCCACCACTAAGCATTTTTCGAAGACTTTTTATTTTGACTGATTTTATTTTTTATTCAAATCTTTACCTTCCCCCCTCTCTCTCTCACGTTCCCCCCTCTCTCTCTCTCTCTTACTCTCTTTCTTACTCTATCTATCTCTACCCCCTCTCTCTCCGTGTCAGAGCCAATCTTATCAGAGCAATTAATTTTTTCAATCTTCTTTCATACAAACATTTCAAAGGCCTCAGATCGTTTCTTTTCTTTTTTCTCCATTTCACAAATTTGCAACCTTACAATCGTCGCCTCCAGATAAATGATTCAATCATGACTTTCAAACTTTTACATGCAACTTTTCTAATTCTTTCTCATTATTATTTTTTCTTACGATTCTTTTTCTTTTAATTTCTATACCACAACTTGTGTCTAGGCAAATCTTTCGAGAATACAACCTTTCGAATTTCAAACTAGTTGTTTCACGATTGTTTCAGACATTTTTTGACAACACTAAGCTGAATTTTATTCCTTGAAACTAATTCTTGGATCTAAGGAAGCATATGCATTTTTTTGTTGTGATAATTAGTTTTGTCTTTCTTTAGGTTACAATTTTTCTCAAAGTAGGTTAAATTTTCAATGACTCCTGTATGGTGCGGAAGCCTGGATGGTATACAAAGCGGATACCCACAGGGTACATGTCTACTACATGCGTCACTTGCGCAGTATATTAAATGTCAAGTGGTGGCAACATGTTTCAAACAGGACCATCCTGAAGAGAACTGGACTCCTTGGCATGCACTACATACTTGTCCAGCGCAACCTGAGATGGGCTGGTCACTTAAACAGACTTGGGGATGACAGATTACCAAAGCAGATTCTGTACTCTCAACTGAGAGAGAGATCACATGGAATCAGTAGACCAAATACCAGGTACAAAGACAACATCAAGAAAAACCTGAATGACTTTAACATCCCCATAGGCAGTTGGCAAGACGCAATCAGAGATCGAATAAATTGGAGGAAATGGATTCACGTTGTGTCATCATCGGAAACGATGGACAGCAAGTAAAATCTTTAAAGAATATCCAACGTTTTTGTTTTTGTTTTACATATAATCTTGTGACAAATGTTAATGATTTCAACATACTATTTGTCTGAAAAAATAGTATTCTATTCAATTTAGAAGAGCAAGGCGGTTGTTTTAGTTGAGGTGGAGCACCATACTGACGTCATGTCCCCACTTTACCAAACAGATCAGATTACCGAACCTTTGCCTTTCTTTAGATTAACATTTTTAAAGAAGGTAAATTTCTTTAAGAATATCTGTAGAATTTTGTGTTAGCTGATCAGTATCTAGCTGTTGCAAGTTGAATCTGCTCTGAGAATCCAGCATTGGTAGGTGGTTTATATAACACGTCAGGGTATTCCACTATGTACCTTGGCCAAGCTAATTCCCAGGATTCTGATTGGCTGCTGGTTTTAGTGTGGATACTTTTATCCATATATATCCAACACATGACGGTGTTATGGAAGTTAGTACAGAGACTGTATTCGGTTACAATCCCTTTTTTTTGTTTGTTAACTGAATCCTAGTTACAGCTTTCTTGAGAAGGTGAGTATTGGATGTTGATTCACCAATATCCAAGGTTTTTCTTTCTTTTTTTTTTTTTTGATATAATACTGTTATAAAAATTAATGATTTCAACTCCTTGGTCATATTAAGAAATATAGAAAAGTAATTTCTTCTTAGAAAAAAAATATTTTATTCATTTTTGAACATTGATAAAAAAACTGGTTTCAAGAAACTAGCAAAGATTTGTTAAAAAAAAAATAAAAATAAAAAAAAGATAAAAAGCAGTATCAATTTTAGGATCAGTCAGCTTAATTACATGCATCTTTATTGGCCATGATATTTCTCTGAAGTTTCAAAGAAAATCTTTAATCCAACCAAACATGAGAATTATTCAAGACTTCTTGAAATATTTTTGCTGCCATATTCAAAGGTTTACTTCATATATCAACTACAATTATTCTATTTAGAATAAATATTTAAAAAATCAGTTTTCAGCACATATCTAGGGATATATCTATTAAACTGTTGTAACCTAACAAAGGTTACTATATGTGAAATAACCAAATGGAGATTGAAAATGAATTGTAATCTTTATAATATTAACAAAATACAATACTTGCCATCAGCATAAAGAAGGTAAACCACTGTTAGTGGTATAAGAATACTTAGCATAATACTCCTGTATTTATGAGGATTGGGACATACCCATTAATGTTCATTGGTAGGGTATATAACAAACACATCACCAACCCCACAGACATTAATATCATCATCATCAACATTGATTATCTCACCATTTGATGTAGTAATGTCAGCAGAGTGGCCTCTTGTCAGTAACAGTCAAACAGCGAGGGATTCTACCCTCTTTTCACTAATGTTAAACAAGGAAGATTTATTTTGCTGATGTGGAGTACCCCTCCTACCATCATGATTTGAGTTATCGAAGACCAGTATCGAATCCAGAACCTTGTAATTCCTAAGCAGATGGTCTACTGACTGAGCTAAACTGGCCACAATAAGTAATTAGAAGCAGCTATCCAGCATCAACTGGGTAGAGGTGGGGGGTAAAAATTCCTGTTGTATTTATTTGTTTACTTTTGAGATTTACAAATACTGGGCATATGTAAGTAGAATTTGAATGCTATTTCTATGTATATTTTAATTTTTAAATATCTTTGAATGTAAATCAAATCTTCATAATTTTTGCACAAAAAGCAAGAACCGGTGATATTCAATATGTATATATATATATTTACTTTGTTGTTAATTGATTTATTTTCATAGTTTCAACCGGATATACATACATACACCAACTATTCTATATATTCATATATATATATATATATATATATATATATATATATATATATATATATAATATTATTATTATCATAGGAAAAATTAAGGGTCTACCATAGTTTCAATCAAATTGAAATGATTTCATCAGGACCCTACCCTATGTTTAACTAAGTCGATGTAATTCCTTAGTTAAATTGAATATATTTTTCGGATAATAACGGTTGAACACTACGTTATTTTTCTCTTAATTTGTGTGTTCAGGCCACATGCAAATATTGAGAAAAAACAATGTAACATTCCACACATATATTCATTTCTTTATTCTCATTTCTGTATTGTTATCAATTTAATTCTAATTCTAAATAATAGCGAGTAAAAGCAGTTAAAATTTAATTCTAATAATATTTTAGGGTTTTAATATTACTAAATCATAGTTTTTATAGTTCTTTCTATTCATTAATGGATAGTATATATATATATATATATATATATATATATATATATATATATATATATATATATATATGTGGGGGGGGTGCTCAGAAATCCTGCATTGAAATTAAATTGTAGACAAAATCTTTAGTTTCATGACTAAAGGAGTAAGTAACCAAGAATAGAGAAAAAAAACCCATTGAAAACACAGATTAACACAAGACTGAAAGAGATATTGTTTTTGTAATTAGTTTTATGCTGTGTGTGTTTTTTTTCATTCAGAGATAAATAAATCATTTTGCAACTAATAAAAAACCAATGACAATGTCATAATTTACTTTTATTTGATGATTAGAATGT
Organism: Doryteuthis pealeii; assembly: GCA_023376005.1. Lineage (NCBI taxonomy): Eukaryota > Metazoa > Mollusca > Cephalopoda > Myopsida > Loliginidae > Doryteuthis > Doryteuthis pealeii. Next base: position 44,865,290 of record CM042139.1, read on the forward strand.
TTTCAAGCAAAAACTATGATAAATGCTTCACTGATTCAACTTATTCAGCCTTTGAAAATCAAAGCAGTCATTTAGTAAACAAAAAGAAAGTAGATAAATAATCCATTAATAATGGAGATTTGCTTCTGATTTTTGTCTGTAACAAAAACTACGTCACTGCTTATATACCCGAAAACATCATAACAGAATAAATACACTCAAAATTTGAACATGCAACATTAGACAGTCTTCATTGTTTTTTTTAAAACAAATTTTAATAGATACATCCCCAGGATCATATATTTGTATATAGTTTGTTTTATTTTAATAGATATTCAAAGTTAATAGAACTTAGTTTCGATTTCAAATTGTTTTATCCTTTTTTTACTTCTTTAATAAATTTGATGATTTCATGATTTATGGTTCAAACTCTCCGACATTTAATTTTTAAATTCCACCTCCTCAAGCAATATGTTTCAAAAATCTATTTTTGCATTTTTTAAATTTTGTACGAGTATCTTTAAAAAAAGAAAGAAAAAAAAAAGAAATTTAACATTTTAATGTCTCATAATGTGTTTTTTTTACTAAAACATTTAAGGACAAGGGTGTTCTCTTATTATTGTAATGAAAATCAAACATCATTATGATTCAAATAAGGAACCAGCACCTTTCTTAAAAGACCTGTTGTTTAAGCTTTTGACTGTAGAAGCAATGCTCACTATTGCAGTGCGATTCCAATTACCGTTAAATTGACAGACAAAGGCAGCAAGCATACTCTTTACTCAATACAGTTCCTACATTGCTGCAAGCATAGTGCAGAATGGTGGATTATTTATCTAAGCACCATAGCCATACTGAGGCCAACAGCCAATCAGGACTCAAGGAGTATCACCCAAATGCAAGTTTGGAATATTTTTGATTGATAAGAACCCTCCCTTACATATATAAGAGCATTCAAAAAATAACCCACCTCAAAGAGGTTTTTCACGGAACAGATGGACTTGCTACTACTAACACATTCTTCTACCCGGATTTTAATAGCATGTCAAACCCTCAAAAATACTCCAATTTTTATAGTTCTTCTATAATGCTCCCTTTCAAAAAATCTAAAAACAATTTCTTCAAATAAGAAATTTTCTCCTAACGATGACCTAAGGTCGAAACTAGTTGAGAATAAATAACAAATAAGAAATATTCCTGTTTGTCTTATTACTTTTTGTTGATACTATATATATATATATATATATATATATATATATATATTCATACAAACAGTTTCATGTACAAATACACTTATGCTAAGCTAATAATTGTTGTTCAATTCAGCAGTGTACTAACTCACACACTTCAACATAGTGCGGTGAACAGGATTCGAACCTGTGTGGGCATTGCCCCTTGGATTTTGATTCAAAAGATTCTCACTCACTTCAACACTGACCTACTATTCTTGGAAAGACTAGTTTTCTTTTGGAAGATTAATTTTCTCTGGGAAACTATTTATCAACCAAAAGCTAAATTAGTTTATCCAATGTCTTAATTCATAACTAGCAGGACCTGTGGATATACCACAGTATGATAATTTAATTATTACAACGTTTGATATGTTTATCTAAGAGCTATAGCTAAATAGTTCAGTATGTAATGAAAAGTATAATAATCTTGATTTAACTATCTCTCACACTTCTTTTTTCTTTTCCTTATGTTTAATTGAAACAGATTAGCGTTACCGCTTCTGCATGCTCACCACCTCTCTCTACCTTTCTTTCTTATATTTTCTTCTGTGTAGCATGTCCTTTTTCTTCCCTTTCTTTCTTTATAATTAAAACAGAATGGTCCATTATTTATTTGAGGTGATGACACTCATAAGAAATTAAAATTTGGGGGATAAGCAACACCAGATAACCAGGATTTACATTTTTGCATTTCATCTTGGGTGATCTGGATGGTCTCATTTTAGCCAGAAGGTGTTGCAAGATGATAACGGTCATACAATTAAGGAACACAAGTATTAATATATAGATGATATATCATTTAATTGCTGCTGGAGAAATTATCTCATTAAGAAAGCTTATTTTTCAAATAGTCATACATTCTTTTCTGTCATTATTTTGATAATTGAGTCGAAAAGAGGTGCATGGTAAATGATTATCATTATAGGAAATTGATTCGGCAACATATGTTCAAATCCTGGAGAAGGCTGTTTGCACTTCACATAGCACTAATACCCTTGGAAGTAATGGCAATAAAGTGTCACATTCCATATATCTCCAGAACTGAAAAGAGTATCAGAAATTCAATGCAAAATGATGTTGTCAGAAGTGGGATTCGAACCCACACCCACATTCATGGAGCAGAACACTCATTGTCCTGATAAAGGTATAGATTAAACCTTGTCTGGCGTCTTAGACCACTCAGCCATCCTGACAACTGAAACCTCACCATCAGATTCAATTTATTATCATACCCAAGATTTTATATTTGGAGAGAAGGTTCTTATTTCTTCTGCAGGGAATACAGTCAGCATATTTTAAGCAAAGGATGAATAGGAAGAATGATTCAAAAGTAGGGATAGAATGAAGTCGATAGAAATGTATGGATGTGATTTATTATTAACATACAAGCATAAAATCCATAAAAAAAAAACAACTGAATCATTGATGATGCTTCTGAGTATTTGTGCATCCTTGTTCGGATCAAAGTGTTGCTCCCAGGCCTTCTTTTTTGGATTAAGCACTACTATCAATATGCTCTACAAAAAGTTTTATATATATATATATATAATTTATTTAATGTTATCTATCACATATATATATATATATATATATATATATATATATATTTAATGTTATATATCAAACATATATTTTTATCTATTTAATGTTATATATCAACATATATATACATTTTTATCTATTTAATGTTATATATATATATATATATATATATATATATATATTTATTTATTTATTTATTTATCTATTTAATGTTATATATCAAACATATATATATATATATATTTATCTATTTAATGTTATATATCAAACTTATATATACTAGCAAATATATGCTCCCTCCGGGTGCAAGTATTTAAGTTTTAATGTAATAAAATATTATGTTAACTTAGAAAGGCTAATGAAACTAAATAAAATGCCGATAAAAAGATTTGAAACAGAGAGGGAACAACTAAAATTTGCTTTTTCTTCACTCCTGTCTTTCATTGCTAAATTTTCATAACTTAACTATTTAGTTAAATTAGGAAGTAAAGAATAGAATTACTGTTAATATTGCTAATGGATTTCTTTTAAAATTTATCCTTGAGATTTTCGCTCATATTCATTAAGATAAAACCAAATAATTAGAAATCAATAGTACTAAGCAAGTATTTATTAAAATCAAATTTTTGATATCAATATGCAAATTAACCTTCCCATTCACACTGCAAACCGCCATTTTTTGTATATATAAATATACTTGCATGTTATTAGTATATAGATATGGTCAACAATATTAATAATGTAAAACAATTTTATTAATTATTGATGTTTGAATATGAATAAAATCATGGAGAATGTGATGTAAACAACTATGTGAATTGTAACTCGATTAGTAATATAGTTTCGGTTACAGGCAGAAAAACACACAATCTCCATTATAATAAGATATTTTTATCTATTCAATGTTATATATCAAACTTATATATATTTTTTTATCTATTCAATGTTATATATCAAACTTATATATATATTTTTATCTATTCAATGTTATATATCAAACTTATATATATATTTTTATCTATTCAATGTTATATATCAAACTTATATATATATTTTTATCTATTCAATGTTATATATCAAACTTATATATGTATTTTTATCTATTTAATGTTATATATCAAACTTATATATATCTATATATATGGATAGGGGTTAGTTTAGCTCAGTTGGTAGAGCACCTACCTAGGAATTGCAAGGTTCTGGGTTTGATACCAATCCCCGCCAACTCAGCACATAACACAGATTGGGTAATCTGATCTGTGTGATAAAGTGAGTAGCTGACAATAGGAGTTTCAGTATACTAGTATATAGCAAATAAAGGTTTGAAAAATATGGAATGAGGATTATCTAAATACAAGAAATCCTCAAAAGGTATTTTAATCCACCATTGAAAAAATCCATTCTTAATTTTTTTGTGTCCCTTTATAACATTTTCTTTCTTTCTCTCAACCCCCTCCTTTGGTTTTACATTTAATCTACTTTCCTTGGAACAAGTCTCACAATTTAAAGTTTTGGAGATTCCCATGGCCAAAGATCTTGCTTAAAAAAAATAATAACGAAAACAAAACTGTGCAAGCTTCTGTAGATCTTTTGTTAATCCGAGGTTTGAAATTTTGTAAGAATATAGATTATTTATTTTATCAAGAGAAAAGTAATTTTTTCCTTTTTACCAGAATAATGGTGGGATAATTGTTTTTGGTTTTTTTTTTTAAATTTACAAAGTTTAGATTAGTCTGACATATGGTCATGGGAGGTAAGCATAAAACAAGAACTGAATTCAATACCATGACAATCTGTGAAACTTTTCTTCTTTCTGTCTTATTATATTTTTTTAAGTAGCATTTTCTTATTTCTTCCCTTTCTTCTTTATAATAAAAACGAAATAGTCCATTATTTAGTTGAGTTGACAGCACTCATTAGAAATAAGAATCCAGTGGATAAGCAACACCAGATAATCAGGATTTACATTTTTGCATTTCATCTAGGAAGATCTGGACGGTCACATTTCTAAACAGAGGTTGTTGCAAGATGATAAGGAAGAAAAGTATTATTATATAAAAAAAAAACAATCTGACATGAATTTGAGAAAGGAAGATGATGTTGAGGATTATTCATAATGGCTTGAGAAAGGTGGCAAGTCATCTTTTCTGATAACATGTTTTGAAAATTGAAATCAAATAATCACACAGCCATTTCCAAATTGTAAATCTAATAAAAGTGTCTTTCTTTGATGAATTATTTTTTATTGCATCAGTAACATTGATGCATTTTAGAAACTGGGTGTTTACACATTCTTTACAGGTTAATGCTCCTCACCACCAGACACAAAATTTTTGAAAGCACGTTTACTAAGTGTGATTTTCTTGGATGATGTTGTTTCATTCACATTCATCCTCAATATTGATTCTATCTTGCATGATGAACAACACAGTGCAATCTTCATCTTTTTTTTTTTGGGGGGGGGGGTTGTCTCATTTCTAAACCATCAACCATTCCTTTTTGTTTCTTTCATTAGAAAAAAATAAAAATAAACAAAAGCATTTTTTCTTTAAATCTTTTTATTTTATTTAAAAACATTTTTTTGTTTTACTGAGCACTCAATGCAAGTTGGTGTTGTTCATCTTGTTTAAATAGTAGGTTAAGGTCAAAGTTCACATTTACTGATTCTGAGATTATAATTGCTAAAAGAAGCACAGGAGTGAGTGGAGGCTTATCATGGCAGCTGAGGTAATGATCCATTTTCCAAAGATGCCAGAAATCAGTGTTTATTCTCAAGTAAAAGATTTTGGTAATTGGAATATCTAATAATATCTATTTTGGTTGTATAATTTTTCATGAGAATAATTAATGTTGGGTCGGTAAAATATATTTATTCCTATGTATGGAGTTAAGTAGGGGAGAGCCTTTCTCTGATTAAACATAGACACCACATGATGTGCCCTTAAGTTTTGGTGCCCATATTCAATAGAGACATTCAGACCGGTTCCACAAGCAGTCAACTAGAAATTATCTGAGATTTATTGACATAAAATATCAGATATCTTTGATTTCACTCTCCATCAGACTAGTACGTCTCTCAAACTTGACTCTATATAGGAAGGATGTTTATATTGTTAGTCATTGTTTTGTTATTAAATAAACCATTAGAATTGAACTAAGTTTTAATTTATTTATTGTCTTAGAATAAATGTGAAACTAACACATCAAAAATAGTAAATACAAGAAAAGTCAGGATTTGTTTGTCACAACTCAATCTTTTTCTGGTTGTATGCTAGTAAAATCACCAGAGTAACTTATAGTCTGTATCAGTCAAACAGTGAGGGAGATTATTCCTTTTTTCCTTGTACTAGACTAGGGAGATGGTTTTTGCATTTGAGGTGGAGCACCACACCTATAAACTCCCTACTTTACTGCACAGGTCCAAGCTGTACTACTCATATGCTGAGTTGTTGAGTGCTAGCATCAAATCTAGAACCCTGTGGTTCCTAGGTGGATGCTCTACTGAATGAGCTACATCAGTAAGCTCTGAATATCATGACATGGGTGTAAATATGCTTTTTTTTGTCGGTACAGCTGTGTATAAAGTGTGTTTCTTTATTGCAATCAATGGCAGAATTAATACCAATTTAGGAAACACTATGATAGACAAGTGATATTTCTATTTTTTAAACTGTTTAAAAGATGTTATTCTAGGAGTTTTTAAAAGCAAATAAAGATGAAAAAGTTTTAAAATAATGTGGTCCTTAATACTCCTTAATCAAACCAAAGGCATGTAACCTTAAAACTGCATGAATCCTGTTCAAGATAAGTACCTCCAACAGCTTGTACTTGAAATCAAAGAAAATATATTGCTTATATAAAGTAGTAATTTGACTAAATGACCCAAGCATGAAATCTTCCCTAACCAAAATAGTGTAGGTATTACATGTGTAAGACAAGTGCTTAAGGTATCAAATTTAATCAACTTCAGGTAAAAAGAGAATTTTGAATGCTGGTTTTCATATCAAGTAGGCTTTACCACACTTGAGACAACAAATGCTTCTTTGCAATCAGCCCTGAGCCAGACAAAAAATAGGCTAATAACATATTGACAGTGGCATATATTTCTAAGATAGAGTATCACACTTGAGCTAGTATACCACTAACAATTTTTTATAGAAAGATTTCCTCTAGCCAAAAGATAACAGGATCTTATTTCTTTTATATATATATATATATATATATATATATATATATATATATATATATATATATATATATAAATATTTGCAAACACACTTTACATGAACCATTATTTAGTTTGTAAAAAATTAAAAGTAAACCTTCTGAAGACTTTGTTGTTTAATGATCATTGATTAAATGTTGATTATAATTGGGAAAATTGTTTTGTATAAGGAAAAAGGAAAAATAACTTAAAAAATAAAATAAACAAAGAAGCATGAAGAGTATAAAAGATAAAAAACGTGAAGTTTGTTGGTGGTCAACAAAATAGATATTCATAATAAATCTTATTCTTTCTTAAAATGTATTTTTTTTCTTATCTTCAAATTTGCAGAGAAACATTTTACAAAAGAAATATAGAGAGTAAGCTGAAAATTCCATTTTAAGAAACAATATTTAATTTTTTACATTTAAAGAAAAGTGAATGTTTTGTTCTAAAAATTGCCATACCTTGTCAGAATTTAAAAAAGATTAAAAATATGAAAAAAGTAAATAAAAATTACTTATCTTTGATGAAACATCAAAAATTCAAGTTTTCAATTAATACATACCTGTGGAAAGAAAGGAAAAAATATTGAAAATATTAAAATTATAATACAAAACATTAGAATTAACAATTATTAAACAATAATATAAATATACTGTGTTGAAATAGTTACAAATACCATAAATTACATTTTATCAGTTTTTTAAATTAAAAGAAAATTGTATAAAAACCTGTGGATATAATGGTTCTTTGATGAACAAGCATATTTGTTTATATGACAGAATAAGTCATATAAATACATATGGAAGGGAAAAAGACAGAAAGATAGATTCAAGCTTGTTGAACAGAAAGAAAGAAATATATTCAGATATAAATGCAAAAGAAAAAGAAAAAAAAATGAAGAAAGAAAGCAAAAAATACAAGAATCAGTGAAACGGGAAGATCATACCGGTGTGTTGTCTTCAAATTAGTAAAAGTCAGACTGAGGAGGCAAGGAAATGCCAAAATAAATTTATATCTAATAGATAGATAGCTAGATACATAAATATGAAGAATATAAAAGGAAAGGTGGATAAAACAACCAGACAATAGATTCAATTAATATTTTGTCTTTATTTTCAATCATAACGAATATCATATATATATATATATATATATATATATATATATATATATATATATATACATATATATATGCACACAAGCATACAAATCAGTGTATAGGCTTATATGCAAGGAGAAGGGAAATGCAAGTTTATGCCAACATTTTTCTAACATGTTCAAAAAGGAAAACAAAACCTTAGAAAATAAATGAAAGAGAAAAAGAAAATGAAAGCCATAAAACATTTCTAAAGATCAAAATTTGCAAATAAACAGAAACGTTTTCTTTCAATTTACAATAAAAAAAAATTAAAAAATTAAAAAAGAAGATAGATGAAAGATAAACATGACTAATTATTAGAAATTGATTTTTATGTTTAATCAATTATTTATACCCATTAATTAATCCAAATTGAACGTAAGGAAAACCTTAAGAAAATCTATAATTATGATGAATGAGGTGAACATAGTTTTAAATCTGAAGTGTTTCAACTGGAGAAGATTGATTAACCCTTTATAAATGCAGTCAATGAACATCTCTCTCTTTAGGTTATTTTTCATCACTTATAAAATAAACAAATGTCCAGAATCCGTGGAAGTCTTATGACATCAGAATCCACAAATATATTTATTTTTTGGATTCAATTCTACACAATAAAAGGGAACAGTTTTCATATAAATTATTGTAATATAATTAAGGAGCTTGCAGGTAATTAGGGGTTGCAAATAATTAGTTTTAGTAAAAGTGTGTATATATATATATATATATATATATATATATATATATATATATATATATATATATATAACTATGATTGTAGATATATTTATAAATAAATAACTATGATTGTAGATATATGTATAAATAAATAGATAACTATGATTATATATATATGTATAAATAAATAAATATGATTATATATATATATCATCAAGTCATGCTGACAGCATAGATTCCCATGACTTTCTTGCCACCCTTCCCTATTGATCATTGTTCTTAGCAAGTCCTTCACATGGCATCTGCACAGAGCTGATCGATGTATGTTTTTGCTGGACAACCTACATGAGATGTAACATATGAGTTCATCCTTACTTCTTCAGCAATATATATGTGCTAAAAGTGTCTACAATTTAAAATTGAAGATAATAGTGTAACTGGAGTTTAAATTCACTTACAATAATAACCAGGAAAATATACAATGTAGTTAGTATTTTATAAAGTTAAGACTTTTATCCTACATATCATATATAAAATTCAATTTGATATTATATTTTGGGTCATACAACTTGGTTTGACAACAGAGTAATGTACAATTATATTGTTATAACATGAGACTTTATATTATGGACTCACACAACATGAAAATTGAATTTTATATTATGTTAAATTTGACGAAAACTATTCCATAATTATTCAATGGTGAACAGAATGTTATTAATCATTTGGAGGAAGAGAGATGAACATTTTTTATGTGTGAAACTGACATTATATATATATATAAATATATATAAGAGACATATTGCGTTGAAGGAACACTTAAGTTGCAATAGACACTGTAGATAAATAAATTTATAAAAAGATATATATATATATGAGTTAAGGTAGCATAGACATGAAGTCCACACCTGGTTACTGACAGTTTCTCACCTTCAGACCAAGATCTGAAGGTTAGAAACTGTCAGTAACCAGGTGTTGACTTCATGTCCACACTACCTGAACTCAAATATAAATGCTCTATCAATGATATTGAGTACTGTCTTGGAAATATAGCATCCATATTATCTAATATATATATATATATATATATATATATATATATATATATATTAAAATCATTTCATCTACTACAATTGTTTTCCTTTATAGAGAGGACCCAAGTAATATATATATATATATATATATATATATATATATATATATATATATATATTAAAATCATTTCATCTACTACAATTGTTTTCCTTTATAGAGAGGACCCAAGTAAGGATCAATTGCTATCCTTACTTAGTTTTATCTTTATGTTAATTTAATATTCAGAAATTATTGAAAAATACAGAGTGACCTAAAATATTTTATGCAATTTCATAATTACTGAAATTTTTAACAGAACAGGCAAATTGAATATTCCACTGTGAAACTTATGATTTTTACTAAATGTAGTTTCGTATAACACAAAACAAAGACTGTGTAGTGCCAAATAAAAAGGTCCGGCTCTTCTTTAAAATCAGCATTCAAAATATTATTAATGGAGCCTTGAACGCATATTGTTGGTTGGTTGGGATTTATGGCATGTCCACCCATTGTGTCATTTTATGCCGGAAACATTTTTGTTTTATTCATTCTTGATAGATATTATTTTTTTAAACATTTTTTTTAAACATGTTTTTCTATTTAATCCATAGATAGGATCCTACCACTCCAGGTAAGAGTGGATGTGGGAGTATAACACAAAGCTAAATCAGCCAAAAAAAGAAAGATTTTGTAGTGCTAAATGAAAAGATCTAGCTTACCTTTAAAATCAGCATTTAAAATATTATCATTAACCAAGGCTTGAACCCAGATCTTTGTCACTATAACACATGAGCTAATTGTGAAGTGTTACTTTCCAAGAACAATGCAAATCCAAAAGATTAGCAATCTGTGCTGATGTGGAGAATTGTGTTTAGATTATGAAATATTTTATCTTTGTGTTGCATATTGAAAGAAAAAAACTTAAAAGATAAACTTTTGGATTGGTACAATGCAAATCTATTGCTGAAAATATATTTTCACTTGGTGAGACATATACTGTATATCCCAGAAGTACATTACTGACGGTTCCTTTTAAAATATTACATTTTTCTAAGCCAAATATTCAAGGATTCCATTATCTCTTGTGGAAAACTATACAATTCAAACATATACTATTAGGTATGATTTATTACTTAACTCTACAGTATTGAAAATTATATATATATATATAGTATCGAATTGCCGCTTGAACCCTTCCATTGCAGTGGCATATGTAAATTAACTAGAAGTGCTCAATAAATTAAAAACAGAGCAATAATAATAATAATTGTAGAGGAAAAAAGTTAAGGGTCTACCATGAATTAAAACCATGGTAGACCCTTAACTCTTTTCCTCTACTTGTATTATTTATATATATATATATATATATATATATATATATATATATATATATATATATATATATATATATATTACAGATACCATACGAGAAGACCTGGACATGGCTAAGAAGGGAAAATCACAAGAGAGAAACCGAATCCCTCATAATAGCAGCACAAGACAATGCCATAAGAACAAACTATATCAAAGCAAAAATAGATAAAAAGCACAACTACTTCAGGCTTAAAAAAAAGCCATATTAAAGTATTTTTTCATTTTCTGCTGATGTATAAATTTCTCCCTCTGATCTATTATAGATAACAGGGACATTAAGATATACTTTCTTTATATTAAATACCTCTAAAATATTCAAGTAATTCAATATGATAAGTTCCTGTGACAAAGAGAGAGAGAGAGAGAGAGAGAGAGAGAGAGAGAGAGAGAGAGAGAGAGAGAGAGAAAATCATTTTTATAAACACAAGGCATTATGCTTATCTGATGATTGGACTTTCTTCAGTGAATCAAAAGAGTGTTTCACTCTTGGGCTCTTTAATTTTGTGGTTGATAACTTTATTGGATTTCTTCCTTTCTTCATGGGAATTTAAAACTTCTAGTGATTTGAGAGAATGGTTAGGGAATATTTCAGATTTGAACATAAGTAGATTCTTGGCAATATCTCATGGAAACCACAGATTTTGTAGTTTATCTATATATTACTAAATTTCTAATTATATATATATATATATATAATTTTTATTTTAGAAATCCTTTTCAAGAGGATAATATTAAGAAGATTATTATGAAAAACAAAAAACTATAAAACAATTTGGATTCTGTTGTATTCAACAAAGTTTATATATAAGATAAACAACATGTTGGTTCAACATATGGAGAACATTTTTTCTTAAATAGTTTTTTTTAACATACATACACGCACACATATATGTCAAATCATTAATACATAGAATAAATCTTATTTATCATCAATGTCTACGAATATCTGAGTAAAGATTTGCCTCATAACAGCCCATGCTATTAGTGTGTTTAAAGCACTGCAATATATTTGATATATCACTTGGTGTTATTGGCCTCTAATATAATTGTTTTATTCTCCAATGTATTAAAATCAATTGTGTGAATGCTTTTATATTGAAAACAATTAAAATATAATTATGATAAGTGTAATCTTTTTATATTCGTTCTTATTTAATTTTATTTAATCTATCTAATTTAATATATTTCATAATAAAAATTTAAAAATTACACCTGGAGGGCACATATTCTTGCTAGTATTTTAAATGGAAGATTCTTTGGATTTTGCTAAGATATATAATTCACTTGTTTACTTTGTTTTCTTTCAAAGCAACTCTGATAGTAAATAAGAACTCAACTTCATGCAGTGTATATTTCGGGCTTTTCTGAGTTTGTAAATTTCCATATTAAAGCATCGGACTTATGCTAATAAGACAATGGATTGTTTCAGGAAACAAAGGACATTAACCAAGATCATTTTCTGGTCAATTCCTTTTATTCAGGAGTTTTCCCATTTTTAGGATTGGGATATAAAAATAGGCATTCTTTTGTTTTGCTTTTTTATGAAATTAGGTATAATTTTATCAATGGGATTAAAACATTAATCCAAATATCTAAATCCACAAGCAAACATTTGGCTTTAGAGGAAAAAACGGGGGTTGTGATATATGATGCAACTCAAAATTTGCATCAAGGAATCTCCTGAATAGACTAATTTCAATGTAATAAGGAACTGACATTTCTGGAATGGATTTTTAGATTCCAGTTTATTTAAACGTCAATATCCAAAACTAGAAGTACCCTGTTGGCAGGACTTAGAATACACTGACTGTATTCACTCCAGAGGGGTAAGATCTCCTCCGAAAGAAGTGTCCGAAGTATGACACTAAACTATGCCTACTTGTAAGGATCCAGTTCTGGAGCTCTTGGAAATGTGGAGTACCCTTTCTTTGCCATTACTCCCATGTCAACTCTGACCCAGAGTGAGAGTACCTGTTAGGGTTCCATCTATGAATCAAATAGATATGTTAAAAAATTATTTGTATTAGATTGGAATAATTGAAATCATATCCATGTGCAAAAACTTGAAGAAACTACACGAAAATATAAACATAGAATGTTATGCAATTCCTTAACCTCTTGGCATAAAATAACTTCAAACAGGTTAGCATGCCATTAAAATCAATCCAAACTAGAACTTGCAAAGAAGCCTGTCATATTCCCTATTTTTTCAAAGATGGCTCAAGAGTTATATCTCAGGTCTTATGGTAAGATGATATATCTGTTTGGGTGATGTTTACCCAGACATCCTAGATTATCAGTACTCGGGCTGGGCCTAATTCCATAATACTGCAATATTAAACAAAGGTTTTTTTTTTGTCTTAACAAGATCTGAAGTTCCTTCCGTTTAGTTATTTTGACAGAAAAATTCCACTGACAGGAAACAAGTTTTTTTCATATTCGGTTGGTCAAATTTATAGAATCCATGATATTCAAATAGCCATAGTAAAAAGCCATTGATATAAACAGATGTAATCGTTTTTTTGTAATAATAAATTAATTAAAAATATAGATTATAATTTTTTTCTAATTATGGAAAATTAACCTCATTTTCAGAAAGCTTAAAAAAATGATGAAATGAAAAAACGAATGGCTAAAATTTATAGATTGCATCTGTCAATGATAATCACGAGATCCAAACATGTCCCCCTCCTCCTCCTCCTCCTCCTCATTGAAATCCATAACATCTGGTGAGAAAAATGATTTATTTACTTAAAAGCTCATCTTGTTTCTTCCGAAAGAGCATGATGTTTTTCAGGCAGAGTCATTTTATATTTAGAATAAATTATTTGAGTCTAATATTAGTGCACAAACAAATCATAGGAACAAGCACACAAACACATAGAAATATATGCATGCACACATACATATATAATTACAAACAAACATATGAAGGCACAGACAAACATATGCACATACATATATAGAAATATATGCACACACAAAGATATAAGAATTTAGTTTTTGAGAAGGTATCATTGATGTTTTTTTAATTGTTAGAAATAATCTAATGCATTTTCTCTTTAAAAATAATTTTCCTACTTTTAATAATATATAGAAGCATCTGTGCAAGTGCCTATGTTTGCTGACATACACACATTATATATATATATATATATATATATATTACACATACACGCACACCAATTTATAGGGTTATAAATGCTTGCAGTGGAACAATGAAAAATTAATTATTTTATTCAACATTGGTGGTATGGAATAGATTAAACAAATCCTCACTCACCAAGTACCAATATCAGCATTAGCATATCCATAATATACTAATACTGAACAAAACAGAAGGAAAAACAAAATAAACTCAATTATGCATAAAAGAACATTGAATCTTTTATATATACCTACAGGTGGCCTGATTACAAAATTGTATGATATGTTAGGTTACAACCTCTTGGAGTAAAGTTGAAAAAATCTGACTCACTGACATTTGCATTTATTATTAGAAAAGTAAATTTTACATTCAGCCATTTTGGTTCTAACACATTGTTAAAACCAATTACTAAAAAAGTATAACTATAAATACACAACATATATTACTTCCTAACAGTTAGGCATAACATAACCCCAGACGGGTTGATATGCAATTAAAACCAAACAACCATCTATTTCTATGTACAACATTTAAACATCAGAATGTTTCTTGAAATCTTAAATCAGAAATAGAAAAAAAGAAAAGCCTTTCAAAATTTTGAGAAGCAAGTGATGTTTTCTCTCTATGGCCTAGATTATACACTCTGATTGAATAAGTAGCAATCATTGCTCCAATTAAAGAATTCTTCAAAACAGTCTATTAGGCATTAGATATTTTCTTCTTATTGTTTTTAGAAGAGCATTGAAAAGTGTTGTATTAATCTTTCTTTTCTCTTCAATTAGTGCAAAATACATTATTAAGAGCTATTACCTTTAATAATAGAAATGTTTCTAAACAATATGAAATCTATATATCAATACTCTTGTTCCTTATTCTTCCAACAGTTATCATCTTGCAACACCCTCTGGTTAAACATGAGCCCATCTAAAATGAAATGCAAATATGTAAATCCAGATTATCTGGTGTTACTTATTGGTAGAATTCTTATTTCTTATGAGTAAACACCTCAGCTAAATAATGGACCATTCCAGTTTTACTATAAAGAAATAAAAGGAAGAAAAAGGACATGCTACACATAATATAACAACAAAAATAAAGAAAAAAATAAAAGAGATGGTTTGAGCACATGGAAGCAAAAATGCTAATTTGTTTCAATTGAACATTATGAAAAGAAGGAAAGAGAGAGAGTTAAATCAAGATTATTATACTTTTTACATATTGAACAATTGCAATAGCTCTTAAGTAAACATATCAGATGTAATAATTAAATTATCATACTGTGGTATGTCCACAGGTCTTGACAGAACTGATAGTTTCTATTCAATGAAAAAATGAAAAGAAGAAATGAAAGAATGAAAAAGAGAGAGAGAGAGAGAGAGAGAGAGAGAGAGAGAGAGAGAGAGAGAGAGAGAGAGAGAGAGAGAGAGAGAGAGAGAGAGAGTTAAATCAAGATTATACTTTTTACATATCAAACTATTTAGCAATATCTCATAAGTAAATATATCAAATGTTGTCATAATCAAATTATCATACTGTGGTATATCCACAGGTCCAACTAGTTTTTAATTAAATCCACAAATACCCATAGATGTAAACATTCATATTCAAACTAATATCATTTTCAAGCATCACTGGATGTGTACTTTTTATATAAAAGTGTACACATTGCACATCCCCTCACCAATACACATGATGTACTTAAATATACACATATGTGACCATTACAGTTGTTTATAGATTTATGTTAAATGTTTTAATTGCTAAATATCTCCAGAGGGTCGGTGAATAATACTTATTTTTAGGAAGAAAATCAATTTTTTTAAAATACTTTCTCTTCATTCAAACATTAAATAACATAAAATAGATCCACATCAAAGAACTGATATCCCCATCTATAATTTTTAATATCCATTGTAGAAACATTATCAATGCAAAGCTCGTTATTGTCAATATAATTGTTTATAATTATAATGGCAATTTTTCTGAAAATGAAATTGATGAAAAGAAATACTAATTCCCTCTTTAAGAATGCTCTATACCTTATGACAATTATTCGATTTTATCATATTTATATTATTATTATTAGCAAGAGTATGTGCCCTATGGGCGTACCTATCTATATTTTAATGTAATGGAATATATCAAATTAGAAAGACTAACAAAATTAAATAAGAACTCATAAAAAAAGATTACTTATTTTAATTGGTTTCTATATAAAATCCTTTATAGGATTGATTTTAAAATGTTGGAGAATAAAACAATAATATTAGAGATCAATAACCCCGGATAGTTAAAACCAGTATGCAAATTAACCACACCATATATTATGTAAACCTTTATTACTTTGTGATATATAAGACACATTGCAGGGTTTTAAATGCCCTAATAACATGGGCTGTTTTGAGGTAAATCTAAATCAGATTTTCATAGAGATATTGTTAATAAATAAGATTCATTCTATGTATAAATGATTTCAACTATAAATTAAATACTCTTGATAATCTTACGCAATTCTTGAGGGTATTTTGTGACAAGCAGTGACAAAGTTTCTGTTACCGACAGACACTGAATCTCCATTATAATAAGATTATATTTGTGTATATTTTTTCATAAAAGATATATTCATAATAGTTGTTGAGGGAAAATACATTTTAAAATTTGGAATTAGATTTAAACAGCTCCTTAATTTGTTCCAAATGTGTTGCTTATATCTATTAATATTACTAAGTATCACCCATCTAAGTGCTGAACAGGCTCATCATTGCTTAACTTCGTTGATAATACAAGTGTCAGGGATTCAAGTATGACTTGAAAGTAAGTTTGAATTTTTCTAAACTTGCTCATGGTTATTATTACTAAGTGTCACCCATCTAAGTGCTGAACAGGCTCATTTTTGCTTAACTTTGGTGATCAGCAACAGATACGAACCCCAATCATTTTATAAGTGTTTCGATGCAAGCTGAAGTATGAAAATTTAAAAAAAAGAAATTTTTGGCTAATGGCTAATTTCCTGATAGAATTTCCTATTTGAAAAATAGTTTTTCGAGGTGAACAGCAACATCATGTACTTTCAAGTATAAACATCAATCATTGTAAACATGTAGAGATATAGCTAAATCTCAATTCCATCAAATTCAATAGAATATTTATTCAAATTAAGAGCTTCACTTTTCTCTTGGGATTCCATCAAGACAATAACTAATGTCTTTAACACAAGAACAATACCACACATATTCTGTTACATAAATCATCTCGGACGTATTTGATTCTAACTGGATAAAATATCCATTAAATCTAACCAACCCGACCAGTGATTTGATATAATCTCCTTCTGCAGGTTTTCGCAGCATAAACACTCTAACACAAGTGTCTAAAAATAATCAAGTTCATATTCCATACATAATGTATTAAAATTTACACAGCACACATGGGGAAACTTCATCATGGTAGGAACCATTTTTATGATTTCAAATGTACGAGCATAAAGCTGAATGGAAAGTGCTAATAATGCTCTAAGCTAACATTTTAGTTAATGTATATCAGTTATGTAGGAAAAAAGAAAGAAAACCGATAAAAACTTGAGTTGCGGGCCATATTTTCAGACAAAGTATAAGCAATCAGTATTGAAATCCTTATTGATTAAAGAAACTTGACATCAGACCATCAAATGATTTTGCCCCAGAGAAACTATGGTAAAAGCAAGAATGCAGGTCAATATATTTCATAGATAAAAACAAAATCGGGTAATATTTTCTCTTTGGCTTAAAACATTTAAAAAAAATTATTTCTAAATATTCATTTTGGCAATGTCAGCATTCCTTAAAGCTAAAGATTGTTGCTTTGTTTACAAATCATTATTTCCTCTATCAATCTATATATCACTAATATTCTTATGTTTATGCATATATATATATATATATATATATATATATATACACAAGTTAGGTTTTTACAGTAATCCTCTTTTTACTTTCTTTTTTAATTTTCATGTTGGCAACCTTGTGCACAGACACATATACACACACACACACACACACACACACAAACATGTGTGTGTGTGTATATATATATATATATATATATATATATATATACACGCATACAAACATATTTAAGTTAAGGTAGTTAACACATGGTTACTGACAGTTCTCACCTATGCAATCTTCAGACCTGGACCGAAGTTCACATATGCGAGAAACTGTCAGTAACCAGGTGTTGACTCCATGTCAACACTACCTTAACTCAAATATAAATACTCTATCAATGATATTGATCACTATCTACTTAAAGATATAGCACCCATATTATCTACAATTATATATATATATATATATATATATATATATATATATATATGTATGTATTTGCTGGAAAAAGTTTTGATACTCTGATTATGTCATTTAAATTATAGTTTTCAATACATACAAAGTTTTAAAATTATTTACTAATATCCTTAAAATTTATCATTACATTTAAATGATTTAATTCTAAAATATTAGAAATATCATGACTAAAAAGATGCTTTTAAATGCTACTGCTATATCTGATTTCTTAGTCATCTAGTGAATATATTGCAAGGCCACCCTTGGATACTTAAAAATATAGATTATACTGATTCCTCAATATACTATATTGTTATTTACAAAACTTTGCTAAGCCTGTCACACCAGGCTTTGAGTTGATTAGATAACATGCTGTTACTATGTGGTCATCACTTCCCTGTATATACATGCCTACAATAAAGTCCAATCTATAAAATCTTATTATAATGGAGATTTGGTGTCTGTATATTGGTAACCGAAATTATGTCACTGCTTATGTCACAATACCCTAAGGAATTGCATAAATTTATCAATGAGTATCTAATTCATAGTCAAAATCATTAATACATAGAATAAATCTTATTTATTAATGCTGTCCATATGAAAATCTGATTTAGATTTGCCTCAAAACAGCCCATGAGTTGCAATATGTCATATATTACTAAGATGTGGTTGATGTGCATACTGGTTTTAACAAAACTGGATTTAATAAATCATTACTTGGTGTTATTGATCTCTAACATTGTTTTATTCTCCAAATTATTAAAATCAATCATACAGATGATTTTATATAGAAACCAATTAAAATATAATTGAAATAAGTGTAATCTTTTTATATGTGTTCTTATTTGATTTCGTTAATATTTTTAATTTAATATATTACATTAAAACTTAAATACTTACAGGTGCATATTCTTGCTAATAGGTATAATAAAAAATAACAAGTAATAATAAGATACAACAGCTATGATAATATTCTGCAATAAGATTTTATGGTCGATAGAAGATTAGGTTTTACCATAGATCTGAGCAACTTTAGCGTATGATTTTTTCTGTGCTTATTCAGTGAAGAGCATTCAAATTTTCACTGAAAGGGAAGCACTTTATGGCTTCTTTTGTGTGCTTCTGAATTTCTAGTATCATCACGCTTTTGATTTGAGGCCATTATTGAATAAATCTTATGAATTGTTAATTTCTGGAGTTCACTTTTGGTAAGCGAAATAGAGGACAGTAGAACTGCAGATAAGTAGGGTCCACTGTACATTCAAACGTTGCACACAAAGTCACATGCACTCAAATTTGTCCTTTGTGTAAGTTTGTCTTAAAATTTATTAAAAAGGGGGACATAAAGTCTTGGCTGCCATTTTAAGAAGATCTGAAAGTATATTGCCTGAAAACATCAATAATGAAAATTGGAAAAAAAAAGAAAAACAAAAACCCCAGAAACATAAGCCACTATGATTTAATGGATATTAGAAAATGATATTAAGTAAGAGAACTGAAAATTAAATCATCTTGCCTTTTATGGGGTTTCATTTTTGCTTTGTTTTTTTAGCAGAGGAAATTATATGGCTGCTTAAATCTTCAGATATTCTTGTTATTTAGTAAACATTACTTTGTCTGACACACAGGCCTCAAGTTTCTTATTTTACCTCTTGAAATACTGAACTTTTTGGGACAGAATCTTTTCTTTCATCCAAAACTACCGATATCTAATCTATATATTAATACTCATGTTCCTTAAAAGTATGTCCATTATCATGTTGCAACACACTCTGGTTAAAAATAAGATCATCCAAATTGCCCAAGTTGAAATACGAAAATGTAAATCCTGATTATCTAGTGCTGCTTATTCACCAAATTCTTATTTTTTATGAGTGCCGTTGTAACCTTAGCTAAATAATGGATCATTCTGCCTTTATTATAAAGAAAGGGAAGAAAAAAAGACATCCTACACAGAAGAAAGACAAGGGAAAGATAGAGAAAGGGGGTGAGAATGTGGAAGCGATACCACTAATTTGCTTCAATCAAACATGATGAAAAGAAGGAAAGATAAAGAAAGATTGAGAGAGACTTAAATCAAGATTATTATACGTTTTACTTATTGAAGTATTTGCAATAGCTCTTAAGTAGACATATCAAAGTTATAATAAATAATCATCCTGTCATATATCCACAGATCCTGCTAGTATATTAATATTTTGTTATGTAAGCTTCTTAAAGATCATGTTTTGTTCATATATATTTACCAACCCCTCCGCATGCGTAGGATGTGACAATTTCTTAAGTGGAATTTAGAAGGTTTGAATTCAGTTTTCCTTCTTCTAAATGAAAGTTGGGGATTTTTTAAAAGGGCTCTGACAGAGCAACAAGTAAGAATCTAAATTTTGGAGCTAACAGTCATTTGAATGTTATTTACCAAAGTGATGATTCATCCACTATTCTACATCAACTGTTTTGACATGCCAATGATAAGACATTTCTGGTGATGAGACAAATGCTGATAACCATTACTATTACAACTCCTCCTAATACTATTGGTGGTATAGTTGATAGAAAAACACTCATCCCCTTTCAGATTCAGATAGATCACTCCATCTAAGTATGGGAACTAGACTTAGTTATTTGAAAAAAAAAGAAAGAAAAAAAAATATTCTATCAGATGGCAATGATGTCTCTTTTTGCGGACCATGGGGTGAAGATCAGAGATTAAAAAAAAAAAAAAAAAAAAATGATATTTGATAAAAAAACAGCTGACAGTGAGATTCATATTCACAGCAAGGGACATGCTGGGAATCCGATGAAAGACCCTTAAAATGAAATTGAGTAAACTGGAGATTTGAAGCAGGAGTGGGTGTAGTGGGAGGGGTTAGACTCTGTAAACTTTGGCACTGATGGGTGTCATGAATGAGCTGAGAAAAATGTTGCAGATCTGAGGAAACGTTTTTGCATTCAATGTCCATCTGTTTTGAACATGATAATACATAAGTAATAATTTAGAAGATAAAAAAAAAATGAAAATGGATCTTTTTTTTTTCCCCTTCTTCTATTGGAAAGAAAAATAACCTTTTAATCATGTGGTATTTTTTCTCCTAAGGCATCAATACCTCCACTGAGCTATAAGAAAAGAAGAAAAAAAAACCTTCATATATATAAGAAAAGATAAAATGTAAAAAGTGTTTTTCTGTAGTGTTAAAAGATGCTTTAAGGATTCCACACTCGTGTGCTCTAACACCCTGATAAGAACGTTTAAATACGTTTTGTAATATTTAGGTAATTTTCAATTCACTCAGTTGGTTTTATTATTTTATGTTGGGTTATTCAATGCCAAAATCAGTTTGTTTTTAACTCTTTGCCTATGTTAACCGCTCACAGTGGCTCTCACATCATTGCAATCCAACTGTAAGCCACTGTTGGGTAGTTCATTATAATTGAGCAAAATGTTGGTTGGATTTTATGGCAGGTCAGCCCTTGTTAAGTCATTTTATGCCAAACACAGATTTTTATACATTCTTGAAACGCATTTTTAAACTCATTTTTTCCATTTTATCTCATATATGGTAGTACCTTACCATACTGAGTCAAAGTGAACCTGGGTAATGGCATTGAAAGAGTACTCCACACTCCCCTGAACTCCAAAATTAAATCTTCACCATTGGATGCAGTTTAACATCATACCCAAGACACTTGAGCAGAAGGATTCAGATTAAAATAATGATAGGATTTTATTTGAATAGAATAAGTTCTGAGGTGAATAGATGGTGAACTTTGAAATATCCCATCATACGGGTAAAAAATACCAATAAAATTTGATACAGCCATGGGGGAAAGAGTTAAGTAATCCCATGGTTTCAAATAACTATTCCTATTTAGTGATAATCATTTGTAAACAATTATAGCAACAAGTAACAATTGTATACAATCTATTTTATTTATACAATTTGCATACAATTTATTTAATTTCAAGTATTCCTATTCAATATTAATAATTTGCAAGCAATTAAATGGTTTCAAGTACCCATTCCTATTTAATGAAGACAATAATACTTATTTACTATCAAATTGTATTAACAGTACTTTAAGTATTAATCAAGTTCAATTATTTTAAACACAAACATATTAGCTGTCCTCACCCCCTGGGGTGATTTTCAATTATATAGAAAGTGATGGTGTATTCGTCAACACACTAGATTAGCACACCTTTGTTAGGGAGTTTGCTTCTCAAAGAGGCCCCCTCCGATCCATCAACTGGTCACATCAAGCCCTTATGACAAGCCCCAACCCTTTTTATCATCTATGTGCTAGAAAGCTGAGGGTCTTTAGTATCCTGGTTATGATGTTAAACTAACTGATGGTGAAGTTCCAGTTCTGGAGCTCTGGGGAATGTGGAGTACCCTTTCATCTTCATTACTCTGACCTGGGGTGGTATTACCTATTAGAGTCCCATCTATCGGTTTAATAGAAAAAATGTGTTTAACAAAAAAATTGAGTACCCATCAAGAATGAATCAAACAAAACGTTTTTAGCATAAAATAGCCCAACAAGGGTTTATATGACGTAAAATTCATCCAACCAATACCTAGAAAGACATGGTATGATATAACTATTGTACTAAAAAGGTAAGAATAAGGAGTTACTATGATAATTAATTATTATGTTTGATAGGTTTACATAAGAGCTATTGTAAAATACTTCAATATGTAAAAAGTATAATAATCTTGATTAGACTCTTTTGTCTTCCTTTCTTTTCATTATGTTCAATTGAAACAGATTAGTGTTATCGCTTCCGTATGCTCACCCCTCTATATTTCCCCATCTCTCTATTATATTTTTTCTTTATCAAATGTCCTTTTTCTTCCCTTTCTTTCTTTGTGATAAAAACGGAATGGTCCATTATTTAGCTGAGGTGACAACACTCATGTCATCTTGGAAGATTTGGACGGTCTCATTTTTAACTAGAGGGTGTTGCAACATGATAATGATCTGAAGATTAAGGAAAAAGAGTAGTAATATATAGATATTCAACCAATCCATTTAGAATTAAGTATCTTATGAAGTACTGTAATAAAAAGCCAATTAATTTAACTGAAGTAGTTCTGAAAATAATATGGAGGCTTGTTACTGTAAAAATGTTATTAATTGTATCTTTTTAGGACATTGTTATTTTGAATAAATTAGGCAATAATGAGGGGAAATACTTAAACTATAATTGATTAAATTGGGCATTTTGAAAATCTCATTTGTTTTAAAATTGAACTAGAAGATTCTTTTAATAAAGAAAAGGGTAGTGGCTCATCTGGTAAATTCTTTAATCCTCTCAATCTTATTCACAAGATTTTTTTTATAGATTTTGACTTTGAATAATTTATTCATATATTTTGCATTAAATCAAAATCAAAGTTTTTAATTTATTGAAGGATTGAAATATTTAGAAATAAAAACCCCCAAGTATTCCCCCCCCCAAAAAAAAGATGAATTTATTTTGATGTTGACACTTAAAAGTTTTGGTTTATGTTGTTAAACCTTCCCCAGGAAAATAGAATAGAAAAATACATTTTTGTTCAAATGGTTTGGTTTTTGTTTTATGGCATATCAACCTCAGTGGGTCATTTAATACCAACAAAATTTTGAAATAAAGTCATTCTTAATGGATACACAATTTTATAAACACATTTTCCTATTTAACCCATAGATGGGACGCTAACAGGTACTACCACTCCGGGTCAGAGTGGACCAAGGAGAAATGGTGATGAAGGGGAGCTCAACATTCCCTAGACCTCCAGAATTGGAACCTCACCATTAGATATTGAAGATCATTTCCAGGACATGAAGACCCTCAGCCACTGTCTTTGCTTCACAAAATAAATATCTTCTCCAAAAAAAATAAAAATATATATATATATCTAGTCAAATCATAATAGTTTTATCATAACATTTAAAAAAGTTCACTTTTCAGAGAGATAAATATTTTTTATTTCTTTTGATAAGCCTTACATTTCATACAAATATTGTTTGCTTGTTTGGATTTTACGGCATGTCAATTCTTGTTGGATTATTTTATGCCAAAGACGTTTTGTTTTATTCATTCTTGATGGGTATTCAATTTTTTAAAAATCTCAATTCTTTTTTAAAAAACTAATTCTTTTAAACTCGTTTTATTCCATACATTTATATGGTTTCAAGTAACTAATAATACAAAAAGAAAAGTTGTCAGGGTGGCCTGAAGTCGGTATCAGCCAGACAGCGAGAGTCTATCCCCTTTTCACTAGGGGTAGAACAAGGAGATTGTTTTGACTTCCGAGGTGGAGTGCCACACCTACCATCAGATCTCTGTGCTAGTCATACGCTGAGTTGGCGAGGGCTGGTATCGAACCAGGAATGTTGTGGTTCTTAGTCGGACACTCTACCAACTGAGCTAAGCTGGCCCTTTTAATACAAATAATTCACAGGTATATGATATCAGGTATATCTATTGACTATGAATAATTTTTTCAACTGAACGATTTGTCCCATAGACAGGACACTAACACATACTACCACTCAAGATTAGGGTGGATCTAAAAGTAATAACAATGAAAGGGTACTCTGCACTCCCCACATCACCAAAACTGGAGTCTTACCATCAGATGCAGTTTTGTGTCATACCCAGAATACATTTTTGGATGGGGGGGGGGTCTTACTCCCTCTGCAGGGGATACAGTCAGTGTATTCTAAGACCCACCAACAAAATAAGACGAGTATCAATAGTGCTTAGACCCAAATTAATATGCCATTTTCCTTGGGTATTAAATGAGGCCTTTACCCTCATGTGTATAAGAGTGTCAAGATTATCCTGCAATAGATTATTCCATACCAAAGATTTGAAAAATGTTATGAAAACATCTATTACCCCCTAGCATGCACAAACTTTACCCAGGTCAAAATTGGTATCATTCCGCAGGGTGTTGCAAGTTTATTTTCCATCAGTATATATTAAATAGGATAATGCCTTTAACTTTTCCCAAGTCTCCTAACTCATTTGTTAAGGGAATGAATAGATATTTACATTTGAAGTATGAATGTGTGTGTATATATATATATATATATATATATACATATATATATATATATATATATATATATATAAGTAGGTATGGCCAACATTTCAGTATGACATCACCACCCCCTTTTATTAAAGTTTTATTAAAATTCTAAAACTGTAAATAGTCAGTTATTTAAGTTTGTTTCCTTAAGAAATTTTTAATGAATTTATATAAATGAAATTAAAATATAATAATAAATCCTGTTGAAACTAGTGCATCTCCAAGCAAGAAAGAATACAAATTCATAGAAATATTAAAACTACCTGTTAAGGATTTCTAAAAATCAGAATGTTGATTGTTTAGTTGGATTCTATGGCATGTCAACCCTTGTTGTGTTATTTTATGCTAAAGACATATGCATATATATATTTATGCATATATATTGTTATATATACATGTCTATATATATTTATGTACATATATTGTTATATATACATGTCTATATATATTTATGTACATGTCCATATGAATGAATCTACATGTGTTTATATTTATATTTTATATATGTTTCTTTTTTTTCTCATATAATAAAATGACATATTTCAGGTAATATCATTTCTACCAAAAGACTGTTCTATATATTCTATAGATAAATCATTAAACAAACAATAAAAAATTCAGATTTATGACCAAATATGGCCATTTTGCACCCTAAAAGTTTAGCAAAGTTGATAGATCATCTAAGGATGAAAAGATCAACTTGATACAAAGCTTTGTTTGAAATTAAAAATCAAGGCACAAGTTATTACGTTTCTGGTGCCACCATTTGTAATGATCACCCTGGAGACAGGCGTTTGGTTCACTATTGGTCGCTCTTTGCAAGCATCAATAATATATTTAATTTTCCCTGAAACTGGATCAAATCAGATAAGATAGTCCCATTCAAAATCTACACAAGAACTATCAAATATATAAAAAGAAAAAAATGAATAAATAAGAAATAAATATTTAAAAAAAGGTCTTAAAAAATGTTCATTCTCTAAATCAACTTCAAAATAAGTATATTGGCAAAGCAAACCAAAAAAAAAAAAAAGAAAAAAAAAAGAAAATGTGAAAAATTTGATTTATTCAAAGCACTATTGAAGCATTAATGCCATTTGGCTGATAAAATTGACTTTGTGGGTAGAAAAAGTTTTGTATAGAGCCGGCTCTTTTTTCATTTTTATTATTATCATTATTATTGAACAACTTTTTCTGTCTGGGAGACGAAAAAGTTTGCAGTTGCGTTTGAGTATCAGTCATCCATCTTTCTTATTTTTTTTTCTTTTCCCGCCTATCAGTACACAACAGTTTTACTATAAATAATGATATAAAAATTTTCTAAAATGAAAACAAAAGTAAATCTTTCTCTGTATATAAAACTTCATCAATAATTGTATACAATGATTTGTCCTTTTGAAAACAAGCAACAAATCTCAAATAATTGCTCAAGTTAAGCAATGTTTAAATAGATCTCCAACTAAATGGGTGACGATTTTGTAGCTCTAACTGAAATAAGTTCAACTTTTAGATATTGATACTTAGAATGAAGGGAAAGATTTTATAGAAATAAAAATCCCTCCAAGATTAAATCAATAAATTCAGTATTTTCATTTTCAAAAAAATCTCTACTTTCAATATATATATATATATATATATATATATATATATATATATATATATATATATATATAACCTTGCAACAAACTAAGCCAATCTGTTAAAGACCATTTTCAGAATAATAAAATACTCCAACATAGTAGCATTCTTTTAAGTCTCCTGAAATAGTCTATTATGCTTTTACACTAAACCTTCTACTTTGTTTTTTTCCTAATATCCTTGGGAAAAGTATGAATCCAACTACTCTCCCTCCAGCTATGGATAAATAGTAAGGCAGACTGGGCACTTTAATCCTAGCTTGGTAACCAGTCTAGGAGAAGGAAAACTGAATTCAAACCTGTTAAACTCTGCTTAATAAATTGACCTTGTGTCACATACTACTCATGTGGAGGGGTTGGTGTATATATATATATATATATATATATATATATATATATATATACACTTTTCTTTTTTCTATGTAGCCTCATCAAAAGTTTTTGTATAAAAGTCAGTTTCTAAACATTGTGAGAACTGTTACATTGTCAATGGAGTATTTGTGGAAAATAAATATAAAAAAAAGATACAATTTGTTTTTTGGACTCCTCGTGTTTATCAAAGGATAACTTCTGGCCAATTGTTTTTAATTGAACCACAAACAAACAAACAAATAAACATAAATACAATTAAGTATAAAAGAAGTTTTCAAATTGTTTTCTTTAAGTTTATAAAAGTACAGACAAGTAAAAAGCAAGTTTTTCAAAAAAGGTAAGAAAGAAATAACAAAGATTCTTTTTTTTTTCTTCTTATAGCAAATGTTTGAAAATTCTTTCTTGATTTTTGCATTCAACAAAACCTTATTTTCTTTCAGAAAATTTCTTGTCTCTTCCTTATACTATTTGATGAATGTAAGATTTCAGTGGCCTGCAGCAAAAAAATAACCAATTAACATTCTTTGTGATCAAATCACAAATGTGTTTATAATCACTCATTTCATTGTCTTCATTGCCAACACAGTTCACCTCATGATGTTAGAGGGAAAAAATTGATTCTATCAACAAAAAAAACAAAAAAAAAACAAAACAAAAAAACATAATTAAACACATTCAATTCAAAACCAAAATTTATTCTCAATTACAAAACTTTTCTTTTATACCTTTTTTTTTTTCTCCTTTCATTTAAAACTAAATTCTTTCTATCGATGAATGTCTAATCAGTGAGTTTTTAACTGTTTGCTAAAATCAACAAAAGCTTCAAGAGAATAGTAACAAATGTAAATAAACTAACTGAATATATTTTCCTGAAACTTTTTGACTTTTTTTCTTTTTTCGGTGGGAAGGGACGGTTATATATTCAGTTCATTAGTGAATAAGAAACAATCATTATAAAATATACTTTAAATTTATATGCGATGAAAGTTTTTCAAAATATTTTATGGCTATGTTTTTTGTCTTTTATAACTTGCTTCATTCTCTGTTTCTCACAATCATTGTTTTGATTGAATTAAAATTTCAGTTTTTTTATTTTTTTATTTTTTTTATTATTATAAATCAAGCTGGTCAATAATTGTTCATAAACTGCTCTTACAAAAAAAAAAGTTTTTACTTATCTTGTTATATCTAAAAAAAAAAAAAAGGTTGCAGAGTGGCCATTGTCAGCATCAGCCTGACAGTAAGGGAGTCTATCCTCTTTTTGCTAGCACTAGACTAGGGAGATAGCTTTTGCTAAGGTAGGGTGCTGCTTTACTGCAAAGATCAAATTAACCAATTTCTGCTACTCAGCTGCTGAGTTAGTGGGGACTAGTATCAAACTAAGAACCTTGCAATTCCTTGGTGGGTGATCTACCGACTGAGCAAAAACTACCCCTGTTGATCTTAAATTTCATAACAATTGAAAATCAATCTATTATAAATTTGAGTTATGTATATCTGTCTATGTCTCCTCATCTTCTGTCATCTAGAAGAACAAAGTCTACATTTTTTATATTTAAAAAAAGTAAAGTCAGCCATGTGGCTTATTGACGGGATCAACCAGATTGTGAGAGAGTCTATCCACAAGTGCTAGACCAACCATCAGCTCCCCAATTTACTACACAGATCAAAGCTGTAAAATTTTGTAATCTGTTATTTTTAACAGCCTTACAGAATTTTAGACAAAAGATTGGCTATCTAAAATATACATTTTTAAATAATCAAATTATTAATATAATAATATCAAATCTTCATATATAAGAAATTCTTTAAAGGATAACTTTTATAACAAAGTCATTTGTAGCATAAAAGAAATAATTATAACTTCTTAACTCTCATTTGTTCTTTTAGTTGGAACTTTGCAACAAGACAATACTCTTGTCACTGTGTTTACATTTATCATAACATTATTTGAACAAAAGGAAAAAATTAATTTTTAGACATTCACTGTTTATATTCTGGATTCAGTTTTGGTTTTATCTAAAAGGTATTAAGCTATGGAGAAGGAAATTCAAGCGTCCCTAGCACGGAATGACAGAAAGAAATACAGAAACTATTATTGTCTATACAGAAATCTTGTAAACATAAAAAGTTTTATGACAATTTACTGAAGGCTGTAAAAGTACTCAATTTTTGTTAGAACTCAGTTTTTCTATTTAACCCATACATGGGACCACAGGTACTACTAGAGTGAACCTGGGGGTAATGGTGATGAAGGGATACTCCATATTCCCTAGATCTCCAGAATTTTAACTTCAACACTAGATGCAGTCATATCCAGGACACTAATTACATGAAATTTACAGCATTGTGACAGAACAGAAAGAGGCCAGCAAATTTACATCTCTTGTATTGTTCTTTGGTAAACAATGGATTGGGAAGGGTTAACAATTAACTCAAGACCTCAATAGTCAAATCAGAAGAACATGAACTGAATATTCATATGAGGTTAAAGGGTGTCTGTTTAGCTGAAAGTAACAGTTTTATATAAGCTTATCTATTATCTTAGAATACTGAGAGTCCTGGGGACCTGAGGAGACTTGCTATCAGTCAGAGTCCAGTGAAATACCATCAATGTTACCTGGTATGAAAAAGATAATAATAATAGAGTTTATATATATATATATATATATATATATATATATATAGTGAAAAGGTATAGTCAGATAACCTACTCGAGTTTCACCATGAGGATCATCAGGATTACTGTGATTGATTAAATAAGAATAAAAGCGCAAGTAAACAAAGGCATTATAACAGTCTTGCAGATAAAAAGAAATTCTGATTGGTGAATTTGACTTGGCAGCCATTAAAATATTTGTTTACATTATCAATTTGCACATGTTTATATTATAGCTACTTAGTAGTTAGTATATATTATATATATATATATATATATATATATATATATATATATATATATATGTGTGTGTGTGTGTGTGTGTGTGTGTGTGTGTGTCTGTGTGTGTGTGTGTGATGGTTGTTGGGAAACTATTTTGGTTGTCTTAGAAGCATGGAAAAATATAAGAAGGAATAAAAATCAAAGTTCAAAGTGATGAATATTGTGTTCTTAATGTTTTTTCTGTCTCATTAATATTTATTTTGTCTTAAATCTTTTGTAGCAAATATTTTGTTAAAACTTGTACCAAATCTTCTAAAGTGAAGAATGAGAATAAAGGTTAAAAATTTAACAGTGGACAATATTGGAAATAAAACAAAAAAATTGACAGTAATAAACATTGGTTTGCTACTGAAGATAATGATAACTTAGATAATCAGTAAAAAAATCATTAATATTCAAAAGGAAAATAATAAAACAATGTTCATAAAATAATAAAGGTGAAGGTTATTTTTACTAAAAAACATGGTAGTGTTGTTGATTATAACCAAAAAAAATATTGAAGAATCTAAAAAAAGTTGCTCAGAAATTTAAAAAGAAAAAAAGAAAATAACAATAATTTTTTGTGCTAAATACCAAGTGCTGAATCAAAATTATAAAATGTTTAATTAAATATTTTTATCAATTTGACAGTATTGATTTTACAATTTCTCAGCTAACTAGCTTGGAAAAGAGTGATGATTTGAAATCAGAATTTTTGTTTTTTATGTATTTGTCATGTTAAAGCAACAGGCAAGAGCTATCTTAATATTTAGGGTAAAATCATAATCACCTCAGTCTGACTTAAACCATGAAGCTAAACCAGCACATTCATTTTAATTTAGATAAATTAATTTAAATATTGAACGTAACGATATGAAGTATCTTTTATTAAAGCTTAAAAATTATGTTTTTAATTTGTTTTTTCAGTTATTCTTATTCATTTTTTTTCTTTTTTAATGGATAATCTAAATAATATATAAATAAAGGATTAAACACATACAAACTGTTTTTATATTTTGCAATGATTCAGTTATTCTAAACAAATCATTTATAATTATCATGCTGGTTATAATGTTAATATTTCCAGGATTAAAAAAAAATAGATGTGGATTACAACATTATGATGATTTAATTATTACAATGTTTGATATATTTACTTAAGAGCTATTGCAAAATGGGTCATCATTTGCATTTTATCTTATTTCTTTTGGAATTAGCACACTAAGAGGATTTTCATTTATTTTTTTATCAAGCAGTAAATAAACTAATAACAGATGAGACACAAAACATTTTTCCTTGATAGCTGAATGTACTGCCTTACATCAACTAGATTATATTATTTGAATTAGTGTTATAATTTTTTCCCCAAGTCATGCAGAGGAAAGTGAGTGCGTAGGCGTATATACTGATATCTATTAACAGTATGTGGCATAACAGTTAACATCATTGGAAATAGACCCAGAGACCAAAGTTCAAATCAGGATCAAGGATTTTTGCATTTCAGATAGTAGTGTAATCTTTTTCTATGTTAAAACTCTTGAGAAGAATACACTTTACTATAAAAGGTCATAGATCATCATTTTCATTTTATTTCTTTATATGTCATTGTAATCATTTTCTATTTTAATGAAAAAGTCCACCAAATTGAACTGATCTTCATAAGCATCTTCGATTAATCACGCAGAAGAAATTTGTGTTGTGTGGATTCATAAAAGAATATTTGAAATATAAAAGCATTTTATCAAGCAAAACAAAATTAAAACAAAAAAACAAAACTTAATAAAAAAAAAGACTTCAATAGAAATAGTGAGGTAATCATCTTATTATTCAAGAGAGAACATTTTTTTAAATTCTAGACTAATTAAGGTTCATTGACAAATCATGTGTAAGTCATTATATCCCATATCTACAGTGGATTTCTTTTTCTTGCTTACACATTAATATCTGTAGTCGATGAGATATTTATATATTTCCAACTGGCACCAAAAGTTAGTGTTTAAGATGAGATGGAAGCAAATAAATTAAATACTGATTTCAAAAGTTGGTAGGTTGGTTGGTTGGTTAGATTTTACGGAATGTCAACCCATTGTGTTATTTTATGCCAAAACATTTTTGTTTTATTTCTTCTTTTGGGGCATGGCTGTTATGTGTATAGATATTTGGGTATCATTTTAGATTTTGCTTAGAAATTGGGTATAACAATGCATGTTTAGATATCTGTTGAAATCAGCATGTCTGCTGTGATTTTGTATATCAAGTGTTTATATGGGTAATTTTTATAGGTCTATGAGCCTACATCCTTGATAGGAGGTTGGTTCTTCAAAAGTTGGATTGTCTTCCACATTTAGAAGATTACAGTTGATTATTCAGCTTAGAGATCTGCACACCTTCTGGGTGAAAGTTGTAACAGTACTAAAAATGATTTTTTTATTAAAAAATGCATGTTAACCGTAGTTAAGGTTTCTTCAGCTAGAGTGCACTTAATGACACTTCTGATGTGTTTAGACAGTAACGCAATTGGCATATATTAATTATTAATTCCCATCAAACAGATTACATAATCTCCTTGTGATCCATTATCTTTTAGATACATCACTGTATGTAGAAGACAGAAAAACAAAGTATTACAAAATGATGGATTTATTCTTGATGGAGAAGTCAACATTATAAGATTTTTGGTTTTTGCAACCTTCACCAGGACTTGAATTATGGAGATTGTCTAGATTACTTGAAAAAGAATGGGAGAATGGTAATTTGTGTGGCTAAAGGGACATAACCCAGTCTAGTATGACGAGGTTTGAACCACATGCATATGTTTTGTGAAACAGTGAAAAGTTTAGTGTGTTTCATAGGGGCATATAGATATGAGATATCAAAATTGTTTGAGTTAATATCATTAAACTTTAGTGAAAGAGATTTTAGGTAAAGGTTGTTGTAATGTGTAGGTCAAGATGTGTTGATTTGATAACGTCAACTTGTCCATCAAGAATAATTTAATCTTTTTAGAATTCTTTATTTGTCTATCTTCTACATAGCATCAGATTTATACCCTATTTTACTCCAACATCTCCGTGTGCAATATTTCTTAAATGTTCAAGGTTTCCTAAATCTGAAATATCTATAAGGGAATGTATGGTGACAAGAGAACTTTCACTGAAAATACTGTATTTTGCCAGGGTAGTAGTTTGGAACAGCATTCAGACCTGCCTTAATTGAAACCACTATCCTTTCCTTTATCAGAAAATTGATAGTGAAATTATCTCCCCCTGCTGCCAGAGGGTGAATCGCCAACATACGATGTTGGTGGCAAAATCAAACCCTTTCACTTATCGTAAGAACTTCCACTTGGAGAGATGTGTCCTAACAGCACTCCAAAACGACCGTGAGTAGAAATCATTCTAGTGCAACTTCACTGTAACTCAGCAGATAAGTCTCGCTGCAATTGCCATAAATTTGCAGCAATCTTTTTTGTACCTTTATAATTGTTAATATATGTTGTTTAATTTCCTACTGTGTTTGTCTTCTTTCATCCAAAATTATTTGCCTGCCACCGGGAGATTTAAGAGCTCCCTACTACCCCGTAATTCGTCTTACCTTTGCAAGGGTCATCAGCTCCCTCAATCACTTGCAAGATCTTAAATCTCTCAGTTCTGCATTTTATACGTCCACCAGCAGCTTACCAATGCTAATATTGGTCCTTGCTGTGTGGTGACATGACTAAATATCTTCATTAGTACTAAGCAGATGAATACTATTAAATTTTACTTGTACTTTCTTTTATCTTCATTTTAGTTGCTTTTATTCATCACAACTCGGGTTATCATTTTTCTGACAATCAAAAACAGCAGATCAGAAATAATATTACTGGATTAGCAGGTCCTGTGGATATATCACAGTAAAATAATCTAATTATTACAATGCTTGATATATTTACTTAAGAGCTATTGCTAAATATTTCAATATGTAAACAGTATAACAATCTTGATTTAACTCTCTCTCACACTTTTTCCTTTCTTTCCTTCTTTTCATTATGTTTGATTGAAAACGATTAGCATTGTTAGCCTCTCTCTCTCTCTTTCTTTCTTATATTTTTCTATGTAGCATGTCCATTTCTTCCCTTTCTTTCTTTATAATCAAAATAGAATGGTTTATTATTTAGCTGAAGTGACGACACTCATAAGAAATAAGAATTTGGCGTATAAGCTACACAAGATACTCAGGAGTGACATTTTTGCATTTCATCTTAGATGATTTGGACGGTCTTATTTTTAACCAGAAGGTGTTGCAAGTTGATAACGGTCACAAGATTAAGGAACAAGTGTATTAATATATTGATAAGTTAACATATTTTGTTACAAATTGTATATTGTACTTCTTGCTTAATTGCTTCGTTTTTTTAGTATGCATTATTCATTGGCTTAGAATAAGGTTTGAATGGCTATAGCAAGTTATCCAGTGATTTTTTATTTCAAAGTACTATATATGTTAATGAGTTTCATTGACACTTGTACTGTACATCCTACAGTTTTCTACAAACAAGGCACAAAATTATGAATAGAAAAAAAGATTACTAGTTGCCATAACACCCAAGTAAATATGCAAATTTCATCTGTTTGCACAAGGTGATGCTGCCATCTGGTGTAATGATAAGACACTATCATAAAATGAGTTATCTCAGCTGTGGCAGAAAACTGAAACCTTTCTATGACAGGTTATCTCGTT
Source organism: Doryteuthis pealeii (assembly GCA_023376005.1). Classification (NCBI taxonomy): domain Eukaryota; kingdom Metazoa; phylum Mollusca; class Cephalopoda; order Myopsida; family Loliginidae; genus Doryteuthis; species Doryteuthis pealeii. Next base: position 44,900,720 of record CM042139.1, read on the forward strand.
TATGTCACTAAGCAAAATTATTTTATTTTCTGTCAACTATATGTATTTTGAAGAATATGCAATGCTCTACACATGGTCTTTTAATGCTTGTGACTCTTAGGAAGGGTTTCAGATTATTTCTGGTGATGGGATTTTCCTCTATTTTGCATTTTGAAATGTAATTCATGTAATTTTAGTATCTGAGTTCTTGTGTGTGTATGTGTCTATGTAGAAACTACCATAGATATAGAATCAATGGTGATTGATTCTATATCTATGCTCTCTTAACTTAGATATATATTCTCTATCACTGATATTGAGCAGTCTTTATTTATAAATATAGCAAAATATATTATATATATATATATATATAAGTTGTAAACAAGGTTTGTTTAGAATGGCTTTTTGCCGATAA